>VBSM01003204.1:22803783-22824570 GCA_008086735.1 Cheirogaleus medius
AAAAAAAAAAAAAAAAAGAGCCAGAGACATCAATCTCAGTTTTCAAGATGGATCATATCCAAATCCAAGCCATGGAATCATCAGAGTGGTCCTGAAATTAGACTTCACCCCTCCAGTTAGATGTTACGTTGCTGTGTTTGCATGTTCACATTGAACTGCAGCTTTAACCCGTATAACCCTTGTCTTCTTTTGACACTGTGATTGTGAGAAGGAATGCCTCCTATCTTCAGCATTATACTGATTTTTGAACTTGCTGCTAAGAGCACACAGCCCTGGATGCTTTCTTTCTTTACCCAGGAATTATAAAACATTTAGGGACTCCTGGGGCAAGTTAATCATAAAATATTCAGCAACATCTGTGTCAGATTATTTACTGACAGCCTAGACCCAGAAAATATGGTGCCTGTACCACGTCACGTGGACCATTACATCGTGACTGGAAGGCGCTATTTTATGGTCCTTTGCTTACAGACTCCCTCTTTCTCACAGCCTTTCTCCTCAGCTCCTCACAGGCATGGGGCTACCAGTACAAGCTTGAGAACAGGTTTGTGCTCAGAGTCTCCTGGAGCAAGGTAATTTCTAACAAAGGCAGCCTGGTCATGCTGGGATGGGGTTGTGTCCATCTCCTCGGGAACTTACACAGGCAAGTCACAGGGAGGCACAAGAAGAACAGGCAAGGTCACAGCTGGTGGGGGGGGCAGGGAATTGCCTCGAGGATTGTGATAGCAACATCCCCCCCCTGTGGATTCAGTGCATGAAAGCAACATGCACACATACCAAAAAAAAGCTTCCAGCTGCTTTGCCCCAGAAACTGATAGAATCCCCTAGAAAGGATAGCAGACCAGAAATCAGAACACAGGAGTTCTTTCAGGCAGTCAGTTGATTGTTTATGTGCCAGACCTTGTGCTGGGCTCTGCCACCATGTGATTCTGGTACCTCTGTGATCCTCAGTGTTCTTATATCCAGTGTGCTTTCTTGTCCTGTCCTCCAGCTCTGTCACCTGGAGAGCCCTGGAGAACTACACACCCTTCCTGGCACTGAATTCTGGTGACAACTGCTCTCTCCACCCCATTCTCATCCCACTCCCAACTGCATTCTTATTCCTCACAGGATATGGCCTGCCCCTTCAAGAATCACTGGATTAGTAGATCCTTTATAAGCAAAGTGAGCATGCATCTGGTTTGTCCAGGACAATCTTAATTTACATCTGATATCCTAGCTATTTTATTAACAACACTTTGACTCTCAAAAGTGTCTCAGGATGGGATGTAAATTATATGGTTACCGTAAATAAGAACCCTTCCAGATGTAATGTGACTTTAACCCACCCTCACCAAAAATACCAGGCTTCTAAAATCTTCCCCACAAAAACCTCTCCAACTATTTTAAGATTCCCAGTTGGATGTCTCATAGGTGTCTCTGTCTTCACATGAAAGGTTCCATTTTCCCTCCTCTCCTGCTCTGCTTCCACCAGGATCTCCAGTGAGAAGCTGCATGAAGACCCTTTGCCATGGCCTCTGCCTCTCCCACCACCGAGGGTGCCACCTGTGGATTCCTCCACTGGGACCTAGCACAACAGCACCCCGCTTTGCCCCCAATTCTGCATATTAAAGGGGAAGAGTCCCACCTACCTCCTGGCACTACACTCAGGCAGGAGTCCTAGGAAGCAAAGCCAACCCAGGCTCCCAACAGCTCCCAGAGGGCCTTCCTGCATATAACATCTATTCTCACTGTTCATTTCTCCTGTTACAGAAACCACAAAGTGATGACCTATTAACCAGACCTAACTTGCAGGTGTGTTTTCTTGGGCCCACCACATTTTTGATTCCCATGTTTTTGCTTTTATTTTTTTTTATGTTGAACCAATATTTTAGAATTAGATTTTACATAAAATCAGTGATGTGCTGAAGAAACCACTTGCAAGAGCTGAGTGTTAAATTTTCAAGAATTATTTTGTGAGTGGCTGTTACACACAGCTACAATTAAAACATAAATTATATAAATATATACCTAAAAATTCTGTTAAAAACAAAACAATTAGAATATTCCTGGTGATAGTTGTACAACTCAGTAAACATATGAAAATGCATTGAACTATACAGTTGGAATGTGTGAAGGGTGAATTTTATGGTATATTATATCTCAATAAAGCCATTATATTCTGTAAAAATATTTTTCAAAAATGAAAGTAAAAAAATGACAGAGTCAAACACACCAAAGATTTGTTTCCTATAGGGCTGCCCTAAAAGAAATGTTAAAGGAGTTCTTCTAGCAGAAAGAAAATGATATCAGATAGAAACTTGTAATATGTGAAGGAGTAAAGAATTCCAGAAATAGTCAATAAAAATTTTTTAAGGTAATACATACTCAAAACTCACTTGCTAATTATCACACTTTACAATAATCTACGCTCTTACAGTCATTTATATCTATTGTATCTATAGGGTAAAAATACTATCTAATGGAATGCTATTGCACATCTCTTCCCAACTGTACATAACATCCTGTTGGTGGCTTGAACTGAGCCATGATGAGAATATTGACAGCACAGAAATAGGCAAACATTACAAATAACGGCTACGTTCACTGTCTGTCCAGGCGTCCTCAAACTATGGCCCACAGGCCACATGCGGGTGTTTTTGCCCATTTGTTTTTTTACTTCAAAATAAGATATGTGCAGTGTGCATAGGAATTTGTTCATAGTTTTTTTTAAACTATAGTCCAGCCCTCCAAGGGTCTGAGGGACAGTGAACCGGCCCCCTGTTTAAAAAGTTTGAGGACCCCTGGAAGAAAGTAATGGAGGCCAGGCGCGGTGGCTCACACCTGTAACCCTAGCACTCTGGGAGGCCAAGGCAGGTGGATCGTTTGAGCTCAGGAGTTCGACACCAGCCTGAGCAAGACCAAGACCCAGTCTCTACTAAAAAAATAGAAAGAAATTAGCTGGACAACTAAAAATATACAGAAAACATTATCCAGGCATGGTGGCGCATGCCTGTAGGCCCAGCTACTCGGGAGGCTAAGGCAGGAGGATCGCTTAAGCCCAGGAGTTTGAGGTAGCTGTGAGCTAGGCTGATGCCACGGCACTCTAGCCCAGGCAACAGAGGGAGATTCTGTCCACACCCCCCCCCAAAAAAGAAAGTAATGGAGAAAATGTTGATCATGTAGATTCAACTTAAAAATGGGTTGTGCCTGTAGTCTCTACATTGTGAATAGCACAAATTGAGGAAATGTTCCTCCAATGCTTGAAAACTATCATCCAATTCATAAAAGAAGTCACTCATGTCATTGATAAACAAGTATAGTTATAATATGAATGTTAGGCTGTTTTTCACAGAATTAGAAAAACAATCCTAAAATTCATATGGAACCAAAAAAGAGACCAATAGCCAACGCAATCTTAAGCAAAAAGAATGAATCTGGAGGTATCACATTACCCAATTTCAAATTATACTATTAATACAAGTCTACAGTAACCAAGACAGCATGACACTGGTATAAAAGTAAACACATAGATCAATGGAATAGAGCAGAGAACACAGAAATAAAGCCACATACTTACAACCAACTGATCTTCAACAAAGACTACAAAAACATGCACTGAGAAAAGGAAACCCTATTCAATAAATGGTGCTGGGAAAACTGGATAGCCATATGCAGAAGAATGAAACTGTCCATACACAAAAATTAACTCAAAATGGATTAAAGACAAATGTAAAACCTGAAACCATAAAAATTCTGGAAAAAAACCTAGGAAAAACTCTTCAGGACGTTGGTCTAGGCAAAGAATTTATGACTAAGACCCCAAAAGAAAATGCAACAAAAACACAAATAAATAAATGGAACTTAATTAAACTAAAAAGCTTTAAGAATAACAGCAAAAGAAATAATCTAGTAAATAGATAACATACAGAATGGGAAAAATATTCACAAACTATATATCCAACAAAGGACTAATATCCAGAATTTACAAGGAGCTAAACAACCCAGCAAGAAGAAAAACCAAATAACCCCATTAAAAAATGGACAAAAGACATGAACAGACATTTTGCAAAAGAAGATGTATAAATGACCAACATGTGAAAAAATGCTCAACATCATTTATCATCAAAGAAATGCAAATTAAAACCACAATGAGATACCACCTTACCCTTGTTAGAATGGCCATTATTAAAAAGTCAAAAAACAATAGATGTTGGCACAGATGCAGCGAAAAGGGAATGCTTATACACTGTTGGTGGCAATGTAAAGAAGTACAATGAAAAACAGTGTGGAGATTTCTCAAAGAACTAAACATGGATCTGCCATTCAATCCTTCAATCTCACTACTGGGTACCTAACTGAAAAGAAAAGAAACCATTATATCAAAAAGTCACCTGCAGTCATATGTTTATTACAGCACAATTCACAATTGCAAAGATATGGAATCAACTTAAGTGCCTATCGAATGATGAGTGGATAAAGAAAACGTGGTACATATATATACCATGGAATACTACTCAGCCATAAAAAAGAATGAAATAATGTCTTTTGCAGAACTTGGATGGAATTGGAGGCCGTCATCCTAATTGAAGTAACTCAGGAACAGAAAACCAAATACCACATGTTCTCACTTATAAGCAGAAGCTAAGCTATGGATATACAGGGACATATAGAGTGGCACAATGGACACTGGAAGACTCAAAGGGGGAAAGAGGTGAGGGGGGTGAAGGAATAAAAATTACCTATTGGCTACAATGTACACTGTTTGGGTGACAGATACACTAAAAGCCCAGACATCACTACTATCTAACCAAAACTATTTGTACTCCTAAATCTATTGAAATAAAAAAATGTATGACTGTTGGTTGATATTTTCATTTACCATAACAAAATGACAACAAAAGTGAAACAAAGACATATGTTGGAACTACCTGCATAATCAAGCTTTTATTCATAGTCTGGTTATGTGACCCTGGTGGTGATAGAATTATAAAAACTGACAGTGAATTTAATAAGAAATGGCAAGTCACACAGAGTATTTTAAATTTTATGAGTATTTGCAAACTGTATGCTGTATCCTTTATATTAGTAAAACATATAATATATGTTATATATACATACACACACACACATTTTGTTGTTAAGCACTTACCAGCACACCATTGTCTAAAGTCTTCATTTCCAGGATTCTCCGGAACGCTGCCCATATGCCCACCTGGTGGCTGGAGTGGGCTGGGGTGGAGCTGAGGTCTTATCCCTCTTCAGACAGGCACACAGTCTCCAGCCATGCACAGGCCCCACCACTGCCCATCGTTCTGCGCTCTGCTTCTTATGTTTTCATCACTTCCCTGGCTCTTGTAGGCTTCTGAGTTGAAGCACCCTCTTGCAGGCCTTAAGATTCAGACACAAGTCCCTAAAAAGCTGAGAAGAGCACCAACAACTGAAACAGACAATGCTGACCTCCAAGGAGAGGCTGAAGACATCCACATCTTAATCCCCATAATTTGTGAATATATTACCCTTTCCTGGTTAAAAGGATTTTGCAATTGTAATTAAGTTAGGGACCTTAAAATGGGGAGGTGATCCTAGATTATCCAGGTGGACTCAATGTAATCACAAGGGTCCTTATCAAAGGCAGGCAAGAGGATCAGAGTCAAAAAAGGGAAATGTAGACACAGACGCAGCGCCTGGAGTGATGTGCTTTAAAGACAGAGAAAGCTCCATGACCCAAAGAATGCAGTCAGCCCCTAGAAACTAGAGAAAAGCAAAGACATAGACTCTTCTCTTGATCCTCCAGAAGGAACGCAGCCCTCCTGACACTTTGATTTTAAGCCCATAAGACATTTGGGTTTTCTGACCTCTAGAATTGTAAGATAATAAATTTTTGTTGTCTTAAGCCACCACATGTGTCTGTGGTCCTGCATTATGGCAGCCATAGGAAGCTACTAAACCTTCCAATTCCCTTCCCTAGCACGTATTCTTCCTCTGCCCAAATTCTTTTGTTTCTAGCCAGCCGCATCTCCACCTAAAGTTTTGTGACCAGTCTCTTCAAACCAAGAATTCGTTTTCACTGAAAACACTGACTTCAATTCTACGACGAATGGAGGATCAAGCAAGAGCAAGTGGGAAACCCACATTTTGGAAGTCTCCCATCCCTCCATCTCACTGTTACATCTGGTACCGTCGACATTCTCTGTGTTTTCGCTCGGAGAGAAAGAGGTGGGGGCATAACCACAGCAGCCTGTTAAACCCAAACTTCCTTCCAACCTGTCAGTACCTCGTCCTGCCTCTGACGCTCCTCTTCCCAACTCTTTCCTTTTTTGCCAATCCAATTTTCATTCTGTCTCCTCTACTCTCTTGTCTTTCCAGGCCAACTGACTAACCAGTCGGGTCTTTTGGCTCTTGATCTTCTGGCTTTGTTTTCTAAACTCATCTAGCATGCTCCCTCCTGCTCTGGCATCTCCCTGCACTGGGAACTCAGAAATACAACTCCCCTTGGTCCAGCCCTGGAACCTCCCCCCATTTCATGGAAAACTGCCCTTATTCCATTGCCCTGGCCCCTTCCCAGCTCAGCTACAAAGTATTCAAGTACTTATTGATCGTGAAAATGAAGTATTGATGGAATACATGCTCTTTGTTAACAGAAGTATTTGAGAATTCAAATTTGTATTTTCCTATAACAAGAATATAAACAACAGTGTACAAGCTCAGTCCATTAAACACATCACTTACCTGTAATATAATTGAGCTACAGAATTCCCTTGCCTCAGGGTCACAGAATAAAGAGGAAGAGATTGCTGAACACCAGGTCAGTTGTGGGCAGACTTCTGAAGTGAGTTAAATTGTATTTAGTTTCTCTTACCTTAGTCCTCTCTGTCTATTGCCCTCATAGTTAACTAAATCTAAAACCCACCACCACCCCAGCTGCAGACTGTACTGTCCAATTTGGTAGCCACTAGTCACACGTGGCAATTGAGCACTTGAAATGTAGCTAAAACTGAGAAGTGTAAAATACTGGATTTCAAAGATTTAATACCCCCCAAAATTAAATATCTCAATACTTTGAACATTAATTAGATTTGGGGTACACTGGGTTAAATAAAGTACATCATTAAAATTAACTTCACCTGTTTTCTACTAGAAAATGTAAAATGATATACATGGCTGACATTGTATTTCTTTTTTATTTTGCTGATGTCAATGTCTTTATTTTTTTTATTTTATTTATTTATTTTTTTAATTTCAGCATATTATGGGGGTACAAATATTACGGTTATGTATATTGCCCATGCCCCCCTCCCCCCTCGCAGCAGAGCCTCAGGCATGACCATCCCCCATATGACATTGTATTTCTATTGGACAGTATTGCTCTAGACCCTTGTTATTCAACTTGAACATTATCTGGGAGCTGTTAAAAGTAGAATCTCAGGCCCCATCCCAGGCCTAACAAATTAGAGGCTGCAATGTTAAAGATCCCCAGGTGACTCTTATGTACACTAAAATTGTAAAAGCACAGTTCATGGATCAGCACACTTTTTCTTTAAACGGCCACTTAAAACATTTTAGGCTTTGAGGGTCATATGGTCTGGATCGCATCTACTAAAGCCTGATATTGTATTATATGCAAATGAATGAGTATGGCCATGTTCCAGTAAAACTGTATTTGTAAAAACAAGCCACATAGTTTGCCTATCCCTGGGCTAGACCAGTGGTTTCTAGAACTTCAGTATTCATTACTATCACCTGGAAGCTCATTAAAATACTATCTGCTGGGCCCCACCCTCAGAATTTCTGATTCTGTAGGTTTAGGGAAGGATCTGTGCATTTGCATTTGGACTCGTTTCCAGATGATTCCAAAGCTGCAGGACCGGGGACCGCACTTTGAGGCACACAACTCTATCATAATAGTTTTCAAATCTGGCTGTACACAAGAGTCATCTAGGAGTCTTTTGAAAAATACCAATGCCTGGATCCTACCCCAGACCAACCAAATCACAACCTCTAGAGTAGACCTCAGTGGGCATTGGCATGTTGTAAAAGCTCCCCCAGGTGCTTTCTAAGGTGCAACCAGGCATCTGCACATTACGAAATTACCTAAATGATGATGCCAAGGTGTTAGAAAAACAGAAATGTTAATGAATTAATTTGCAATTACCTGTGAAAGACCTGTTGCAGGTTAACATACCAAAGACATAGATATTTTACAAAGAGATTTCTTCTTATGATTCTCAAATTGATGGAATAGGTAGTGTGACTAAGTGCAATTTTAAAACTTTCAGATTATTTGGGGACGTATTTTAAGTGAGCAGGAAGAAACATAGGCTATCAGGATTTACTTACCTACACTGTTTCTGTTTTCCATTTTACAAGTAGAGATGTCAACAACAGCAAAAACCGAGACCTGGCTCCTGGTTCTGACCTTGCTGATAAACCAGCTGTATGACCTTGGATAAGTCACTCGAGCCTGTGCCTCCTTGACTATCAAATGAGAGGGTTGTCTTCTGTCCCTTCCAGCTCTAAATGTCTTTGCTTTATAATTCGTATTTTATGAATCATGACATTTTTATAAACATTTTGAGATTTTTCTCTTTGGCAGCAGCAGTGGGAATTTTTTCAATAAAATCAGGACAAGAGGGAAGACAACTGCTTGTAGAGAGATACCCTGTTCTTGAGTTTTGTTTATTGTGGTAGCAAATCCTCACCACCGTGCAACTAGCCAGCTTTGTGGACCACCCCCCGAAATCAGAATCATGGCCAGGGCCACTATCAGGTAAGTGGGACTTCAGCTACTGTGCCAAGCTCTCAGCTACCTTCAATAGTGATATTGGGGCAAGCAGGAGGAGGGAGTGAGTCATCTTAACTATGGACAAAGTCCTAGGAAAGAGGCTTTATCTTCAGACTAAAGAACAGAACAGACCCCAAGAGAAGTCAATAGAGATTTCTCAGCATTGGTATGAGAACATAGGTCAAGTGAGAAATAACAATGACTACATATAGTCAAGGAGGAAATAGGGACACTCATGTGTACCAGAGGAAAACAGATGAAAGGGGAAAGGGATACATATGTATAACTGGCTTCCTGCATCTACATTTTAAGCCCAACTCACTTGAAAATTGTCCAAATGTCCTTGGAAAGACCAATTAATTTATAGTAATAAGATCAGTTCGATTCTTTGGAAGCCCCCAGTGCACAAAGGGGGCCCTCTTACTGAACAGACAGACTTTGGACATTAGGAGTCATAATTTCTACATAGGGGTTT
This sequence comes from Cheirogaleus medius, assembly GCA_008086735.1. Classification (NCBI taxonomy): domain Eukaryota; kingdom Metazoa; phylum Chordata; class Mammalia; order Primates; family Cheirogaleidae; genus Cheirogaleus; species Cheirogaleus medius. The sequence continues at coordinate 22,813,023 of VBSM01003204.1, forward strand.
AAGGAAGACTTTTTTTAAAACTTACTTTGCTAGATATTCTTTCTACTGAATATTTTTCTTACACTGCCATGGCGACCAGTTTTCCAGTTAGGTATTTATCTTTTACTACTCTAAATAATCTCAATTTAACAAGTAATTAATAACCTAATGATTTAGTAAAAAAGCAATGATGATTAGCAGCAGCCTACAGATTCCGTCTTTTATCAATAATGGATGCGAATCAGTCCAGGGTGAGCCAATTTCTTTGTCCCCTTGAGGTCGTGCCTGGATTCATAAAATAGAAATTTCCACCAACACATCCACCCTCTTAAGGAACTTCAATTAACAATTCTGCTCTTTTGCTCTTCTGGAAGAGAGGAGGAGCCACTTATCTTATTGTTGAAATTGGGGCAAAAATGCACAGCTCATACATAATCTCTGGCTGAGTCTAGAGAAGCAAAATGAGACTCTAAAGACTGAAGAGTTATGGAATTGCACTGAATTTTTCCACGCATTCCTGTTACTCAGCAGGGAGGAAATTTGAAAAAGATATCAAAGTGATAATTGTTGATGAAAACAGAAGCATGCCATGTTTATACTCCAATAAAGGATATATTTGTGTTTGCATTTCTTCTTAATCTGAAATGGGATAACATGGTATACATTATCTCCAACTTGCTTTTTTCAATTAATAATGTTTCATTGTAATCCCTCCAGGTCAATATATGTAAATCTGATTCACTCTTTTTAATATTAGTATAACAGTTTATAGTAAGAATTATTCTAATTTATTCGACTATTCCCCTATTAATGTTCATTCAGATTGTTTTCAGTTTTTCTTCTTGCCACTATAAAAAAAACATTAAATAAACATCCTTATTTGTCTATACTTAAATACTTGTGCTTTTGTTTCAGAACATACATTCCCAAAAGGGATTATAAGGTCAAATGACATGACATATTTTAAATTATGACAGGTATTGCCAGATGCTTTCCCAAAAGGCTGTATTAAAAGCAATTCACATTCCAACCAGCAATGCATAACTACCCATTTTCCATTTTCACTAACAGTGTTTCCAAAATTTCTCATGTTTACCACACTAATGGCTAATTTTTATTACCCTGAGTACTACTGAAAGAGAGCCCTTGGCATACATTTACTGGCTATTTGCTTTCTTGTTTTCATGAATTTTTTTGTGCATATACTTTGTCCATTTTCTTCTATCAGGTTATTTGCCTTATTCTTATCCATTTATAGGAAGTCATTATTTATGAGTGTTATTAAATTTTGTCTATCATAGGTATTGAAATATTTTTTCCTTTTTGTCTTCTACCTTTTGCTTTTGTTTATGTTATATATGACCTTACATATTTTCAAGTTTTTTGAAGTTTAATATATCAATCTCTTATTGCAGCTAGGTTTCTTGTCTTGCTTGGGAAGTTCTCCCCACCCAAGGGTGTGCAGATATGCCCCTAATTTTATTATTTTATATTTCTACATTAAAATCTTTGATATATCAGAAATATATATCTTTACTGAGGTAAAACAGAGAAATGCACAGATATTAAGGGTACAGTTTGATGAGCTTGACAAATGTATATAACCAAATACACCCAAACCCATTGAGATATAGAACATTTTCAACACACCAAAGAGTTCTGTATGCCCCCTTGCAGTCAATTAGCAGCCCTCATTGACAATCACTATTCTGTTTTCTATTACATACATTAGTTTTGCCTATTATTGAACTTCACATGAATGGAATCCTACAGTGGGAACTCTTTTGTGTCTCACTGCTTTCAGTCAATGTGTTTTTGAGACTTTTTTCCCATGTTATTGCCAAGCTGTAGCCATTGTATGAATATACAAGAGTTTGTTTATCCATTCTCCTGTTGATGGACATTTGGGTTGTTTCCAGTCTGGGGCTCTTATGAATAAAGCTTCCACGAACATTCACATTAACATCTTTGTGTGGACAGATTGCATAGATGTTTTCATTTCTCCCTGGGGAAATACCTAGGAGTAGATTTGCTAAGTCTTAGGGTAAGCAAAGATTTAAACATTTTGGGCTGAGCAAGCAAGACTGTCTCAAAAAAAAAAAAAAATTAAATTTTTTAAGAAAGTGCCAAACTTTTTTCCAATATGCCTAAACCATTTGTTACATCCACAAGCAAAATATGAGAGTTCCTGTTACCTCACACCCTCACCAACATTTGGTGCAGTCTTTTTAATTTTTAGCCATTTTAGTAGGTTTGAAGTGGTTTCTCATTGGATTAAAATTTGCATTTCCCTAATACTGAAACTAATGATGTTGAGCCCCTTTTCATGCCCTTAGTATCATTTACATTGAGTTATTTGTCTTTTATTATTGAGTTGTAGGAGTTCTTTATATGTTCCAGATACAACCCTTTTGTTAGCACCCAACCAGGTCCTCTGCCCACTGCCGAGAGGAAGCCAGTACGCTGAGACAGCAGGTGTTACAGAAGAGAAAGGGTTTATTTAATTCTGCAGAGCGCTAAGTGGAGAGACAGGAAGAATTCCTCCAATCTGCCTTTCTGAAAATTTGGGGAAAAGGGTTTTTATAGACAGTTTGGCAGGCAAAAGGCTAGGCGACTGGGTCTGCTAACTGGCTGGGTTCTGGGCGGAACTATAGGGGTATAGAAGTTATCTTTTTTGCTGCCCAGGTTTTTGAGAGAGGCGGTCACAAGACCAGTTAGTTGAGTCAGTTCCTCGGTATGGGCCACGGTCTGGGTGGGTCACTGGAATTCGGGACCTGGAAGATAGCTCAGAAACTACCCTAAGATTTCAAAAAGGTGATGTTGTCTATGGAGAAAGCTAAGAATCTTTATGACCACCAACTATGTTGACTCCAGAGAAGCAAACAGGGGGACAGTGACTAACTATTATCAAGCAAACAAGGAGACAGTAGCTGATCATTATTATATTATTGGCTAGGCCTGTGCCTTCACAGAGTTTTGGGCCCTTACCCCAGTTCTCGCCTTGCACCCCTTTATTGGTTTATAAGGGTAGTTTTACTTTTGTCAGATATATGTATTGTGAATATTCCTTCCCATTTCCTGCTTGTCTTTTCATTTTGTTAATCATGTCTTTTGATGAGAAGAAATTTAATTTTGATTAAGCCCAATTTATCAATTTTTTCATTTATATGGACCTTTTCATAAGAAATCTGTGCCTATCCCACATTTACTACAAATTCTCCTATATTTCCTTCTAGACACTTTATAATTTTACCTTTTAAACATAGGCCAATTATTTGTCTTCAATTAAGTTTTGTTTATAGAGTAAGTGCTGAAGTTCATTTATTTTTTTTTTGGCATATGTTTAATCAGTTGTTCTAGCACCATTTGTTGAAAAAAGTGTCCTTTCCCCATTGGTTAGACTTGGTGCCTTTTTCAAAAATCAGTTGATTGTATAGGTAGGTTTATATCTAGACTTCCTATGCTGTTCCATTCATTAATCTAATTATCTTTATATTCTTACACCAACACCACACTGTCTTAATTACCATGGCTTTATAGTAAGTCTATAAATCAGACTTTGTTTGGGTTATTCTAGGTCCTTTGCCTTAAATATGAATTTTAGAACTGACTAGCCAATTTCTACCTCCCCCACCAAAAAAAGCTCTGAAATTTTAATTGGAATTACATTGAATCTATAGATAAATTTTTGGAAAATTAACATGTAACAATATTGACTCTTCCAACTTATGAACACGGTGTATTTCTCCATTTATTTAGGTTCTTTTTAATTTTTCTCAATAATGTTTTATAATTTTTAGTGTACAGGTTTTATATAATTTTTGTTAAATTTATTCTTATTATATTTAATATATTTATGCTATTATAAATGGAACTGCTTATAAAATTTATTTCCTAATTTTTGGCTTCTAGCATTTAGAAATACAATTTTACATACTGATCTTTTATTCTGTGACCTTGCTAAGTTCAATTATTAGTTCTAATAGTTGCTTTGTGGATTTCTTATATTCCTAATCATGTTGTCTGCAATTAAAGGTAATTTTACTTCTTCCTTTCTTATATGTTTTGCCTTTCATTTCATTTAATAGTCTTACTGCACTGGCTAGAATCTCCAGTAAAATATGGAATAAAAGTGATGAGTGAAAGTTATTAGATACAAATACATTTAGGAATGTTCCATATTACTGATTAACCAGCCTTTATCTTTATCTAATGTCCCCTATTTATCTCTGCACCTAATAACAGATCTACAAAATATATATATATATATATATTAGGTTATTAAGTATGAAATGTCTGATTTCCTTAAATATTAAGTTAGACAATTGATGTCTCTGACATTTCACTTTGAAATTTGTTGTTTTATTTTTATTGTGAAGGTACATCCTCAGTCTTTCAAACACATAGTATGGCTTGCTATTATCTTTCAAAAAATTTTTTAGAGCAATTTTTGTGAAACCATAGAAAAGTCAAAAATTTGTGTTCTTTTCTAACATGAGTTCCATTGTGGAACCAATGCAGCACAGACAGCTCAAAATATCAACAAAGTGTTTGGGAAGGATGTGGCTAATGAACACACAGTGTGTTGATGGTTTGAGAAGTTCCGTTCTGATGATTTTAATCTTGAAAATGAGCCACATGGGCAACCTGAGACCAAGGTCGATAATGATGAGCTGAAAGCTACAGTGGAAGTGAATCCATCTTAACCTAAGTGTGAATTAGCAGCAAGGTTTGATGTTACTATTCCAACAATATTGGAGCATTTGAAACAAATCAGCAGGTAAAGAAGCTGGATAGATGGGTACTGCATGAATTAAATGAGCATCAGAAGAGAAATCGTCTCGAAGCTTGCCTTTCTTTGCTGTCACGACATAAAGGCGAACCATTTCTATACTGTATTGTTACGTGTGATGAAAAATAGATACTTTTTGACAATTGAAAGTGTTCGGCACAACAGTTGGATAAAGATGAAATGCTGAAACGCAGTCCAAAACTGAATATTCATAAGAAAAAGCTAATGGTGTCTGTCTGGGTGGTCCAGCGCTGGTATTATCTACTACAGCTTCATGAAACCTGGTCAGTTGATTACAGTGATGTCTACTGCAACCAATTGGATGAAGTGATGAGGATACTTGTGATTAAGCTGCCAAGATTGATCAATAGAGACAGGCCAATCCTCTTGCAAGACAAAGTTGGACCACATGTTGCACAAACACCACTGCTCAAACTACAGAAGCTGGACTTGGAAACAATCTGTCATCCGCTGTATTCACCAGAACTTGCACCAGCTGACTACCAATTTTTCCAGGTTTTGGCCCACTTCTTGCAAGGAAAAATATTCAATTCTCAACAAACTGTGGAAAACACCTTTCATGATTTTATTGCCACTCACTCTCCAGGCTTCTTCGCTGCTAGCATAAACAACCTACCATTTAGAGGGCAAAACTCTGTCGCTAGTTTAGACATATACTTTGATTAGTTGTACTGCTTCTTGTTTGAGATGTAATAAACTAAACTTTAGATTTGAAATGAGGCATTTCATATTTAATGACCTATATGTGAAACTAATAGAAACAAAGAGGGAAAGAGATAAATCAATTTGATAAAGAACATCTATAAAGCTAAATGAATGGTGAAATAATATTGAGAATGAGGCAACATCTTCCAGGTACATCCATCATGGTCAAAAATACAAATCATAAAGTATATTTTTCAATGTGATGTTAGTTGACAGGTTCTAGTTTATTTTCATAAACCCATAATTCACAGATGAAGAGATTAAAATTATCAATAACCTATAAAAAGAAAGTAAAACCCACAGGTAATCTAGGAAATGCAGATTAAAACAGTAATAAGAAAACTCCAAGTTCTAGTTAAAGTACCTCTCTTGTGGGCTTCAATAGATCCCTATACTTCCTCTATTATAGAGATAACCACTGTAAATTGAAGTTGTCTGTCTATTGTCTTATCTCCTACTAGATGAAATCTATGTGAGTGCAGAACTAGTTCAATCACAATGTAAAGATAAAAAAAATAATTAAAATGTTCAGAATTGCCAAAGGTAAGGAGAATTAGGCATTCTTACACATTGCTGATGGAAGCATAAATTGATAGAACCTTTCTTTAGAGCGATTTGGCAAAGTATCAGGTTCATTAAAATATGCATAAACTTTGACCTAGCAATTTAATTTCTAGGAATTTATCCTAAGGAAATAATTCGTGTGCCCAAAGATTTCTACATAAAAATAGTTACAAGGTAGAGGCAATCTAAATCTCCAAAATCAGGAAACAAGTCAAATAAATTATGATATGTATAATAGAATTTTATATAGCTATTAAAATTTGGATCATAAATGTTTTACAGTGCCATTGAAGTATGTTTGTAATATGTTAAATGAAAAGGAACTATAAAATGCCAAATATCATTTGATTACATTTTTGCAGATATATGTAGCTCTAGATGAAGTAAAAGATCAGAGGGACATACATGAAAGTGTTCTATTCTTAAGAGTAGTTTGAAGGCTGGGCGCTGTGGCTAATGCCTGTAATCCCAGCACTCTGGGAGGCTGAGGTGGAAGGATCACTTGAGGCCAAGAGTTCAAGACCAACCTGGGCAACATAGGGAGACTCCATCTCTACAAAAAATAAAAACATTAGTCGGGTGTGGTGGTATACTCCCGTATTCCTAGTCACTTGGGAGGCTGAAGCAGGATGTTGATTTAACCCAGAAGTTTGCGGCTACAATGAGCCATGGTCACCCCACTGTACTCCAGCTTGGGTGTCAGAGCGAAACCTTGTCTCAAAAAATAAAAAAAAAATAGTTTGCTCCTTGTACCCATTCATTCTTTAATCCTTTATAAGATTAGGGGTTGGGATTAGAGGTAATGTAACTTTTCTCGTCTGTATTTCCTTTTTTCTTTCCAATTAGCATATATTGATTTTTGTACTAGAGAAAAAACATAATTTTAAAAGAAAAAAGGGGGAGCCTCCAAACCCAGTACGTATTTTGGTCATATGTTTCCTCCTAATCAAGCCCAAAGCAGCTGTAGTTCAGTTAATTGCTACTTCTCCTGCTTGCCCTCTTTTCCCTGGTGTAGATACCATGTGGATTCATGGCGGATTTGCAATTACTCATCCTCTCCTCAGCACATCTTGTATTTTGATCACAGCTCATGTGGGCAACAAAGAAGAAGCAATGAAGCAGCTCATTAGCACTGCCACGGAGTTGAACAGGAAATAAAAGATGGAGTTGAGAACAAGGATAATTTGCAGCAGGTATATCCAGAATTTCAGCTTTCATGTAGAGAAGACAATCAAGGGAAAATTGTAATCACATTTACTGTCCATGTGTTAGAACAAAGAGAACTTGTCTCCTCACCTACTCCCTCCCACCCCATACGATGTGTGCCATCGTTTTATACATTTGCTTTGCTTATGCAGATAAAAGGACACGCTGTTTCTTATTCTGTTTTCCTCTTCTACGTCAGTAACGTAATTTTAGCCCTAACAACTGGCCCCATTTGACCAGCGCCTGGAACCACAAGCTTCTCTTAAGCCTCGAGCTTAAAAGCACAATTTATTAGGCTCTGATATCCCCTTCCAAAGTTAATTATTACACTGGGAAAGGAGTTGTTTGCTCCAAGTTCCCATTCATTCTTGAGTCCTCTACAGAACTATGGCACGTTGAAACTAGAAAAGGTCTTATTTTATAATGGCTATCACTCGGAGTGTTCATAAACAACAGGCACTATTCTAGCAGCCACGCATATGTATTAACGCATTTAATCTGTACAACTCTTAACATAGGTTCTATTACGCATTACGAAGATCAGAGAACTGAGGCACAGACAGGTTAAATTGTTTAATGTGATGCGAGAAGTATTGCAGGATGGGAACAGAGGTTATCTGCCACTAAAGTCCCCTCCACTTCCATGCTCCACTGCCTCTCTGCCATCATCTGTACAGCTGGTCCTCTCAGGGGACACCAAGTACCGTTCCCATTGTGGGAAAATTAGAACACACAGATTACAAACGTAATGTGTCATTCATGCATCTTTTATATTTACTTATGGTGTTTCTGACATAGAGAACATTTTACTCTTTACGTACCAAATCTTTCCATCTTATATTTTACGATTTCTGCTTGAGGTGCCATACTGAGATTTTGACACTTTCATATGATATGTTAACAGATATAGATAAGTATAGATATTAATATAGATACAATCACCTATATTTATTTGCTTCAATTCTTCTACACTTATTTACATATTCTGTATCCTATTTACTTCAGCTCTTTTTAAACATTCATATCTCTAATTCAGGTAGAATTGCAGTGTGGTGTGAGGTAGCTTTTTCCCAATATGTCTAGTCTGCTGTCTAGCATGATTCACAATACATTTCTCCCTTCCCACTGATTTTAAATGTAATCTTTATCATGTGGGTTGGTTTCAGTACTCTTCCATTTCATTAATATGTCTCTTACTAGTTCACGTTTTTCCATATTCTGATTTATAATATATTTTTCCATATTCTGATTTGTAATGCATTTTAATATTTTATTGGGCAAAACCCCTCTAAATTACCACTCTTCTGGAAAGTTTTTCTGAGTATTTTGAGGATAACTTTTATCATTTGTTATAACTTATTCAAGAATTCGGTGTGTCTAACATTTTCAAGCCTCCTTTTCAAGACCTTCAGTAAGGATTTCTTTAAAAGAAATAATTCTACAGTATTTAATGAATTATTAAAGTAAATCATTTTCATTATGTTAAAAAATCATATAATATAAAAAGTATATAGAAGAAAATAAAAGCCACCTATAGTCCTACCATCCAGAAATAACCACAGCTGGCTGTGTGCGGTGGCTCATGCCTGTTATCCCAGCTATTCAGGAGGCTGAGGTGGGAGGATCCCTTGAGGCTGGGAGTTCAAGACCAGCCTAAGCAACATAGCAAGACATCATCTCTACAAAAATAAGAAAAATTAGCTGGGCATGGTAGCATGTACCTATAGTCCCAGCTACTCAGAAGGCTAAGGCAGGAAGATCCCTTGAGCCCAGGAGTTCAAGGCTGCAGTGAGCTATGATTGCATCACTGCACTCCAGCCTGGGTGACAGAGCAAGATCCTGTTTCTAAAAAAAATTAAATAAATAAAAGAAGTAACCAGTGCTTTCATTTTGGTCCATATCCCTCCATTCCTATTTTCTATACACATACACACACATACCTGAAATTACATATTTTATGCTGTGTAAAACTTATTTTCACTTAACCATATTTTGTGAATTTCTTTCCATGCAAATAAAAACATTGCTTTTATCTAGGTCTAGTTTCTAAGGAATTAAGTCTTGATTCTACTGCCTGATGTTTGTCTAAGGCACATAGTCTATGTTATTGTAAATAACTGCATTATGTTCCATTTTATGAACAGTCCACACTTTACTTAACAAATCCCCTATGTTGGATAATGAGATAACTACCTATTTTTTGTTACCATATATAATTTTGCAATATATATATGTGTGTGTGTATATATATCTCCTTTATATTCATCTTTGCAAAGTTCTTCAATTATTTGCTTTGAATAAATATGCTAGATGTGGAATTGCAGGTCAACATGTACATATGCTACTTGGGCTCTTTATAAGATATTGCTAGATAATCCTTGTGAAAATTTATTCCAAGTGCTACTCCTGCCATAAACATTGAGCATTCCTGTCTATTCACAATTAAATCACTGGATATTGACAATGGATATTAAGTGTCTTTTAAACCTTTGCCATTCTGATGAAGGAAAGCAGATTTCACTGTTGCTTTAATCATTTCTCCTATCCAGCACATAAAATGTCATGACAGTTAAAGCATTATTATAGAAATATTCTTTATCGATAAAATTATTCTTTTTATCAACTATTAAAATTATCTGATATTACACACTCTGTTTTTATTTGTATTGACAAAATATTTTGCCCTTTTTTATTTCAACTTTAATACGTCATTTTTAATTGAATGTATGAGTTTTATATAGATACAAGTAATTAGATTATATTTTTATGCAATCCAAGAGTCTTAGTATTTTAATGGGGAAGTTTTATCCATTTTTATTTATTATGATGCCTGGTATGTGGCTTTACTAGATGTTTTTCCTTGTGTTTTGGAAGCACTGATTTACTCAGTTACATTAGTTACATTTACATTTTCAAAAATATTTTAAACTGACATTTTTCTAGCCATAAATATTAAAATGAATAACTATATTTAGAGTCTACCATGTTTAAAATAAAAATATTTGGCACAATTTTATATACTGCTACTTTTCTAAGGATCTTACATTCCATTCTTTATATTTTCTGTTACTATTTTTATCTTAATTATGTTTATTTTCATGAAAACTACTTTAATATTTGCATGTAGTTTTATAATCTGATTTGCTGTGTTTAATATGTTCCAGTGCTCACTATCAGATTTTCCATACTGTTCCCACAAAGAAAGCAGGGAAACCTGTTGATTGTACAAAGCTGGGTTTTATTAAACTGGCTGATCAGGAGAGAGCCCCACTTCGAGAAAGTCTCAGCAGGGCTCCAAAAGGGCAGAGGAAGATAAGAAAGGGAACTTTCAGAGTTTTGGGGGCTGATGTTAGAGCAGTTTCAGGGTGGAAGTTGTTAAGTGTGGTCCAGGCAGGAATTGGCCAGAATTTATAAACTGAGCAAGTCACAGGAATAATCAGTAGTCTTATCTCTGGAACACAAGTCCATGTGGAGTTACTGTGAAAACAGTTTGTGATCTTATCAGTTTTTCTGTGGGTCCGAATGAGCTAGATCCCTACCTCTCACCTCTCACCTCTCACAAAAATCCACTCAAGATGGATAACAGATTTAAACATAAGGCATGAAACCTTAAAAATCCTAGAAGAAGATGTTGGGAAAACCCTATCAGACATTGGGCTAGGCAAAGAATTTTTGAGGAAGACCCGCAAGGCAATCACCGCAGCATCAAAACTAAACAAATGGGATCTGATCAAATTAAAAAGCTTCTGCACAGCCAAGGAAACTATCATTAGAGCAAATAGACAACCCACAGAATGGGAGAAAATATTTGCTCTCTACACTTCTGATAAAGGTCTAATAACAAGAATCTATCTAGAACTCAAAAGAATTAACAAGAAAAAATCAAACAATCCTATCAAGAAATGGGCAATGGAAATGAACAGAAACTTCTCCGAAGAAGACAGAATAATGGCCTGCAAACATATAAAAAAATGTTCAACATCTCTAATCATTAGAGAAATACAAATCAAAACCACAATGAGATACCACCTAATCCCATTGAGAATGGCCTGTATCAAGAAATCCCAAAACAACAAATGCTGGCGAGGATGTGCAGAGACAGGAACACTCTTACACTGCTGGTGGGACTGCAAATTAGTGCAACCTTTGTGGAAAAGAATTTGGAGATATTTCAAGCAGCTAACAATAGAAATACCATTCGACCCAGCAATAGCATTATTAGGCATATATCCAAAAGAGCATAAGACATTCTATTATAAAGACATCTGCACCCGAATGTTT
>VBSM01003204.1:22824670-22837676 GCA_008086735.1 Cheirogaleus medius
GGGGAGGAGGGGATGGGTGTATACTTACATAATGAGTGCAATGTGCACCACCTGTAGGATGGACACGCTAGAAGCTCCGACTCTGGGGGGGGTGAGGCAAGGGCAATATATGTAACCTTAACAATATTTGTACCCCCATAATATGATTAAATTAAAAAAATACCAATTTGGGCTCAGTCTTGCACTTCACGATTTTACATACTCTATCTGCTTTGCCAGCCAATTAGTTTGTTTCATTTAAAACTACAAAATCCCTCATTTTGCTTCTTTTATTCATTGTTGGAATATGACTTTAAATATTGTTTAAGAAGTTGAATATTTTCTGAGTTCTTAAATATATGAGTTTTGGTTTGTTTTTTTGTTACTCCACCACATGTAAGATAATTTATTTGGGTATAAGTTCTTCAGTCATGTAGGGACCACGGCCCTTGGCACCCTAAAAGTTTGCTGAAAAAATCACTGACATGAGGCAGATTGATTAATAGGAGAAAAGGCATAAACATTTATTTAATGTGTATATACAAGAGCCTTCAGAATGAAGACTCAAAGATATGGAAGAAATTGTCCATTTTTATGCTTAGGTTCAACAAAGTATGGACAGCCCTGTAGAAATATGACTGGACAAAAAGGGTATGATCTAATGCTAAGAGACCAGGTGGGGAAACCCAGCAAGGCATGTCTTTCTAGATTCTTCTTGGCCTCTCTGAGCATGCATTCCTTCTTCTGGGTGTGGGGCAGGACCCTCGATGGAATGGGGGTCTTATGATGTTAAGTCAAACAAGGGAGGTCAGATCAATTTTTTTGTAGCCAGTTTTTACATAGAATACTTTTAGGTTTTTATGTCTGGCTTTCAGGAAAAGGGGTTCTGGTTTCTATGACCTAAGTTGGGGAAGAGGGATTCTAGTTTCTATAGCCAGCCTCAGGGAAGAATGGGACCGAGAGGCAGGAGGAGAAGAGATGGTGAGAGAGAAACTTTAGTTTCCTCAGCCTTCATTTTGGGGTACTGTTTTCTGAGCCCCAACAGTCAGAATCTCTTTCAAAACTCTGTAAATGTCATTCCCTGACATTTAGAGATAGAAAAAAACTCTGAGTCCAGTGGTTTTTCTTTTTATCATTTTTTTTTTCCTAAACACCGGAGATTTTTTTCATTCAAAAACCTTGTTGATATATATTTTAAGTGTGGATTTCTTTTTAGATCTTGTCTGGAATACCAGAGCCCTATTTATCTATATACAAAGACATCCTTTCAAACCAGGAACATTTTTATAAATCATAACTTTGATATGAATAATTGTTCCTGTTTGTTTCTGTTTCCCTACAGGAATACATATAATTTCTATCTTTGCTCATCAATCTCTGTTTTTTACATCGTTCCTCTTTATGTTTCTTTCATCTCTTCTCTCTTTTTCTCTAAATTCTAGTAGTGTTCCTAGGCTTGTCCTCTCATTGCTGTTTCAATTTTCAGTAGCATTAATTCTGCCTTAAGTGCCTCCAAAGCAGTATGGTACACTAGTTAAGACCACTTCCTCTAGACCACCTGGATTCAAAATTCTGGGCTCTTCTCTTAACAAACTTTGTGACCGCAGATGAATTTCTAAACTTCTGTGCTTTAGTATTCTCATCTGCAAAATAGAGATAATAATAGTTACTATTTCATACAGTTGAATAAAGATTCAATGAGTTAATAATGTAGGGAACTTAGCTGACACTCAAAAACTAAACTATGTTCTCAATTCTATAGCATTTTCTTTTTTTTACAATTCTTTTCTAATCATATCTGTTTTCCTCTTTATTCTCCTATCTTTTTTGTATCAATCTGTTCTCTAATTATGATTTCTTTTCTTGATTCACATGTCATCTTAAATTCTACTGAGATAGAAGATAATTACTGGAAGCTGCCTTCTTGATCCTACAGTATTACGTTTTCAGAGATGTACTATTCTTCTGAGTCTTCAGGATCATATTTATTCTTCTGTGTTTTATAATCTTATTCCAATGTCTCATGATGGGTTTTGGACCTTTATCTTTAAATGCAGTAATATTCATTAAGTTAAGTATTTGCCAAAAATCAGGTAAGTGGATTTCTCTTGCCCACTTGTTATTGGGTACTGGATCTTTCCTACTCAGATCCACAGCTGGAAAGTAGGTTAGACATACTGTCTCAATCCTGGCTTCTCACAGTCAGCTCTGCAGTTCTGAGCTGAGGGGTTCTCCTTTCCCCCATGGCTGGGCCTCTGGCATACTGAGCCAACCCAATGAATTAAAAACCACATCCCCCAGCACACACTACAACACGCATGTATCTTCCAGTCTGCTACCCTAACCATAAGGCTTTACTTGGAAACTATACATCATGATGATGATGGTGATGATGATAAACAGCTGCTATGTCTTGAACACCGCTATGGTCTGAATGTTGGTATCGCCCCAGAATTCATGTTGGAACCTAATACCCAACATGAGGTGGGGCCTTTGGAGGAGTGATTAAGCCATGAGGGCTCTTATAAAAGAGGCTGAAGGGAGCTGCCTTGCCCCTCATGCCACGTGAGGACTCAGAAGGCACCATGATTAAAGCAGAGCAAGTCGTCATCAAACACCAAATCTGCTGACACCTTGATCTTGGACTTCCCAGCCTCCAGAACTATTAGCAATAAATTTCTGTTGTTTAATAAATTACCTAGTCTGTGGTATTTTGTTACAGTAGCCTGAATGGACTGAGAAAAACACCTGCTATGTGCCAACACTATATGACACTTTCTACCTCAAATACACACAAAACTATGCAAGGTAGATATTATCTACATATTACAGATGAAGAAACTGAGCCTCAGAAAGAACAAGTCACCTTTCCAAAGCATCTCAGTTACTAAGTGGAAGAGGTAAGCTTCTAATCCAGGTCCATCTGTTCATTTGTTCCTCCATAACAGGCAATGTGGCCGTACCAGCACCCACTCCCTTCTTCCAACTCTGTTGTTTACTAGTAACCATTTTTATAAACAAACATAAAAAGATAGGTTGGTAGAATTTTGTACTATGGCTCTTAAAAACCATCAGTTGTACAGAAAGAAATATCAGACTCTGGGTCCCTAAGACAGGGCAGATGGCAAGTAAGAATCACAGTACACTGTATTTTTCTCCCTTTTTTTTCCAGATAGGGTCTGTTTAATAAGGTAAAACATGGGGGTGCCAGAAAGTGAAGATGAGGTATTTCTGAATCCACCTCTGTCAATATGCTTTTTTCTTTAATCTTCTTAGGTTGTATAACTGTTTTAGGATTTTCTTTTGTAATTTCATAGGCATTTTCATGCAAATTTGGGAAAGACTATGTCAGAAGCTGCTAAACTAATACTATTTTAAACACTGAAACTTTCTATAATTAGGCTCAATTAGGGGGTCTATGGGAGCCAATAAAATAGAAGGTGCGTGCTGACTTTCCCACCACTTCCTTACCCCACACGGGAGCCTGTTCCACACAGATTATAGAAACACTACCCTGGGAAGTCACAGGGCTCAAATGGGAAAATCTGGCTACAATCATTCAGCCACAATTTTTAAAATACCCCTTGCACTAGTTTGAGGTTAATTGGGAGGACAAGTTTTGTCATAAGGCCAAATACATCCTCTAACTAGAAGAAATAATGATTCGGAGCGTGTCATTAAAGGTGACAGAGAAGACCTAGTGTCACTCGGTTCTTTTCATATTTGCTGGTTATAAATATTTTTATATTTGTGGGTTTTTATAATTCTTGAATCACAGAATTTGAAGAAAAATAAAATAACTAGTATCAATGTTCAGCATTCCTTTTCAGGAATATATATCCCCTAGAAAAAATATTAATTAAATCAAAAAATGCTGAAAGAGGAGAATATGATCTGGGTTGTAAATTAGCAGCTTCTATTTAATGATGAGGATCATTCCTTAATGAGCTAAATACAATGGACAGAAATGCATTTTATTTCTTCCAAGTCAGTTGGTGAAACATTAGACCTTAAGTGTAGCCTGAGAAAAAATATTCCCTTAAAAAAATGCTTTACTTGATTCTTCAATAACTGAAGCACGCATTTAGTTTCCAGGGGTCATAAAATCTATCCTTTATGCTCTTGCTATTAAGGATTTTGTACTTGGGACTACGAGTTACTAAAAATATTGAAGGAAATAGCACAGGGTTACAACAGATGCTCAGAGCTGAAATCCTACGCCCAGAAAACTGCTGTCGGTTTTGAAATCACCCTTGTCGCTGAGTCAGTTGTTCGCGTGCCTGTCTGCCGGGGAGCAATGATCATTTTGTGCCAAATTTGGCAGGTGTTGGTCTCATATTCCAAAGTGGGGAGAGAATCTCTCTAAAAATATCCTGCTTCCTTATTCACACAGGCACATTCTGAGAATGAACGCATTACTACCAACAATAGGGCATGTATGTATTTTTGTTTATTGCTTGTTCCAAAAAAAAGATTTGTGTTTACGCCATGTTTTAGGATGAAGCACCTAACCTGATGTCTGAAACATAGAACTCGACAGATGCTGAAGGAATGAATGATTTGGCAAAGCATCTCAGACTCTTTCCCAGGAATCATATTGCAAAATTCTCAATGCCCAAAGCAATTGAGTTGTTTATTTTTAAGTACCAGTACTTAAAAAATTCATTTCTTGTTCATTTCTATTTATTTCCATAATGCTCGTCCTTATCTAGATATTTGACAGTAGTTTATGGAAACACAACAGTCTCTTAGTTCTCTCCTGCTGACTATGATCTTTCTCCTGTACAAATCTCCCTAGGATCCTTCTCACTATCTTTGCTCAGATCTTTACCTCCACCTCAGATGATCTCCTTATCACTTTACAACAATCCACATCATTTAAGTCCCAGCTCAAAATCGCCTCTTGGGAGAATCTTTCCCCGGGAGACCTCACACCCCTTCCATCTACCATAGCTTCCCACCGCAGAGCACACACACACACACACACACACACACACACTAGATCTGTTCTGGGCACTCTGGTGTTTCTAATCTCCTTTCTTTGCAGCTGTTCTCAAACTGCTTATGGTGCACATGTATTTTATCTCTCCTTAATTATAAATGCCTTCAGGAAAGCACTTATTCTGTCTTTTGGACACATTTCCCTCCACTCCCCCTATGTTGTATATAATAAGAACTCAATGAAGGCTTCACTGTTCGGAGATGACACCTCACAATGTATCAGCCAAAGCAGTTTTTTGTTCTTAGCAGTCTTCAGACAATGTTTACAGCCCTCTGACTCTCCATCTTTGGTAAATATACATTTTACTGAGGGCACGAGCAACACTTTGGCAATGTATTCCAAATGCTGATCTTCTATAAGGCGGTCCTAACAGGACCCAGCAAGTAACTTTATGTCAGAGAAATGTGTGTGTGTGTGTGTGTGTGTGTGTGTTTTCTGTGTCTAGAGCTTTCTTCTGCTTGTCCAATGTGACAACAGTCTCTTCAAAGAAAAGATGTAGCTTGATAAAACCATCTTTACTCTGGGAGCAAAATAAACCTTTTTATTTTGTTATTGTACAGTAAGAAAATCAATCACTGTCCTGCTCAAAGTTCTCAAATGGTAATACTAAAAGAACTCAGTAAGAGCTTCATAAGGCAGAGTAGAGTGTTCAGATTTTTTTCTAATGTAATGAGAAGCCACTGGAGTGTTTTAAGTAGGGTGGGGCTTTCTGAAAGATCACTCAGGCCACACCATGGAGAACAAATTGTAAAGGAAGAGAAGGATTGCAGGAGAGGCTAGAAAGTAGTCCACATGAGGATGGCTTGGACCATATCAATCTTTCCTAAGAGCAGATTAGAAAATGGAACTGTTAAAAAATATAAAGCTGGATAATTATAAAAAGGAAATCAAATGTATCTTTTTTACAAATACAGCCTTGGGGAAAAATATATATAAGTTGAGTCAACAAGCACAAAAACCTGGAGCTTTCTTGTATGGCTTGTGGATGAGAAGGCTGAAAGGTGTAGAGGTAGATCTCTAACAGAGCAGGTAAGATTGTCCTACGAAGCCTGGATGTTTGTCTTATGTCATTGCATTGGGTGGGATTCAAGGGAGTTCTTCATATATTGGAAAAAGTTGTTGAGAAGTACTCCTGGCTATCAAGATCTTTACCTGAACTATGAGAAGGCAAATTAGAGGCCACCTAAGATGTTTTCAACTCAAATGCCCAGCCATCATCCATCCGAAACTACAGAAGCCAATGTCCACTAGGACAAGTTTGTCTATGGCCATGAAACTATTCTCTCAACATTCTTTAACCAACTAAATTAACTCCCCAAAATTTGATCCACTATACATAGGGAAACGATTTTACAAAGGTAGAAGATGGAAAATAAAAATAATATTTATTGATCCCCTCTGTGCCAAGCTCTAGTAGTTATTTTATATTTTATATTCATTGTCTCATTTATTTCTTTCATCAAGCAAGCAGGGTAGTTATGACTACCTCATTTTATAGAAAAGTTTACTGAAGCCCAGAAAAGGCAGAAAATACAGCCAGCGAGTGGCAGGGCCTCGATTTGATTTCAAAGCTTATATTTTAAGGAAGCCAAATATATAATATGGCTTTGATTTCCCTAAAAGAATAGGGGAATATAGATGTTTTTAAAAGCAAACAATTATGCCTTAAAATATAACAGTTTTATTTTTGGTTTCATAAAAAAAAAATACATCTTCAATGTAAAAAGTTTAAATAATACAGGAAATACTCCCACTTCCTGGCAATGCTCAACTCAGGTGGGATCCCCAAATTTCAGCTCCACCGTTGGCCTATTACACTTTTGTGTGTTCTGATCCTTCTGGCCAAAATCCCCTTCCAGATCCATCCAGACTCCCTTCTCTTCCTGATAAATTCTTCAACACTCTACAATTCTTAGTCTAAATTTCCTTCAAAGCCTTCCATGCATTCCTTCCCTCACCCTCCATCTTTCTCTCACCAGACAGAACCACTCCCTCCTCCACCTCCCATAGATCTTCCTTTACGCCCCTCCAAGCACTCCTGCTGCAAGGTGCTGTTCATATGTCTCTCTCCTCTACTGAAATGTAAGCTCCAAGAGGGCAGGGACCATATCTTATTCATCTTTAGGTGATGAGCATAAATGCCAGTGCACAATTTGCAGCATAACCTCACAGGATAAAATACATCATCTCTGTTATTATTAATATATGGAGAGGAGAAAATACATCATCTCTATTATTATATGGAGAGGCAACCATAACATGGTAGTTAGGAGAACAAACTCTTGAGCCAGATTTCCTGGGTTCAAAACCTGGCTCTGTCTTTACTAGTTGTGACTTTGGACAAGTTAATTAACCTATCCATGCTTGGATTTTCTCACCTGTAAAATGAGGATAATAATAGCACCCATGTCATAGTGTGAGATTATGAAGATTTAGTGAGATCTTAAAAGCATACCTGGTGCTAAATAAATGTTTTTAAATATTAGTTAGAAAAGCAAACATTATGCAAACTTACATCCATACCACATCATTCAAGAGAGAAGTACATATAACTTATATCAGACTCTTCAGCCTACCTTTTTACTCCTAATTGTTTTCACCAGTTATTTGTCCTGTGAGGACATATGGATGGTTAACATCATTCCCTATACAGGGCATTGATTTTAAAGATCACTGAGTTTAAGTCTCTCATTTAATGGGTGAGGAAACCAAGGTGAAGTGGTTTTCCAAGGGCACAAAACTCATTCACAACAATGCTTTGTTTACCAATCCGGTGCTCTCTCCACACATCCTCAGACGATACCAGGAAGCCTGAGCATTGTTAAACTTATTTGGAAAAAAAAATGTCAGCAAAACTTGTGGGAGCACAGAGCCCATACTGATTAAGCAGCTGTTCTTATGCAAAACAGATCTCATTATTTCTTAACCAAAGTTGGATTCTACTCCTTCTTGTGAACTACTGTGCCCTACTCCTCGGATAAAATTACCATAAGTTTCAGAAAACGTCTCTAATTGCTTAATGAGTGGCAGGGAGAATTACAGAATGTTAAATTGCCTTAGTGTCATCTGGGGAGAATTTCTTCAATTATATACTTCCAATGGGAAAGTACAAATGACTGTTAATATTACAACAAACATGGGAATATCATGGAATAGAATGCAAAATGGGCATGCTTTTTGTTTAGGGTTAAAAATGACATTGCAAAGAAATCTCTCACTTCTGAGGATGCTTCAGGCTACACCCCCATCCTCTGGAAGCCAAGTTCACGCTCCTCTGCCCTTAGGGGTACTTCACTAGGACCTTTTGAGATTCAGTGAAACAGTACAGTAAGTTAGATTATTTAATGGGGATGAGTACAAAATGCCTGAAATTATGTACGTACTTAAGTCAGCCTGAGGACCTATGGGAGTCTTCCCAGGTATTGGTGCCTCCCTAAATAACTATATTTAGGTGATTATACTTAAAACATACAGCATTACTAACATTTTGTACTTAATCTAAAGTCACATTTTACTCAGCTTTTATTTCTTTAACAAATATTTGTATAATACCTGCTATTCAACAAGCACTGTTCTAAACAAGTACCTCTTTAAGTGCTACTCAAATGTATTCTTTATTTGAAACTGGTCGCTCACATTGTAAATAACTAACTGATTTCCAAGCAAGGAAATTCTTTCTGTTTCAAATATTTTGTTCTGGTTATATCCAAAATCTGCTCCTCATTACCTTTACCAAACTCTACTGCCATCAGACCAATATACTTAAAGATGTGGCAATACCCTGATCTGATTATATATGTATACATTATATATGTCACATCACTATGTACCCCATGGATACATACAATTGTTATGTGCCATTTTAAAAAATTTTTAAATGTATTGAAGAAAAGAACACAAGCTCAGCCACTCAACAAACATGTACTGAGAGTCGCCTGTGTTCCACGGCCTTTGCTACATGCTGGGATTACAAAGCCTAATAAGACACTGACCCTGCCCTCCAGGAGGGCACACTTGTAGGGGATGACAGTCGTTTCATCGACCCTGTTTTCCCTCCCCTTCTTCTGTTAATGGAACCTCCTTGGGGCTGTGACATGGCCAAAGTGCACTTCCCCTTGTATGCAGTGACTGGTTTCAGAGATGAACATGTGACTCAAATAAGGCTAATCAAAGATCCAGTTTGGGGAACTGAATTACACACAGGTAGAGGGGCTTCATCCCCCTTCACAATCCCAGGCACTAAGGACCATGCAAATGAACTTGGAGCAGCTGGTAGCCTCTTTGTGAGGAGAGAGCCTGCCTACCAAGGAAGGAAAACAGAAATAGGAAATGGGAAAGGATGTGTTCAGAGTGCAAGTGTGCAAGGGTTCCCTTTTCCCCACATCCTCACCAACACTTGTTATCTTTTGTCTTTAAATAACAGCCATTCTAACTAGAAGGAGGTAACATCTCATTGTGGTTTGGTTTGCATTTCCCTGATGATTGATGTTGAGCATTTTTTCATATACCTGTTAGCAATTTGTATGTTTTCATTTGAGAAATATCTATTAAGATCTTTTGCCCATGTTTTAATCAGACTTTTTTTTTTTTTTGCTATTGAGTTGTTCGAGCTTCTTATATATTCTGGTTATTAACCTTTATCAGATGTATAGTTTGCAAATATTTTCTTCCATTCTATAGGTTATCTCCTTACATTGTTGATTGTTTCCTTTGCTATGCAGAATATTTTTAGTTTGATGTAATCCCATTTGTCTATTTTCCCTTTGGTTGCCTGCACTGTTGAGGTCTTATTGAAAAAAATCCTTGTCCAATCCAGCGTCATAAAGGATTTCTCCTATGTTTTCTTCTAGTAGTTTCATAGTTTCATGTCTTATATTTAAGTCTTTAATCCATTTTGAGTTGATTTTTGCACATTGTGAATGGTAAGGGTCCAGTGTCATTCTTCTGCCTGTTGGTATCCAATTTTCCCAGCACCATTTATTGAAGAGACTGTCCTTTCCTTAATGGGTGTTCTTGTCATCTTTGTGAAAAACTTAGTTGTCTGTAGATGCATGAATTTATTTCTGGGCTCTGTATTCTGTTCTATTGTTCTATGTGTCTATTTATATGCTAACATCATGCTGTTTTGGTTACTATAGCTTTGTAGCATATTTTGAAGTCAGGGTGTGTGATACCTCCAGCTTTGTTTGTTTTTTATTCCCCCTCAAGATTGCTCTGACCATTTGGGATCTTTTGTGGTTCCATGTAAATTTTAGAATTGTTCTTTCTATTTCTGTAAAGAATGTCATTGGTATTTTGATAGGGACTGCACTGAATCTATAGATCACTTAGTGTAGTGTGGACATTTTAACAATACTAACTCTTCCAATCCATGAATATGGAATATTTTTCCTTTTATTTATGTCTTCTTCAATTTCTATTTTTATTTATTTATTTTTTTTTTTTTTCTTTTTGAGACAGAGTCTCACTTGGTTGCCTGGGCTAGAGTGCCATGGCGTCAGCCTAGCTCACAGCAACCTCAAACTCCTGGGCTCAAGCGATCCTCCTGCCTCAGCCTCCCAAGTAGCTGGGACTACAGGCATGCGCTACCATGCCCGGCTAATTTTTTCTATATTTTAGTTGGCCAATTAATTTCTTTCTATTTTTAGTAGAGATGGGGTCTCGCTCTTGCTCAGGCTGGTTTCGAACTCCTGAGCTCAAATGATCTGCCCACCTCGGCCTCCCAGAGTGGTAGGATTATAGGCGTGAGCCACCACGCCCGGCCCTTCAATTTCTTTTATCAATGTTTTATAGCTTTCAGTACAGAGCTCTTTCACCTCCTTGGTTAAATTTATTCTGAGTATTTTTTAATAGCTATTATAAATGAGATTTTGTTGATTTCTTTTTTCAGATAGTTTACTGTTATTATATAGAAATGCTACCTATTTTTGTATGTTGATATTGTATCCTGCAACTTTACGTTCTAACAGGTTTTTGGTGGAGTCTTTAGGGTTTTCTATTAGATCATGTCATCTGCAAACAGGGATAATTTGACTTCCTCCTTTCCAATTTGGATGCCTTTTATTTCTTTCTCTTGCCTAACTGCTCTGGCTAGGACTTCCAGTATTATGTTAACTAGAAGTAGTGAAAGTGGTCATCCTTGTCTTGTTCCAGATCTTGGAGGAAAAGTTGAAAGCTTTTCAGTATGATGTTAGCTGTGAGTTTGTCGTGTATGGCTTATATTGTGTTGAGGTACATTCTTTCAATACCTAATCTGTTGAGAATTTTCATCATGAAGAGATGCTAAATTTTGTCAAATGTTTTTCTGCATCTATTGAAATGATCATATGGTCTTTGTTCTTTCTATTAATGTGATGTATCACATTTATTAATTTGAATGTTAATTAACACAGCCATTATGGGAGGCAGTATGAAGGTTCCTCAAAAAAGTAAAAATAGAACTACCATATGATTCAGCAACCCCACTAGCGGGTAAATATCTAAAGGAAATTATATCAGTATGTCAGAGATATCTGTGATTCCATGTTTATTGCAGCACTATTTATAATAGCCAAGATATGGAATCGACCTAAGATTGGATGAATGAATAAAGAATATGTGATATATATATATAATGGAATACTATTCACCCATTAAAAAGGAATGAATTCTGTCATTTGAGACAACACAGATTAACCCAGGGGATATTATGTTAAGCGAAATAAGCCAGACACAAAAACAAATATGACATGTTCTCACTCATATGCAGAAATAATCTTAAAAGTTGATCTCATAGAAGTAGTGAATAGAACAGTGGTTACCAGAGACTGGAGAGGGTGGGGAAGGGGGAGAAGGAGAGAAAGGTCAACAGTCAGAAAGTTACAATTAGAAGGGAAGAATAAGTTTTGGTGTCCTCTTGCACATTAGGGTGACTATTGTCAACAATAAATTATCTCCAAATAGCTAGAAGAGAGGATTATATATGCCACCACCACAAAGAAATTATGAATGTTTGAGGTGATGGATATGCTGATTAGCCTTATTTGATCATTACACAATGTGTACCTGTATTGAAACACCACATTGTACCCCCTAAATCTGTACAATTATCATGTATTGATTCAAAATAAAATTAAAGAAATGGGAAAGGGAGAGAAAGAGAGATTTGATGCCATCATCTGAACCCCTGGGTTTATTCTCGAAAATAGCTCCTTTCTGCCTTTTCTTCAAACCAATTCTCCTTTTAGCTTAAGCCAGTTTGAGTTGTTTCCAGTTGTTAATAGAGCTGCTTGTTTCTACCAGGATGTTTTCTAAAAAGTATGGTAGTCCTATGATCAGAAAATATGATGAGTAGTTCCAAGGGCAGCCTATAAGTCACTATGTAGAATTGCTGCTTGTACCCAATTCAGCGCAAGCTTGATGTTCCTGGTGGTGAACTGGTGATGGCAAACAGCGTGGAAGTAATGGTTTAACAGTTATATCCATCCTCATCTTGAGCTCTGAGTTCCCAGTCTCTGTCCACTGATGGTAACCTGCCTTATTCTCATTAGAGTTTCACCAGAAGGTCTGGGTCCTGTCTCTGAGCCTCCTTCCAGTGACTAACGGCTTGAGACCCACAGACAGAATGGCAAGTCAGCTTGCTCTTGAGGACTTCAAGCTTATCCCCAAAACCTTTCTGGACTCCCAGCTCCTCAGTTCTACCCCATCCTAAGCCCTCCAGCTCCATCAGCCCAGCCTCCTAGTGCTAACCAAGTGGCCACAGATTACTAAAGCTGCTGGATCACTATTTCTCTCCCCTCACTAAGTTTCTGCACCAGACAGAGCCACTGCCATTCCTTCATCTGAGTCTTCCCCCCAAAGCCAGGTACAGATACCAGGCCCTATTTCATTCTAGTGCCAAACTAATCCCTGAAAATATATTTTCTTTCCCCCAACACCAAAAAAAAAACAAAACCTACATTTAAATCAAAATTAAAACAATGCTAACCATAAAATAAGTATTGTAAGAACAAATAAAAATTCAAAATAAGAGGCTTAATTGTTTTG
>VBSM01003204.1:22837776-22860915 GCA_008086735.1 Cheirogaleus medius
ACGGGGTCTCGCTCTTGCTCAGGCTGGCCTCGAACTCCTGACCTTGAGCGATCCGCCTGCCTGGGCCTCCCAGGGTGCTAGGATTACAGGCGTGAGCCACCACGTCTGGCCAGAATATTAATTCTTTAAAATTAAAGTTCTGTTAAAAGTTAAAATTGCTTCCTTAATTCCATTAAAATTAAGGAAGGATCAGTTAGATAGAAGGAATATGTCCAAGAGATCTATTGTACAACATGATGACTATAGTTAACATAGTTTATTCTCAAAAAATGCTGAGAGTGGATATAAAGTGTTCTCACCACAAAAATATAAGTATGTGAGTGATGCATATGTCAATTAGCTAGATTTAGTCATTTCAAATTATATATACTTCAAAACATCTTACTGTACAAAGTAAATACATACAATTTTATCTGTCGATTTAAAAATAAATAAATAAGAGATGTCTCTCCCCTACTTTTCCTTGGAGCATTTCCTTTAGAAACCTTAAAATTGTTAACTACATTCTTCTCTTTTCAAAATGTATATAAATCTTTTCCAAAACTAGATATGTCTTTTGTTAGCTTTACAACCCAGGAAGTCTTTCTCAAAGAAAGTCATCTCTTTGAAATGCAAACCTCAGGGAAGATAGCATCCCCACTTCCCAGCTCCTGTGGAAGGGCAGTGAACACCTTGCTCCAAGCCCCAAAACTACCCCCTGTCGTAAAGATAGGAGACGTTTGTTTTTACTCTGGGTAAAGCCAATTAGCTAACATAGGTGGTCACTTCAATTACCAGGTAAAGTTAGAATTAACTATGTGTGACAAATAGTGCTGTCAAGTCCTCCTACCTGAGGACTAGTTATTATTTATTTTGAGAACATGTATATAATGGGTTGTATCTGCTTAGATACATAAAAGGCTGAGATTTCTTTCTGTCTTTCTGTCTCTTAGTGGATTGCTTATAATGCACATCACATTCTGGTTTAATGCTTATTCAATAATAAAACTGTTTTCTTTCTCTTCTACCCGTGTGGAGAAGATTTCTTAAGCTAGAATTTATTTAATTATATTTGCCCAACAATATAAAGAAATCCAACAAAATTCTGGGTCTACACATGATGGCCACTTAGAGGTTTTTGTAGGTGCCGAGGGAAAACTTCCCCTTTGCCCTCTCAAGCTTCACTGAAAAATTAACTCACAAAAGGCAGATTACTAAGACAAAAGGCATACAATTTATTAACATGTACACAGGGAGAATCACAGAGTCATTACCCAACCCCTTGATGGGTTCCAGAAGCTTATCTACCATCTTGAGGTTACAGAAAAAGTGGGGTCACAGAGCATGGGCAAAACAGGTTATGATGCTAAATTAGGTTATAGTGGCAAGAAAGTTTATGGGAGGGACAGAAGAGGAGGCCTGGCTAGCAAAGGTGGTCTTATGTACATGAAAACTCACAGTAGCAGCCCTCAGAGAGAATAGATGGTACATGTTTCTTTTAGATCTTCAAGGTGGCAGACTCAGTTAGCCTTTCCTAGATCCAGACAAGGGAAGGCCTGTCCGCATCAGTGCAGATTCTCTACAGATGCAAAGTTCCCCCACAAGAGACAGTTTTGCACAGCTACTACTGTTTGCTGGCTCTCTGACATCCATCTCAAAATATGTCAAAGAAATATATCTGGGGGTAAAATATTTTGATTTCCTTCACTTTCCTTCAATTTTTAAAATATTCCTTCCTCCAAGAAAAAAAATTTTGCTCCCAATTTGCAGGTGCCCTAAATGCATGCTGAGTCCGCCTATTCAGTAATTCAGCCCTGACTCTTCCCCACTATCGTGCAAGAAAACCCACCTGGCCCCTGGTAAAATCTGAGATAAGGCACTAACTCCTGATCATGTCACGATGTGAACCACCTATGGGTTCCCCTTCAAAAGCTCACACAGGCAGTCTAGAAAACAAAATCAGCACGGCCTCTTTTAGGGAGGTGATTCCTGATTTTCTGCCTTCTTCCCTTTGACAAATGTGATGTGTGGCTGGGAAAGAGCCATTTCCATAAATGTTTCATTCTCTCTTCCTCCAGGCATGGCATCGCTGGAGCATGAATTATGACCAGCTTGGCCAACGAGCATCTTTCTATGAGCACATCCTTCCTAATTTGTGGTCACGGTCATCCCTCCACTGGAATAGACTGGGAAAAAAGAGCTCAGTGTCAGAAAAAAAAACGGTGGCTTCTGCATCTGCTGACCAATCCCTTGTCTGAGAGTTTAGCAGGCAATTTATGTTCTTTACCCAAAGCCAAAATGAACAGGGTTTTCTTTTCTTCCTGCTTGGTAGCAAATGCAGAGAAACCCTGCTGCAGCGACTTCTCCCACTTATGATTCCCTTTTCAAGCTCCATTTCCCTTATGCCACATTTGAACAGTAAATTCTTGTTCATTCTTTTATAAAATGGCGAACAACTTCCCTGGTTGCTGAGCGATAATATTCAAAATTGTTGCAAATCAGGAAAATCCGTTTGCAGGTCTTTCCTGTTGCAGCTGTAACTACAGCACTGCAGGGGACAAGCGAGGAAAAAGAACATGATGTAGCCCCAAACACATGCCTCCCGCAGCCTCATTCATCTCACCCCGATCCCCCCGCCCTTACCCATTCCCACTTTGTGACATAAAACCATCCGCAGAAGACCCTTAAATTATTGAAAGGTCTTCACAAAATACTTCCATAATCCTTAGAAAAGCAGAACTCACTGAAGTGGAAAAATTGATCCATCTTTAAAAGGAAACTCATCTATGAGGTAAAGCAAAACGCATTAACCCTGAGAGTATTGCACTTTGGAGGATTCTGCTTCTCCTGCTCGAGCCTTGGGCTCAGCGACGGTCCCTTTACCCACCCAGTCACCCAGCTCAAAGCTTTCTCTTCCTCACTTCCCTCCACCCACCACCAATGCTGCCACATTCTACCCCTTAAACATTTCTTAAGTGTGTCCCCTCACCCCTAATCCTACTGTCATTGCCTTGATTCAAATCCTCTTTCTTTCTCTACAATAGTAGTTCTCTCACAATTCTCAAAGCAGGGATCTCAGATCAGTAACGTGGGCATCAGCTGAGAACTGTGTAGACAAGCAAACTCTCAGCCCTATCCCAGACCTACTCTATCAGAAACTCTGGTGTCGGCCCCAGCCATCTGTGTTTTAACAAGCTCTCTGGGAGGTTCTGATGCCTACTAGTTTGAGACTTCTACTTTATTACAATAGCATCTGTTAAATTAAGTTTAGCCTAAGGCTGCCTCTTATATATTCTAAGTTTGGCCTAAAGGTATCTCCAGACATAGAGAACTGGAAGCTAATTGGATGTGTAAACAGACTGAACCTACTCTTAGACCAATCACTGGGTTTAGGCCAATCACAGGTGGTCAGCTGTTCAAACTGTGTTCAAATAAGGCAAATGCTGAGCTGTAACCAATCCAGCTGTTTCTGTACCTTTCATTTTCTGTGTCACTTTCCTTTTTCTGTCCGTAAGTCCTCTCCAACCATGCAGTGGTACAGAACCTCCCTGAACCTATTCTGAGTAGGAGGGCTGCCCAATTCGCAAATTGTTCTTTGCTCAATCAACTCTGTTAAATGTAATTTGTCTAAAGTTTTTCTTTTAACACATTCTAACTTACCTCCTTGCCTCTTTCCCCTTGCATCTTCCCTTAATGAGCTTCCTAGATGTAAATATTGCTTATATCAGTTTTCCCCTGGGAGTCCCTCTTGCCCTCTATATAAGTCATTGACTTCTTAGAACTGCATGTGAGACCCTCTTTAATCAGTAACTTTCCTCCCCTTCTGCTGTGGTCCCACCCCCTCCAAGTACCCTGTGAGCCAACTATTCAAGACAGCCACCCTGAATGTGCCTATGGAAGTACATGCTGTCGCCTCGGCTGGGGAAGGCACAGAGAAGAAAGGGAATGGTTCACAGGGGCAGAGTTCCTTGTCTAGGTCTTAAAATAAAACAGATGGAAACCACTCCAGGTAGGTCCTGGTGGGTACAGAGGTCATTGAGGCACTACTGTGCACATAGGCCTATTCTGTTGTAGGACTCAGTGACTTCTAAGTTCTAGAATCCAGCATCTGGGTTCTAGACACAGAGGCAGAAACTCATGTCAACAGATACTCCAGTTTGTGGGACAGGAGGCCTGGCACCAATAGCTCTATTCAGTCTATGGCTTTTTTCCACAACATCTGGTAGTGATCCCCATGTGACAGTATGAAAGCAAAGATATGTTTTAGAAGTCCTCTTGGGTGACTAGGACCCACTGCAATAGGTCATTATTTTTCAGATTTATTAAGGAGTAATTAAGGCTGAGAAATAGGAAGGAAACATTTTTAATAGCTTGTCATCATAAGATGGTGCTGATTGTATGACTTGAGTAAATGAATAACTTCTCTGTGCCTCAGTTTTCCCATTTATAAAATGGGGGTGGTAATAATACCTACCATATGAAATTGCAGTGAATAGGAAATGTGATTTTGAATATAGGGTACTTAGTGTAGTTTGACATATAGTAAGCACTCAAAAAACACAATCATTATTATTACCAATGTTGCGATTCTTCACATTCTAAGAGCCTGTCAATGCCATGCAATATGCATTTGGGAAGAAAGCATTTAAGTGGGACAGAACATTCTCTGGAAATCATGAGAGCAAAACAAGATTTGAACTACTCATGTTAAGTCTTTGCACTTGTCCCACTTCTATTCATTCAGAATAGAAAGTCCCCTAGAGGTCCTCATGAATGAAATTCCAAGAATTTGAGATAATAGGCAGAGCTTTCCCCAAGCTTTGTATAATCTACCCAAGAATCTCAGCTATCAAGATGGAGACAGAGATGGGAATATTAACTGGGGATGACCAGCTCACAAAATGAAACTTTATGTATAAAATCATCTCAGTTGCTTGGTTTCCTTTTGACCAATGACAATATCACTCGTTTGTTTTTGATGATAATTCCCACACCTTGTGGGCTGAGTTGTCACTAGCTGACAAAAATGGAGGAACTGTAACAAGAGAGAAAGATATTGTTCTCACTTCTATGTTCTGTCTTTAAGTTCCTCTGATGCTTGACAAAGGTGCCTCGGTGTTGATAAGGTGTTTATGACACAATCAAAATCAAAGAAAATCACTCCTATGCTGTTCTGACAGCATATTTTAGAAACAAATCCTAGTGGCAATTAGTCACAGTGGGAATTCTAAGTTTCTTCCAAGCTTTCTAAGTGTGCTCCACTCATTTTAGAAAGTATGCTTCATTTTGGAATCTATGATTTTGTGATTGAGAGACCTAGGTAATGGAAATCAAACCCAGGCCACTAATTCATAAAAATGGGACCATCAACAAGAGAACTCATGGTTGTTTTCATCAGAGTTGTAGGAGCTATAATGAAAGCAGCAACCCAGAGGCAACTCTGCCCCCATCATCTCAGTACTGCTTAGGGGTCTTTTCATAATTAGCAAATGTTTATTATGAATTTTCATCTAGCCCTAATTGGGTCAAATAACACATTTGGCTTCTCAGTAGGATTTGGATTGCCATAAACAAAAAATTTACTTGGTTATAGCTGAAGGGGACTGGTTTTGAATGAAGGGCTTCTAACACATTCAGGAACCTTTCCTATGTCCATGGTAATGTTGGTGCTCAGAAAACAATACCACAAAATGAAGACCCCAGAAGCAAAAGTTTCTCTCTGACCTTCTCCTACCCTCCTATCTCTCAGTCCCATTCTCTCTCCCTGCCCCCAACCCAGGCTAGCCATAGAAACTAGAATCCCTCTTCCCCAAGGCGGGTCATAGAAACCAGAACTCCTTTTCCCAAAGCCAGACATAAAACCTAAAAATGTTATTCTAACTTTTCCTCCACTTTTCTGTATAAAAACTGGCCTTATTGAAATTATCTGACCTACCTTGTTTGACTGTAGATCATAAGTCTCCTGTTTCAGAGAGGGTCCTGCCCTACCCCCAGAAGGAAGGAACACATGCTCAGAGAGGACAAGAAGAATGTAGACAGACATGCCTGCTGGATTTCCCCATCAGTCTATTAGCATTAGATCACACTCTTTTTGTCTAATCATATTTCTACAAGGCTGTTCATACTTCGCTGAACCTAAGCATAAAAATGGACAATTTCCCCCACATCTTTGGTTCTTCACTCTGAAGGTTCCCATGTATAGACATTGAATTAATTTTATGCCTTTTCTACAATTAATCTGCCTTTATTGAGTTGATTTTTCAGTAAACCTTCAAAGGGCATAGGGGAACTTCCTCCCATGGGCACTGGTGAGGGGAAGATCAGAGAGAACTTCAGTCTCCTTCCATCAGTCCAGAAGGTCAAAATGCCATAATTTGGGGTAAAATATTTCTAATTTCCTTTACCAACAGCTGGTGAGCATGGGGCAACAATAGTGGGACCAGGCATCTGGCTCACAGAACCACGCTTTGGATCACAGGGCTTTGCCGCTGACATATTAACTCTCTGAGAAGTCCCTTGAATATCACAGTTCTTCTAGCTTATTGTCTTTCTCTCCTTTCTTTAGTTGCTAAGAAAGTCAGCACCAAAGTTTCAGTTCTTCCTAGGGAAAGGCCTTTTAGCATAGCGGAAAGTGGCTCAGCTCAGATAAGCCAGACGCAGGCCCATGTCTTGGCTCTTCTACTTAACTGCCACGTGAACAGGGGTCAGGGATCTCACTTCTCAGAGCTTCCCTTTCCTCAGCTAGAAAACAGGAAGATAGGGCAGGCGCTGTGGCTCACGCCTGTAATCCCAGCACTTTGGGAGGCTGAGACAAGAGGATCGCTTGAGCACAGGAATTTAAGCCCAGCCTGGGCAACACAGTGAGACTTCATCTCTACAATAATTTAAAGTTATCAGGCATGGTGACATGTGCTTATAGTCCCAGCTACTTGGGAGGCTGAGGGAGGAGAATTGCTTGAGCCTGGGAGTTCAAGGCTGCAAAGAGCTATGATTGTGCCACTTGCATTCCAGCCTGGGCGACAGAGCAAGACCTTGTCTCCTAAAAAAAAAAAAAAAAATAGGCCAGGCATGGTGGCTCATGCCTGTAATTCTAGCACTCTGGGAGGCCAAGGCAGGGAAGATCGCTCAAGGTCAGGAGTTCAAAACCAGCCTGAGCAAGAGCGAGACCCTGTCTCTACTAAAAATAGAAAGAAATTAATTGGCCAACTAAAAATATAGAAAATATTAGCCAGGCATGGTGGTGCATGCCTGTAGTCCCAGCTACTCGGGAGGCTGAGGCAGAAGGATCACTTGAGTCCAGGAGTTTGAGGTTGCTATGAGCTAGGCTGACGCCACAGCACTCTAGCCTGGGCCACAGAGTGAGACTCTGTCTCAAAAAATAATAATAATGATAATAATAATACCTGCTTAGAGTTATCGTGAGAACATAATTAGATTAATTGATGCATGTTATCTTGTCAGTAGACTGGTGATGATGTGTTGCTGAAAAGATACACAGGGTAGAATTATTTCATAAAATGTTCATTCTGGTGTTGTGTGTGCATACTCACACTGGGTTGCCATGTAAAATGTGTTTGTTACCATGAGTTGAGGCCAAAGTTTGAAAGCCATAGCTCTAATCCCTACTTCCTCTCAACCCTTACCTCTAAGATCTTTGGAGTCCCTTTCTACCATTTTTTTTGTTCCTCTCACAATGAGAAATGGAACTACCTTTTCCTCAGGATTTGATCTTCCTGGCATAGCCATTGGGAAATGTTATAGAGTAAATGTTTGTGTCCCCCCAGAAATCACTGGTTGAACTCCTAATCCCCAATGTGATGGTATTAGGGAGTGGGGGCCTTTGGAGGTAATGAGGTCCTGAGGCAGAGCCCTCATGAATATGATTAGTGTCCTACAAAAGAGACCCCAGGAGCTTTTTTGCCCATTCCACCACGTGAGGACACAGCAAGAAGATGGCTGTCTGTGAACCAGGAAGTGGGCCTCACCAGAAACCAAATCTAGGACTTCCCAGCCTCTAGAACAAGGAGAAATGAATTTTGGTTGTTTATAAGCTACTCAGTCTACAACAGTTTGTCATAGTAGCCCAAACTAAGGCAGGAATATACTCATCACAAGAAATTAGAGTCTTCATTACTGGCAAATTCTAATTTGGGAAAAAGGAACAAGACTTTTTATACTTCAAAGTGACCTAAACTAAGTGGCAGAAATTTAAAGACAATTCTCAAATGCTTCCCCACAAGCATCTCTGGACATAGGGGGAAAAAAACAGCATAATTGTCAAATCCTAGCATAGGTAGCAAGTCAAGTGATTTGCTAAATCAAGGCATCAAAAAAATTTCCTAAATGAGTGTGTCTGATGATTGGGACCAATGCTCTGTTCCTGTTTCTTTCTCTGTTTTCCTTATTGCCTATCTCATTCTCCTAACCCCTTCTTACTTATTCCTTTATTTCCTCAACCCCCTCTATTCTTCCTTCTAGCCAAATAACTAAACCCTTGGAATGTAAAAATGCTAACTTATAATTCTTCATCATGTATTTTAATGACAATTACACAAAACCTTTAATTTGAATTAGCGCAAATCTTCAGTAACTGAGTGGTCGTCAAAACAGTAGTTTTTATAACCATAGCTTCCACTTCCGGTCTGCCATTAATCCATCATCATGGGCATAAACTGGCATTAAATTTCCCAAGTTCAAGCAGTAACTCTACATGGTGACTTGTGGGGTTACTCTTGGATTTGCTAATCATGTGGGCTGACAGTAGAACCGCCATACATTCAGAAGGCATCTTCATGAAAGCAAATGGCTCTATTAACAACCTGAAACACTGACACAGTCATTCCGAGCCAATAGCAGCATTATGTACACAAAACAAGATGAATGGTACAGCGTATGAGGCCAAGCAGAAACCCTTCCAATACATGATGAAGATACCTGATTTACTGCAAATGTAAGAGACAACTGTCACTCTGTGATATACAGTTACTTTTCTCCACTGCAGACTATGAGGGAGTGCTTCAATCATGTTAGCCGAGTTTTTCACTTTTACCATAATAATTATTATTGACAGATTCATTTGGGATAAGAAATGGTCTTTGAGAAAAACACTGGGGGGTTGCAGCAGAGCCCAGGATATGGGAGCAGATGTGCATTATAAAGCAATATGGGGCATAATGAGAAAAGCATTCTTCCTTATCCTATTAATTGCTGGCACTACCTAATAATCAAGAACTGCTGACCCTCCCACCCTCCAGCTAGCACATATTTGCGTACTGTAATGCACCATAGCCCAAACACAAGCTCAACTCTCTGTAATGTTGAGAGCCAGCATTTCAGTAATGTTAATCTGAACTCTACCTATTCCCTCTTTATTGCCTGCAACATAACTTGTCAATAAGATATAAATACCTGCCAAGAGGTGAATGGTTGAGTAAATGATACAATGCAATTGATGAGCTATTATGCAGAAATTTTAAGTGATTAATGATGATGATTTTAAAATATGGAAAATGCTTTAGACCTGAGGTCAAATGATAAAAGCAGAATGCAAAACCATCAGAATACTAAAGTTACATAGATATAAAAATGCAGTTGGATGTAGAGAAGAAAAAGGCAAGCTGTTGTATTGACAAGGAGAATGAGAAGCAATTTCTTTTTCCTTTTGAAAATATCCTTTAATGTTCCTATGATAGTCTTATAATAAAAGCTATTTTTAGAATCAAGCCCACCTCTTATGAAAAAGTTAGTTACCAATTACCACGCAATCCACAGAAGAAAACCTACATGTGATAAATACTGAAATTTTTTTTTTCAGGTTCAAAAATAGTGCTGGAATCTGCCAAGGAATTGGCTCACATTATTCAATGTCAGACACATTTACACTCATATGTATTAGTAATTCCTTTGGTTGACTTTTCCTTGCCGTTGTCATGACAACCGTTTCCACTGCCATTAGTACCTCTAGGGCCCAGCCTTGTTCACATATTTTTAGGCTGTTTCTCTTCTAACAGAGCAATTAATACTTGTGGCATGTGTGTGTCTGAAGCCCTGGTGACCTGTTCTGTCTCTCAAAACTGCTGAATGTTTGGTCTCCTTCCTTCCTGCTTTATAGGTACTTCTGTTTCTTTGTGGTAGTTCTTTTCACTAAATACTACAAGCCTCTTTAGTGTTTCTAATTATATTCTGTTTGCATTATTTAAAGTTTCTTTTTCTTACACATACTCTATATTTCCCTAACAAATGACCTTCTCTCTATCAGCAATAAAATAGCGTATTTTCATTAGTGATCACTTTGAATTACCATCAGAGAAGAGAATCAAAATATCTTAGGAAAAATCAAGATTTTGGAGTGATTCTAGACTAACAATCACATGATTATATAGTCTGGACTTGCACACCTCCGTTCACAAGAAGTTCACAAAAGCACACGATATCCTCTTGCATTTTCTGACAAATAGAGTCATCTAATAGTCCTTACTAACGAACATTAACACTATTTATTAGCTACCTTTTTTCACTTGTCAAATTAATTTTTTAATAGCAATGCTCTGGATGGTGAGGTTGCTGTGAAATAGATTATTCTTATACTGCTGAATGATCAGTTTACGCCAA
The DNA here is from genome assembly GCA_008086735.1 of Cheirogaleus medius. Lineage (NCBI taxonomy): Eukaryota > Metazoa > Chordata > Mammalia > Primates > Cheirogaleidae > Cheirogaleus > Cheirogaleus medius. Next base: position 22,848,367 of record VBSM01003204.1, read on the forward strand.
CTTTTTGTTAAGCAATATCCACTATCAAAAGCCTTAACAACCTTTACTCCCTTTGCCTCTGCAATTCTTGTAGGAATCTTTTCTGAGGAAAAAAAATCTAAAATGTAGAAAAAATTATATATGTTGTTTACTGTCAACTTGTTTATAATAAAAAAACTTGGGAGCCATCTAAATATCTAATAACAGAAAAAAATACATGGTATACTCATAAGGTAAAATAATATGCAAATAGCACATCTATATGACACAGCAAGTATGCATGCTATGATACTAATAATTGAAAAATGTTAATTTAAAAAAATAGATGTGATTGTCAAGTAATCATAATCTTGTAAAAGAATAAACTAAACCATAAGCCCCACAAGATAAAGAACTGTTTGTCTTATCTACCTTGTAGGGGAGGAAAAAATAATTTTCTCCTCTCCTTTTTCTGTGTTGAAATGGACCCCTGTAATAAAAGACAGATCAACAAGAGAAAAAAAAAAAACAGATGTTTATTCACATGTATATTTCATATATGTGTGGGAAATACCCAGGGAATGAGCAATTCTCAAAGAGCTGGCTTTGAATTCTGGCTCTTGGAGCATCTTTAACAAAGAACACTACATTTTTAGAAAAGTAACAAGACAGGGGAAAAGGACTTTGAGTCTCTCTAAGGGTGGCAAATTGTGGGAAGGCAAATAACTGGCAGATAAGGGGCTAGTTTTAGTAAAGCTTATTATGCAAATTTCTCTGGTGTCTTCTCCAGGCTGTTAAGCTCTAAAGTTGTCTTCTGTGGTTAACCTTTGTCCTTCCTGGTAGAGAGGGGAGGAGTGGACACTTTTGTCTTTAGAAATCTGTGTCTTGCTTCTAGAAAAATAGGAGGAGAGCAGAGAGCTTTTCTCATCTCTGCTTCTTCTCAATTGCCTTCAGCTTGAAATAATCCTTATGCCAAATGTGGCATATTTGGGGGTGACATATTCTGCTCTCCTACAATCTTGTACCTATATAATCTACCATAATGTCTATGTTTTCATTGTATCAATGAATGAATGGATGGACAGATGAGCATGTGTAGCAAAAAGAATGAAAGGCAATACACTACTTAATTTTTAAGAATAGTTATCTTTGGGAGATGATACTTTTGGTGTTTTACAAGTTGTTCTTTACTTAATTACATTTTCCATCTTATTAACTTTGAAAGATTTTTTAGAGGAGTTTAATTAGTCTTCCTAAGCTTATGCCTCTCCTGTGTAGAAAATACAAATCTACTACTGGTCTATATAGAACCCTTCCCATAATAGGCATCAGTTCTAGTGACCAAACAGACTTTGTCTGACATGGATTCCCAATCCCACATGGGCTTTATCTATTTCATTCTGCATGACCAAATGTTTTTAAAGTAAGTGAAAAAGCTATGTAAACTCTAGAACTCTGTACATGTATGAGAATTCCGTATACTATAATTACTTTTATTGTTTCATAAATTCTCTTCCCAATACATGAGTCAAATCACTTCCACCATCAAAAATCTTCCTGCCTAATGAATAAAATTCAACTCATCTCATTCAAGGCCTTCCAAAACCTAGTTCCAAAGTACACCTCCTATTTCATGTCCCATCACCATGCTCCCCAAGGCCACAGCAGACGACTTGCCATTTGCTCTGTATACATGCAATGCCTTGCTTCCTACCTGTGCTCACACTGCGCCCTTAGCTTGAAAGGCTGTTTTTCCCAATCCTCTTATCAAAATCCTCCAGTACCAGCTCGAATCCCACCTTCTCTGGACATGAAGATATGATCAGTGATGAAAATCAGTCTGTAGAATGCTTAAAATTAAAGGCTTTTTACATGTTCAAACACTTAGGCATTTTAGTTTCTGTTATCAAATCCATCAAAAATCAAAGCATATAATAGTCATTGGCCTTCTAATTAGAATATACTGTGAGCAAGTCTCATTAGCAATAGACAGCCATTCTACCTGGCAGAGGTTGACTCAACCACACACAGAAGTGTGTGTGTGTGTGTGTGTGTGTGTGTATGTAACATGGGGGTTGAGATTCAGAATTAACGTAACCACACTTTGCAGCATGTGTGTGAGTGTGAGGGATGAGGAAGAGTAACACATACTGACTAGAAGAATTTTCTGGGATTGTGGAACCATTTCGTAACAGTTTTTAAGGAGTTCCAAAATCGAAGCTTGCAGGGAGAGAAGAAGAGAGTAGCAATTTTCTAGTCGGGTAGATGGGCCAAGAATAGCATGTCAAGGGGGAAAAAAATGAATTTCAAAGGACATTTGTTTCTATCTTATAAGGCATACTTGGAAAATTCACCAAAAGATGACATTTTTAAATGTTTCTCTTTTATAATGGCTGCCCAATATTAGCCTTCGCCCTGCCAATGAGCACACACAGGAAATAAAACCACCAACCCAGAAAAACACCAACTGTCAGAAGAGACTGACACATGGCAACCTCAGTTAATTCAGGCGCAGAAATGCCTTCGCTGAAGCACTGTGCTCCCGTCCCTCCTTCCTCCCATGGGTGACACTTGAACACCACAAAACCATTTTCTCTTGCCTTGCAACTGTCTTTCTGCACTCCTTTGAGTTTTTAGAATATTTTCATTTTTAGAAGTGTTCAAATTTCCATGCTCTTCAATAAAGGCCATCTATAACACACGCCCATTGTCACTTGTAAAAATTCACTCAACAGCTATTTCCCAATAAAAGTAGTGTGCACTTCTCCTCGCTTTGTATTTCCCTAATTCCCTCAATGAGCTCTAAGAGAATTACACCCATATTTCATCTCCCAATACCTTTTCCCACTAATTCATTGGAGGATTGTTAGTTCATACTATTTCAAGGATCCAGATAACTGATTCATGCTGACTGGTTTTATTCCATCTCTACAGCAGATTGAATAAAAAGAAATAGGATTAAATCACATCTGAGAGGAAATTCTGAGACAGAAAGAAAAAAAAAAGCCTCTTGAGTATATAAATCAGACATTACAATTGTTTCTACAAAGGTTAAGGACCACTAATCATCATAGTTCTTGACAAAGGAGTTAAGTCGATTTTTAAAGCCCCAACTTCCTTGGAAGAAGTGATCTTGACTGAAAGACTTCTTGATCCTTTTCCTTCACAAAAAATTTATGATTAATAAATATCAAAGCAGCAGAACCAGCTAAATGCTTACCCAATATCCGTTCTTCCTTCTACCTGGCTGCCAGGTTCTCCCCACGCTGTTAGCGATGACCATGTAACCAGGCCCATAAGATGCAAGCAGCGATGACTGGAAGAGTCCTGAGGATGCTTTTCACAAAAGAACCAGAGGTGGCCGGCATGCTCCTTTTACCCTTTGCTCCTCACCCTTTCCATTCTTCTGACTGAAAGGCGAGCTCACAGCCTGGCAACGCAGCCACCATCCTGGCCCGGTGAGGAAGGAACCACACGCTAAAGCCAGCAGAGGGGGAAGACAGAAGGCACCTTGAGCCAGTGCTCCAGCCATGGACGGCCTCTTCTGGACTTATTGTTACATCCAGGAGAAAAAGAAACCACTGTAGTAGGGTTTTCATTATTTACAGCCAAACCCAAAGCTAACTGACACCATTAGATTCTGCCCTTCCTCCCATTACAGCAGACGTGGCGTCCTGACTCCTGCTAAATGTCAGTTACTCCAGTGGTCTCTGGATTCCCTCCACCTTAACTTCCCAAGGAACTTCCCCCTCCTCATCATCAGTTTCTCCCTTTCTACTTGGTCATTACCATCAGCACAACATGCCCTAGTGACTACTGTCTTGAAAGAAAGACACAAAGATGGAGAAGGGAGGAAAGGAGGGAAGGAGGGAGGGAGGGAGGGAGGGAGGAAGGATCTCATGATCCTATTTGCCCTTCTAGCTACCACCTCACTTCTTGAGGTTTTTCTGAAGTTACTATTCCACTCCCTCAATTCCCATTTTCACCTTGAGCCATTTCTCAGCTTTCATTTGCACTACTCAAATGAGACCACCTGTGCCAAGTCACTAAAGATTTCCTTATCAGCCAGGCGTGGTGGCTCACGCCTGTAATCCTGGCACTCTGGGAAGCCGAGGTGGGCGGATCACTCAAGGTCAGGAGTTCGAAACCAGCCTGAGCAAGAGCGAGACCCCATCTCTACTAAAAATAGAAAGAAATTGATTGGCCAACTAAAAATATATAGAAATAATTAACTGGGCATGGTGGCACGTGCCTGCAGTCCCAGCTACTCGGGAGGCTGAGGCAGAAGGATTGCTTGAGCCCAGGAGTTTGAGGTTGCTGTGAGCTAGGCTGACACCACAGGACTCTAGCCCGGGCAACAGAGTGAGACTCTGTCTCAAAAAAAAAAAAGTAAAAAAAGATTTCCTTATCGCCAAATCCAAGGTCCCTTCTTAGCTTTTACTTGATCTTTCAGCAGCATTTACCATCCAGCAGCTGGTCACCCGTCTTTCTTAGAGCTGTCTGCCTTTGGCTTCCGTGGCACCACGTTCTCCTGGTCTCCCTCCTCTTGCACTGCCCCCTTCTCCTCCTCCTTTGCCAGACGCCTCTCTGTTCAGCCTCCTGGGAGTTCTCTAGGAATCAGTCTTGGGCCCTCTGGTAGACAGAATAATGGCCCCCTAAGTTGGTTATATCCTGATCCCCAGAACATGTAAATACCTTACTTTACACAGGAAAAGGGACTCTGTGGATGTGATTAAGGATCTTGAGATGGAAAGATGATCCTGGATTACCTGGGTGGGCCCAGGGAAATCACAAGTTTCCTTCTAAGGGAAAGAGGGAAGCAGGAGAGTCAGAGTTAGAAAAATGTGACAATGGAAACAGAGGCTGGAGTGACGTACTTTGAATGTGGAGGAAGGGGCCGCAAGCCATTGAATGCAGGTACCCTCAAAAGATGAGAAAAAGGATTATGCCCTACAGCCTTCAGAGGGGTCTTGGCCCTGCCGACACCTTGATTTTGGCCCAGTAAGAAACATTTTGGACTTGTCACCTCCAGAACAATAAAATAGTACATTTTTGTTGTTTTAAGCTATTAAATTTATGGTAATTTTTTTACAGCAGTAATAGGACACTAATACAGGTCTCAATCCCTTCTTTATCTATACATTCTTCCTAAGGGACTTCAAGGCATTCTGTGGTTTCAAAAAACATCTATATTCTCGGCTGAGCATGGTGGCTCATGCCTCTAATCCCAGCACTTTGGGAGGCTGAGGTGAGAGGATCCCTTGAGGCTAGAAGTTTGACACTGGTCTGGGCAACATAGAAAGACCCTGTCTCTACAAAAAATAAGAAAATTAGCTAGACATGGTGATGCACACTTGTCGTCCTAGCTACTAAGGAGGCTGAGGCTGGAAGATCACTTGAGCCCAGGAATTCAAAGTTACAGTGAGCTATGAACGCGTCACTATACTCCAGCCTGAGCAACAGAGAAATTTTAGAAAAAAAAAAAAAAATTCTATATTCTAACCAAACCTTTCTCAGCAATTCTGACCTCTCCCCAGGGTTCCAGATTCATATAACCAAGTCACTACTTGTGAGTAAAAACAATAAAAAAGTAAACAAGTAGCAGCCCCTTTATAAAATGCAGGCTTTCCTGTCTATTGTTGTCTGAATGTGTTAGCTATTGAATTAGTCTGTATCTGTCTGTGCTCCTCCCTCACGTATGCTGGGGCGGCATCTGATGAGAGTAAGGACACAGAGCAGGTCACCACGCACATCATTCATTCATTCTTTCATCCAAACATGGTTACTGACCCAGCCTAGAACATGCCAGTTGCCATTCCAGTCCCCAAAGCAAATAAAACATGTTCTATCTTGTGTGTCTAATAAATACCCCAAACCCCTCACAGCCAAATGGGAACCTCTAATGTCCCCAGCTCATCCCACCCACCAGCACATCCCCCTCCATAAAACAAACAAACAAAACACTCTGCTGCTTTCCCAGGATTCTCTGTTTCAGGAAATGGCCCTGTCACCCACCCAGTTGCTCAGACCAAAAACCCTAAGAGTTTATGTGCATTCATTCCTCTTTTCCTCACCCCACACATCCGGACTATATGCAAATCCTACCAACTCTACCTTCAGAACACACCCCAAATGCATGTGCATCTCTCCCTCTCTACTCTTCCTCTGCAGTCTAAGGCACCACAGAATCCTGCAACCACCTTCCACATCCCATTTCCACACAGCAGCTAGAAGTCCGTGTTTAAAAATGTAAATTAGACCATGTCATGCCTGCTTAAAACCCATCGATGGCTTCCCATTGTACTTAGAATGAAAATCTACCGGCCGGGCACGGTGGCTCACGCCTGTAATCCTAACACTCTGGAAGGCCGAGGTGGGCGGATCGCTCGAGGTCAGGAGTTCGAAACCAGCCTGAGCAAGAGTGAGACCCCGTCTCTACTAAAAATAGAAAGAAATTAATTGGCCAACTAAAAATATATAGAAAAAATTAGCCGGGCATGGTGGTGCATGCCTGTAGTCCCAGCTACTCGGGAGCCTGAGGCAGAAGGATTGCTTGAGCCCAGGAGATTGAGGTTGCTGTGAGCTAGGCTGACGCCACGACACTCACTCTAACCTGGACAACAAAGTGAGACTCTGTTTCAAAAAAAAAGAAAAAGAAAATCAACCTCATTATACCAGCTAGCAGAGACTTTCTGGACTCTTCCTAACTCCCCATCCTTCTCCCACACCAGGCTTCCCATGCACTAGCCACGCTGGCCTTCTTTGAACATGCCAATATCCATGGCACATTAGGACATCCCCACTAGCTTTTCTCTCTGCCTAAAATGCTCTCTCCGAATTTTCTTTCTCAACCTTTAGGTCTCATCTCAAAGCTCACCACAGCAGGGAGACTTTCTTGATCACCCTATATAAAATAGCCATCCAATTTCCCCAAAACATCTCCCTATTTTAATTCTTTGCCTAGTATATATCCTTATCTGATATTTTTCCTATTAGTTCATTCTGTCTCCCCTAGGAGAATGTAAAAGTCATGACAACAGAGGCCTTGTCTCCTTTCCTGCTGTATGCGTGGCACATAGTAGGTGTTCGATAAATACTTGTTGTATGAGTGAAATGTTTGCCTGAGACCTGTCATGACAGTTAGGTGTCACTCTCATCTAGTCGTTATTATGAGATGTCTGCACTATCATTACTTGTAATGCTGGTAAGTAGCACTATATTTGATTTCCCTGCTTACTTTTTCTGTCTCCTCTACCGGATGTTAAGTTCTTGAAAATAGAGATTATGAGACAGGTACAGTAAGTGACTGGTACATTTCAGATAGTCAGTCACCATAGTTGAATGACTAAATGAATCAATCAATCAACTAATGAATTCATGATCAATGAATAAGTTATAAATAAGAGAGGACAGTATCTTGCTCTGTCACTGCATCCTCACTGTATTTTCAGATGCTGCCTAACAATACATAAGGGGCACATAAAGATACAGAATACATTAACTGGTAGTAAATTTGAGCCAAAACAGGCTTAGCTAAGTCTGCATTCTGCAAGGGGACTGCTTATGTTAAATATGATTCCAGTTTTCCACTCTGGTCAGTCCAATAGTACAGATAGGGTCTACCTGTACTAGGTATCAATGTAGAAGAACACCCTAAGGATTCCCTGCTTAGGAACATTATGCAGAGTAAAAAAGGATTTTACAAGGAATTCTTCAACCCTAATTTTATAATGAGAATGAGATATAGTTCCCTAAATATACCAATATACTAAAAGCCATAGAATTTTAGAGTGGATTCTGAGAACAGTATCCTTGTACTATGAAACTAATAAAAATGATCGCATTAGAATTTATAGCTAACATTATGAAGAATTGACTAGGTTCCAGAAACTTTGCTAAGAGCTTTACATGAGGTGGTGTGTTATCATTATTCTTATTTTACAGATAACATAACTAAGTTTAAGAAATGTGTACGCAGTTATTATGTGGCAGATCTAGGATATAAACCTGTTAATCTGACTCCTGAGTCCACGTAGTTAACCAGTGCACTGGCCTGATTTAGCCAGCGCGGCCAGGGACTGGCCAGACCTTCTCGGGTGGTTCTCTCTGGACCCTTTTCTGAATGGCTTAGTGTATGTGTCTCCCATCACACCTGTCCTGTTCTCTGCTGGGACATCTGGATGTCTTATGTTTATTCCAGGGCTCTTATTACAAAGACTTGAGTCTCTGCTTATTCAAACGGCTGCTTTTATCACATGTGAAACCCCGACACATTTGGCTTTGCTTCCTGCCAACAGGTTCCGGGTGACGCTGCGCACAGCTGCCTGATGGTGGGGTTCCCTGGCTCTCTACGCTGGGGGCTCTGCAGCCGGGCTCTCTTGGTCCCAATTTGTCCCTTGCTCTGTGGCTGAGCTCTGGCAGCAGAATTAGCTTATTTCAAAGTCCCTTTGACATGAAGAGTGTATATCCACTTGAAATGGAAAGTTAAAATAACTCTCATTGGACAGAAACATGAGGGAATATCATTTCCTTTCCTAACCCCACATAAAATGTTTAATTACTTCACGCCCAATTTTATATAGGTTATTATAGAATACTATTATAGGGAGCAGGGTTTTTTAATCAAATGTAGTAGATTCTAAATTGAAAGACTTTAATAAACTAAATTATCAAGTACTGTCATTTCTTAATCATTTTAACCCTGCAGCTCAGAATAAGAGCATCGGTTGCACCTCTTCCCTCAGATAAAACTCCCCAGATCAGACAGTAATACATTCGTCTTTCTATAATGGTTTTTGCTTTGGCATTTGACCATTTACAACAAAGCAGGTGAGGATGAACAGGGATAAAAGACTGAAACAAGTAGCCCTGGTGACACTTTTTTCTCCAAAAAAGAAACATTAAAAGGCACATGTCATCTACAGCACGTCTTTGCTTTAGGTTCACACTATTGGGATATTCAAAACAGCCTCAGAGCATTATGACCAAATTGGAGAGGGAAAGTAACCAAGACTAAGTCATAGCCATCAGTCATATTTTCAAGCAAATAATCAGCATATTTTTGAAATGCCAAAGAAAAAGGCATGTGAATAAGGAATACATTGAAGAGCCAGGAAAAAAATGCATCTACATTCAAACCACTGAAACCTCCTGCCTCACTAAATGCAGTAGGTAAACTTCCAAGTGGAGGCCATGTAGCTTTAAGAAAATTAAGGCCCGGGGCATATTAGAAATATAGCCAATCACGATTATCAAAGATAAATCATGTCTATGTTGCATAGTGCACATGACATCGCTTATATCCAAAAAGAAATATTAGGGCTCCGTGGTGTGGCAACTCCTCACAGCTGTCAGAAGCCAGTTTCCTTATCAGTCCAGCAGGAGTGTAATTAAAGACAATGGCCACAGCAGCTGTATTGAAAAAACAAGTCATTTGTCTTCCCCTTCCCCCACCCCTTCTGCTCATACAGTTAATCTGAACACAGCATCAGCTCCATCGTCAAGCTTCTTCAAAAGGCAGAATAATAGAAAACATATATCTGTTTCCCACTGTGGATTGTGAAGGTTAAAGAAAGACTTACTGCTATCTTGCTATTATGTTATAGAAAATGCAAGCCACTTAGCTCCACAAATTCAAACGCTCCTGAGAATAGGACAAGTTTTGGAGAATAAGAAAAATTATCTTTACGGACAGAGAGAATCACGAAAAATTAGCTTATACTCAGCGGCGTTCTAGAAAATGTTTAACAACAGGCTCTCTAAGGGTAAAACCCTGATTTGTAACATTTTCTGATTTCTGTGGCACAAATACTCCCCTGTAGCTGATTTCAAGCTATCAATGTGGCATCACTGAATACAGAGAATCTGAACACAGAGGAGAAAAGAAATACACAGTAGGATGCTATTCTATGGTATTTCCACTGCACAGATACAATAGATGTAAATAATCTCAAAGATAAAGATAATAGTAAAATATGGTAAAACAACTAGGAAGTAGTGAACTTCGAGTAGTAATTGCCTTTGTTTTTGATGTAATTTACTGAAATCTTATATAATTTAATTTTTAATAATGGTTTAATTACTACGTTGCAGAATTCCTGAAAACAATCATCTCTCATAAGCCAGTACACGCTGGCTCCAGCCCACCACTGCCTGCTACACTCTGGCTGCCACATTACTAGAGGTAATAAATAGCCTCTGGTTATAACACGTAACAACCATATTCATTTTCTGTAGCAGTGGAATTTGTTCACTGTTTCCTTTAATAATTTTCCGAAGACCTACTTTTCCAGAATGATCTCCCTGAAGCCAGAAAGGGTGTAATTTAGGAACGTAATGTATGCATCGTTATTAAAACAATGAAAACCAAGGTTCTTTTCAGAATCTGTTGTGTTGAGAACATACTGTATTTTGTAAACCTTTCTTCTTCCTGTGTAAGTAACTAGATGCTAATAGGAAATTTGGGCTATAAATTTCCAAGTGAGGTGAAACAATAAATTCTAAGTGAGGTACAAGGTACCAGAACTTGCAAAAAAAAAAAAAGTGATCAAAAAAACATTTACACACACTTCCACTTCTGGGAAGATGGAGTTGACATACTTTTTCCTATCCCTCCCACTAAGTACAACTAAAAACCCTGGAAATAATATGAACAAAAAAAAATTCTGAAAGGTGGAGGAGAAGAAGACAGACCAGGTAGGGAATAATAGCGGCAAGTGAGCTGGCTTTTCATTTTCCCTCCTACATCCCAGATGAGGAGCTGAAGAAGCCAGCAACCTAGACTAATGCAAGTTTTCATTCCGAGCTTCGCAAAACAGGGAGGCTGCAGCCTCTGCTCCCCACGCCCCTACCCGAACAGGCTCAGGAACTGGAACAGTCCCAAGCTTTCAGCAGTCCAGATGCAGGGAGCCCAGGGAGAAAATAAAGTCAGAGACTCTGCGGCAGGGCAGACATGAAAGCACAGAAGGCAGTAGTTACACCAGAGTTTACTGACGATGCTGAAGTCTGCGTCCACTACACGCTCTTTATCAGAATGAAGAAATCAGGATTTTCACAATGCACTGTGTTATTTTAGCATGCCACGGCATAGGTCTGGAGGACATGGCTTTGAAAAATATATATTTTCTGGATTTTAAACAGAAGACAAGTTCAGATTTGTCGTGTGGAAAGCGTAAGAGGCTAAGGTGAAAGGGTCTGGGGTTTGAGCTCCTGAATGGTACTTTTTAAGTTGTTAAGTAGGTAGATGATCAGTGCCAAAAAGCATCAAGAATATTTGTACCCACTTACTACCAGGTACAACTTCTTCTAATAAAAGGTCTTTGCAAAAGCTCAGACTAAATGGGATACGGTAAAATTCTTATATCTAAATATAGAGTTATATAGCCTTTAAAATCTCATTTTAACTGTTTATACCACTGTTTTCCATCTACAAAAGTTCTCCCTGAAAGAATTAAGAGAAAAGACTATATACACGCTTTAATATTAATAACTCATGCTCTTGGTTATTATGGAAATAAGCATGATGTAATTATTAAACTATCGGATTATTGCCTGAGGCTGATTAATCTCAAAAGAACACCAGACAAGGTGTTAATGAAGCCATGGCCAAGGGTCGATTGTTGTGCAGCCTACTCAGGGTCACTATGTTTCATGACTTCCACCTGACCTCTCACCCCAACAAAACAAGGGAGACAAAGCAAGACAGAGGGAGGAAACAGCCCTACTGATAGTAGCAGAGTGACACCATCTTCATGTATATAAAGGAAATGTATTATTAGGTCATGGCTGGCTTTTAATAGGTAATTTACTCAAATGACATATCATTTCATTCTCTGTAATTTGATGTGGTTCTTTATTTTAATAGCACACTGAACAGATATGTGTTTCCTATTTACATTCAAATACACAGCAAGTTCCCCTTCCACTGTTATGGTTCTTCTAAGGCTGAGGAATGGGAAACCACCAGACCCCTGGCCTTAACTGCCTGTCACATCATCACTCTACTTCCATCTGCCCCTTCGCCTCTGTGAGCCCATTCTGCCCCACGCCAGGGCTTTGCTGGCTTTCTGGTCTATTTTAGAATTACTATCACCTGGCTGTTCCTCAGGGACCCTTTCCCTTTGTGCTGCGGTGTAGGACTCAGTCTCCCTGGTCCTCACCCTTCCCTTCGGTGTGATCTCCCAATGTAAGCACAAGATGAATTTTTGAGGGGCTTGCTGTTTATCACTCTGAGAAAACAAACAGGAGTGAACCAAAGTAACAAATACATAGAAGTTACAAACTGGCTGGGCACGGTGGCCCATGCCTGTAATCCCAGCACTTCGGGAGGCTGAGGAGGGAGGGCCATTTGAGGCCAGGAATTCAAGCCAGCCTGGGCAACATAGCAAGACCCCCATTTCTACAAAAAGTAAAAAACAATAGTCACGCATGGTGGCATGTGCCTGTAGTCTCAGCTACTCAAGAGGCTGAGCCAGGAGGATCACTTGAGCCCAGGAGTTTGAGGCTGCAGTAAGCTATGATCACACAACTGCACTCTAGCACTGGTGACAGAGCAAGATTCTATCTCAAAAAAAGGAAGAAGAAGAAAGAAGA
>VBSM01003204.1:22868673-22914618 GCA_008086735.1 Cheirogaleus medius
CCTGAAATTCTTTTCTCCTGATGATCACCAAAAACCTGGAAAAACCTCCACTTGGAAGCCAGTAACAATAGGTGGGACAACACATATACTTAGTACAATGCCGTGTACCTAGTAAATGTTTGAAAAGGACAGCAACGAGTATGTTTAATGACTGCACAGTAGTCTGTTTTCTCCCCTTCCAAATGCTACAAGAAAATCCTTGTCTATCTGTCTTTACACATATCCTTAATTTCTTCAGGATAAAATCCTGGAAGTTAAACTGATGGATCAAAAGAGATACATGGTATACAGGCCCAATTACCCTTCAGAAAAGCTGAATCAACTTACACTGCCACAAATACTATGAAAATGCTCATGTGTCTACACCCTTGCTGCTTTAGATACTGTCCTTTTTTATTTTTGCCAATTTAGTAGGACAATGAGGCAGATCAGTATTTTATTTATTTTTCAGTTTATTTATTATTTAGTAAGTATGACATTTATTAGATCTATTGGTCTCTTTAGTTGTCCTTTTTATATCTTTCACTAGAGCAGATGAGAGGAATTCTGGTGCAAATCACAGGCTGGTGGTCAAGGAATCCCAAAACGAATCCCATCTGAAGATTTTTTTAGCCAGTCATCCCTTTATGGGGACCCAAAGATTGTTTGCACATAAGCCTTCTTTTTGACAGCCTTTCTTTTATCTATTTTTCTTCTAGGATATTTGAATTTTAAAAATTGATTTATAAGAGCTCTTTATAGAGTTTTTTTTTAATTCCACTTATGCTGGTTTTTATTTCCTTTCATTCTAAATTAATAATAAAAGTATTAAGGCCATGGATTTGTCTCTGAGTGCAGTGTTGGTCATATCCTATGAGTTCTCACAGGGAGTTTTCTCATTATCATTATTTTCTAAATTTCTGCATCTGCAATTTGTTTTTGTTTTGCATTGTGTCTGGATTTAGTACACAAATATGTGTATATAAGAGAAAACAAAATTAAAACAGCACAATTACCAACTCACAGTATCTGTTGCGTTTTGATTCTTTAATAATTATAGAATATTAAACAAAACACATAAACACATACCATTGGGATATTCTCAAGTACCGTAGTTTTTTTTGTTTGTTTTTTCAATTCAAAAATTAAAGAAAAAAAATATGGGAGCAAGGAGAGAAAATACATTCTAAACGGTAAAAATTATACATATTCACTTTAGAAATTATATGCATGCAGTTGAAATTATATTGCACCCATTATCAAATAATGTTTTTTGTTTTTTATTTTATTTTATCAAATAATTCTTTAACATACCAGATGTCATCTATAACGCTTAGGCCTCAGAAAATGAGACAATTCCAATGCCAGGCTGTGGACAGGCACCAGCTGTAGTTGGATTTTTAGTGACCTCAAGTGAAAAATATGTCATCACAACAAACTTCCCCAGGGTCTTTTTTACTGGGACTAGAAATTACTTCCACGATTAACAATGTATATAGCACTGTTTATATTGTAGCATTGACATTTTAGAAATTGTTGACATTTCCAAAAGAGCCATCTGATAAGAGATTTTGAAATTATTTGAACTGAGGACAACCCATGGCTTCTTGTCAAATTAAGCTCTTGTTAAATGCCTAGAGAGAGGGGATGAGGCAAAGGTCCAGGACAAGGCTTGTAGGAATGCAAAAATTAATGAACTGACACTGAGGCACTGAAGGAACCAAGGTATTTACTAAAACTATTACATTTCACCTTTTCAGATGAAAGCTGCGTGTAAAATCTGTGCAAAGTAAGAGAAAAATTGGCAACCCTAATTTTGCTTAATCATGTTTACAAAATTAATAGTAAATATTCTCCCTCATGAGTAGGTATACCATCATGCCAAAAGAATCAAACTGTGCCCCATGCAATGAGATACAATAAAATGGGCTATGGCAGCTTGAGAACACAAAGTAACAAAACATAAGCAAAATGTACAACTACAAAAGGGGTACTGATATTAGCCTCTCCTTGGGCATGGGTGACCCTGTTCCCTTCAAAACATAACTTTAAGAATCTGGAGCAATGGCTTTTTCCAGATGCCACAGTCATATAGGATTTTTTTATATCAGCATTTCCCAAACTGACTTCCCATAGAACCCTTATATCCCAGCACACATTTAACACTGGCCTGGGAAACACCATTTGGAATATAGTTTGTAAAAGAACATTCATTGACATCCATACAATATATTGATTACATTATTTTTAACATGTAAGATATTAACAATTATGTTCTAAGATATATAAAATATAAATATATATAAAATATATTTAATATATTTTGCTATTATATATGTATATATAGTCAATCCTCATTATCCATGGATTCCATATTTGTGAATTCTATTTGCTAAAATTTATTTATAACTGGAAAATCAATACTCATGGCACTTTCACAATCATTCTCAGACACGTTCAGGGTGGCAAAAAATTTGAGTCCCCGCACACTCCTGTTCCCAGACAATGTTGAACAGGGCGACATGCTGCCTTCTGGTTTCAGCTCTCATATTATAAGCAAATGTTCTTTTCACATTTTATTTATTGCCACATTTTTGTGCTTTTTGTTGGTGATTTCACCATTTGAAATAGCCCCCAAGCATAGTGCTGAGGTGCTGTGTAGTATTCTTAAGAAGGCTGTGATATGCCTTACAGAGAAACATTAGATAAGCTTCCATCAGGCATGAGTTCTAGTGCTATTGGCCATGAATTCAATGGTAATAAATCGACAATGATACTAAACGAAATGTCTTTAAACAGAAACACACATGAAAACAGGTTATATATTGATTGCTTGACAAATATGTTGTGACCAGAGGCTCATAGGAACCTAACCCTGTATTTTCTCTAAGAGCAATGGCTCAGTCAATATTCATTAATTCAGTGTTTGCAGGAACTTTATAAACTATAACTACTGCAAATAACAAGAATAGGTTATATATACAAATGTGTCAGAGAAACTTCAGGAACTTCAATTTTTTAAGCTAGAGAAATGAGCCTTAATAAGAGCCATCTCTGGTAATCATTTATTTATTCAATCTATAAATATGAATTGAGTTCTTACTATGTGCTGGGTACCAGGTGGTAAGCAAATATCAGCGTTGTCCTGACTTTCTGGAAGTTTGTGATCTAACTGGAAGGGCCACCACTTGCATATGTTTTATAATGCACAACCTGAATAGAGAACACAGACTTAACCAAATAATTTCATTTATGAACGATTGCAAACTTGGATAAGTGCTCAGAAGGTTCAGACTGTGGTTCTCCAACAAAGAAGCCACCCAATTTAGATAGAAAATGGGGCATGGGAGGCCGTTCCAATCAGAATATTGGGCAAAGGGAGCATGACATTCTAGAGAAACTGAAAGAAGCCCATCATGCCCAAAACAAAAGAAAGAAAAATGGCCCAAACTAAAGCTGGAGAGGCAGAGTTTCTGTAATTTGCCTAATCCAACTAGCATGTAAAAGAGCTGGAATTCTAACTCAAGTTATATGACTTCAAAATCCATGCTTTTGACCTCTGTTCTATACTGGTCTTTACCCTAAACACATACACACACACACACACACACACACACTCACTCTCTCTCTCTCTCTCTCTTTCTCCTTTAGGAAAAACAGCCAGATAGACATTCACTAATATGTTTGTGGGTGAACAGTTTTTTCCCTTTGTGCTTATCCATTTTCTAGGTTTTGTGAGTTGAACATGTATTACTTATATCTTTATTTCTAAATCCATAAATATATTTTTAAGATGAATCCTTTCCTTCTTATAAATGTGAGATTTTTGCCTCAATTAAATGAAAGAAAAGGTCCCTTCCATAAGCATTTCCAATTCATGCTCATGTGAGTGTGTTCCTTAAAGATAGAAAGGGCCTAAGAAATAGAAATTGTGACTATTAACATAGAAGAATATCAGGAAAACCCTCACATATTGTCAGAGACCTCTTGCCACTACAATAGACAGATGGAATGAACAAAGTGTGGTAAAAAATGGCCACAATTTTTTCTACCCCAGTATTTATTAATATCTATGCTCCTTTGCAATGGGACTTTGCACTTCTCTCCATTGAGAAGTGGAGTCTATTTCTCCATCTCCTTGAATCTGCACTTGATCATGGACCTTGATTTGGCCAATGAGACATTGGACAATATGACATAAACAGAGACCTGAAAAGCACTTGCTCCCTGGTGCTTACCTTACTGCTGTTCATAAAAGCTTATGACAACCACATAAATGAACCCAGGGTAGCCTGCTGGAAGATGAGAAGTCACACAGAGAAAATCATGGCCCTCTGGCTCTCAGGCTGCCAACCACCACACATGTGAATGAGGCCGCCAGCTAACCAAAGTTGCACGAGACAGCTGGCCCAGACCAAATGAACTGCCTAGCTGACCCAAAGAATTGGCCAAATAAAAGGGTTGTTGTTTTAAGCCACTAAGTTTGAAATGATTTGTTACATAGCAAAAGCTAACTGACACAGATCGATCATTACCTATTGTTCTTCAGCAAAATACGCTGAGGTATGTCTATGTGTCATGACCAAAAATTGCATATCTGCAAAAAAAAAAAATTGCATATCTGCATTAAAGAAGGAGAACAAATAAAGTCTGAAAATCCCTTTCTTAAAATCGCTTTTTTTCCTTCAGAAATTATGTTTGCTTGCTTCTTAAAGCACTACAAAACAATAAGGGAAACCTGCCCCCCTCACTCTCAAGTAAGAAATCATTATGATTAGATGTGACCATGTGCCTATGATTTTGGCCCCAACGAATACAAATAAAATGGGAAAGACTGCCACCTTCCTTAGCTGGGATGGTCCCCTTGGTAGTTCCCTACAAGAGTTTGGCTATAGGGTACAGGCAAACCCCCTGGGTCACCAAAGGATCAAGTCTACCTTCAGGGGTTTAGGACTACAGGGACAAGAAAAGACCCTGCTTTTTGACAAAGAGCTTAAAGCCCCACAGGGAATATCTGGGTTTCACATGGCATTGCATTTAACAGAAAATCAAGATTCTCTTAACACTTGAAATGGGTTCCTGAAACATCCATTTCAAGGAAAACAAGAAGACTTTCAGAGAGGAAAGACAACCCTAGGTTCAGCAGAACCTCGAACAGCTGCCTTAGGAAAAAGCGTAGAGGTGACTCCCTGTGGGATGCTTTAAGGATGCCTGGACTTCCCACCCTCTGTTATTGCCAGGAGTTATGGAACCTTATCACAGACCATCTTACAAACAGGTAAAAGGAAAAGAAGGACCACAGAAAGAGAAATGAAAGCCATCCACAATACTTGTTACATCTCCACTTTACTTTCATGCAGGTAAATAACAATAGGGGGCAGATTTGCTGCAGGAAATAAAAGAATAAAATAATAAAAGGGAACCGCCCATTACACAGATAGCTACAAAGCTCCTAGTATGTCAGCAAATGATCATTGTCCAGGCTCATTTCCCTTCTTTCTCAAAACCAGTAAGACTGTCTTACAATTCATATGCCATCAAAGTCACTTTCCTCTTCGTACTATTTTCCCACTGTTTCTTCTTCAGTGGCATTCCCTCTGAGGATGCTTCTGAACTAGGCAATTTTTAAATGTTATTTTTTTGACAATATGTGGGGAAGCACACAGGGGTTTTTTTTAAGCTATAAATAGAATAAATTATGGAACATATATGCGGTACTATTGAAACAGAATGGTCCTTACGAATTACATTATTCAGATCCTCTCCACCCTTGATCACCCCTACAGTCACACATTAGACCTTGTCATCTCCTGAAACAATAGTTACTGACTTAGACTATAACTTCCTAGTCTTCTGCCCTAATCAGAACTTCCAGTCCACTGGCCCCTCCACCTTCTCCCAGCCATCAGCCCACTCCTGGCTTCCTGCTCACCCCATGCAATTCACATTCCAAGAAATTGTTTCCATATTTCTTTAGTTCCTCACATCTCCCTGACTAAACTCCAGCACTAGATCCAACATTCACCTTTCCCGTGCATGTCCTTGAGCTTCTGACCATGCTTGAGAAAAATCCTCCAGTCAGCTCATCCTCAACTATCATTCCTGTGATAGTTAATTTTAGGTGTCAACTTGACTGGATTAAGCTGGTAAAACATTATTTCTGGGTGTGTCTGTGAGCGTGTTTCCCAAGGAGACTGGTGTGTGTCAGTGGACTGAGTGGGGAAGATCTGCCCAGGACTTAATGGGCTGGGGGCCCAGATGGAACAAAAAGGTAGAGGAAAGGCAAATTCGCTTTTTCTCTCTCCATCTTCTCCTGCCCTTGGACATCAGAACTCCAGGTTCTTCAGATGTTGGACTCCAGGACTTCCACCAGCATCCCCACCACCACGCCCACTGCCAAGTTCTCAGGCCTTTGGCCTCAGACTGAGAATTACACCATTGGCTTCTGTGGTTCTGAGGCTTTTGGACTTGGACGGAAGCAATCTACCAGCATCCTTGGGTCTCCAGCTTGCAGATGGCCTACTGTAGGACTTCTCAGCCTTCATAATAATGTGATCCAGGGGTATAGCTCAGGGGTAGAGCATTTGACTACATAATCATGTGATCCAATTCCCCTAATAAATCTCCTATATCTACATCTACATATATATATACAGTTGGCTCTCTATATCCATGGGTTTAAAATTGAATCAGTGGATTCAACCAACTGCAGATTTAAATTATAGTATTTTTAGATCAAAAATTCAGTATTCATGGGATGCAGGACCAGCAGATAGAGAGGGCTGATTTTTCATGTTCATGGGTTCCACAGGGCCAACCATGGCACCTGAGCATCTCTGGATCTTGGTATCCACAAGGGGCTCTGAAACCAATCCTCTACAGATATCAAGATATGACTGTATATCTGTATCTGTGTCTACATCTATCCTATTGATTATGTGTCTCTGAAGAACCCTGATGAACACAACTACTTAAATTCTAAACATTTTTCTACTCTCTTAAAACATCCAATCTCCCTTTTAACCTCCTCACTCCCAGCAGATACTTGTCACCTCCTACCACAGAGAAAAGACACTATCAAATGAAAACTCCTTCAATCTTCCTTTCCTCCTTCCCTCCTGTTATAATTAGAAGGACTCTCTCCTCCTGTCTATAAACTATCCCTCCCACCTGTATTTTGGATCCCATTCCCCATCATCATAGGGCCTTCTAGCTATTAAATCACAGCCCACCCTCACGCAAACCTCACTTCCCATCTTTCTTCTCTACTGACTCCTTCAGGTCATAATTTGAACATGAAGAAGCACAGGGAATGTTACCCCAAAATACGGTTCCTAGTATAATGAGTATTTTGAATTAAAAACCCTTAGACATCAACAGGCTTTGGAAGAGACTTTTCCCCTGTCTACATAAAGATAGGATGGACCCACTGAGGGGAACAATTCACTTGTTATGTCATGATCCATTATAGGAAAGAAGAATGTAACCACAACTGAGAAGACAGACCCTTTTACAAGATAAGGACTGTCTCCAAGGATCATTTAAATTCCAAAGAAAACTATTTACAAGTTAAATTATGTTCCTTTATCTAATCATTCTGCCTGATAATCCTTTATTGCCCCTCAATAGAATTCTTCTCTCCCTTCCATAACCTGTTTTTCCAGGATCCAAGCCCCCATTCTTTCTGTAACCTCAAGAGGGTATGTAAGCTTCTGGACTCCCTCAGGATAAAGGGCAATCATTCTGTGATTCTCCCCATGTGCACAGTTAAGTAAATTTACACGCCCTTTCTCTTCCTAATCTGCCTTATTGTGAGTTGATTTTTTGGGGAACCTTCAGGGGACAAAGGGCTTTGATCCCTACAAACATCCAAGGCTTTCTCTGATGTGATGGTCAAATTTATGTGCCAACTTGCCTGGGCTAAGGAATACCCAGATAGCTGGCAAGACATTATGTCTGGGTGTGTCTGGGAGGGTGTTTTAGGAAGAGATTAGCATTTGAATCAGTAGACTGAGTAAAGAAAGCCTCCTCAATGTGGGTGGGCACCATCCAATGTTGAGAGCCCAAATCGAACAAAAAGGCAGAAGCTCAAATTTGCTCTCTCACTGCTCAAGCTGGGTCATCCATCTTCTCTTACCTTCAGACATCAGTGCTCCTGTTTCTTGGGCTTTAGGACTCAGATCAAGATTCGCACCATCAGCCCCCTGGTTCTCAGACCTTCAGACTCAGACTGTGACCCATATCATTGGCTCCTCTGGTTCTCAGAACTTTAGGTTTGTATTAGAAGTATACTCCCATCTTCCCAGGGCCGCCAACTGGCAGATCTTGGGACTTCTTAGCTTCTATAATCACATATGCCAAACCCTCATAATATTATAAATCTCTTTCTCTATATCTATATCTATATCTATCTATCCTATGGGTTTTGTTTCTCAAGAGAACCCTGCCTGATACATCTGCCATCTCATAAAAAAAAAAATCCTATTATATCTCCACTCTTGCCCCATCTACTTCCTTCTCTTTTCTTGCCTTCACAGTTAAAGTTCTCCAGAGAGTTATACACATTAACAATCTTTGTTTATCACCACCCATTCATTCCAATCTGAGTTCTACTCCCACCAGTCCCCTGAAACAGTTGTCACTAAAGTCAACAATGATCACCATGTCATAAACTCTGGTTGAAATGAAGACCCAGAAAAATCTCCAAAAGGAGCTTAAATTTATTACCTTGTTATGGCTGCCCATCTTCCCTTAGGAAAAATAAAACTGTAAAATATAAAGATTATAGAAACTGTCACCTTATCACAAAAAAACTAACCAAAAATAGCTTGCAGTCACATTTATGGAGATTAACAACAAAAACGTAGCAAAACTAAGTGTTAAACATAGATGTTAAAGAAATTTCAGAGTACACAAATCTTGCTAAAGAAAGCCACAGAAGAGATCTATATTTGTTTTAATCCTTTCTTTAATGATTTTCACATGGCAAAAATAATGCATGCTTGTTTAATAACTAAAACAAAACAAAGGTGTACAAAGAAAACAGTCATCCATGCCTAGTAGCCCACCCCCATCCTCAGACCCTTAATGAAACCAGTGTTAACAGTCAGGAGTGTACTGTCCCAAAATTGTACACCAGCATGTAAACACATGTATAAGGCTTTGGCTTGATTGCTGGTTCTCTGTTTGGTTAGTTTGATTTTCAGTCCCCTCCCTCCTTAACTAGACATTATTTTTCAGAGCAGTTTCAGGTTCACAGAGAAACTGAGCAGGAAGTACAGAGAGTTCCCATACACCTCTTCCTCCAGCACACACAGCCTCCCCACTGCCAACAACCAGCACCAGGGCGGTACATTTGTTATAATCAATGACCTACATGGCACAGCATTATCACCCAAAGTCCATAGTTTAAATTAGGGTTCAGTCTTGTGTTGGGTGAAGGGAAAACTTCCCCTTCACCCTCAGAAGGATTGCTGAAAAATCAACTCATACTAAAGCAGATTAATAAGAGAAAAGCTATATAGTGGTTCCCATCAAAAATGAAGATTCAACTCTTCAACGAGGTACAGAGGTTTTTCTTTAAAGAATAGGGGCTTTAAGCAGAAAAACAGGTTTTGGGAGGCAGAGAGGCAGAGGATTGGGTAGGTTGCAATGGTGGTCTTGTTATGTAAGTGAAACCTTAAAGGTAACTGCCCTCAGAGAGAATAGATGGTAAATGATTCTTTTCTGACCTTAAAAGGTATCAGACTCTCATTTATTCTTTTCTAGATCTTGGGAGGATAGACCTGGCTGTATTCTCTACAGATTTTAAATATCATCCCAACAAAAGACAGCTTTTCAGTGTTACTTCTACCTGTGAGACTCAAGGCAGCCATCTCTAAATATGTCAAAAATATGTATTTTGGGGTTAAATATTTGTATTTTCCTTCACTTGGTATTGTATACTCTATGGGTGTTGACAAATATATATATATATATAAGAACGTATATCCACAGTTACAGTATCCCATAGAATAGTTTCACTGTCCTA
Source organism: Cheirogaleus medius (assembly GCA_008086735.1). Classification (NCBI taxonomy): domain Eukaryota; kingdom Metazoa; phylum Chordata; class Mammalia; order Primates; family Cheirogaleidae; genus Cheirogaleus; species Cheirogaleus medius. The sequence goes on from VBSM01003204.1 coordinate 22,878,683, forward strand.
AGACTCCTCTGTACTCTGCCTATTCATCCTTCCCTCCCTCCAAAACCCTGGTAACCACTGATCTTTTCACTGCCTCAATAGAATGCCTTCTCCAGAATGTCACATAGTTGAAATCATACAGTATGTAGGCTTTTCAAATTGACTTCTTTAACTTAGTAATAAGCCTTTATGGTTCTGTGTCTCTTCATAGTTTGATAGCTCATTTCCTTTTAATGCTGGATAATATTCCACTGTCTGGATGTAGCACAGTTTATTTATCCATTCGCCCACTGAAGGACATCTTGATTGCTTCTACATTCTGAAACCGCCCGTGTTAGGTAGATAGCGAGGGATTCCGGGTCTCCTAGGGAAGAAAGTGGGTGCTGTTGCCCCATCTTGGTTCTGCCCCACCCTAATTCTGCCCTGAGCTACTGCCATACCTGGGGAAGGAGGAAATACCCTATGAATCAGCCAATCATAACTTAGCGTGCCAGCTGCAAAAGAGTGCAGAGGACTTTCTAGCCCACAGGCCAAGCCGCATAGGTACCATAGAGTCCAGAAATTGATCTAGAACAACCCACATGCATAGGTAAGGCTCAGATCATGTCACTCCCAATTGTCCAATCAAAGTGGTTCCATGATGACATGTGAGCCACTAGGGAGGTCCCAATCTAGGCACTATAAATCAAAACACTTACCATAACCAGTCTCTTTTTTTGTGTGCCCTTCCTTTTGCTCTCCTTTTGCTGTGACAATGGGTCCAGTCACTATTTGTGGCGTACGTATCGTGTTCTATAAACCTATATCTTGCTCTTGTCCTACAATCTTATCTTTCTCTCCTCAATAAACCTCATTGTCATGCTTGCCTTACTTTGGTGTATCTGGTCATGCTTCGGCCATGAGCGCACTAAGAACCGACATTGCAGACTAAAACCTGACACCCTTACAAATTAATAAAGTGGTGCAAGGTGAGAACTGTGGCAAGGGCCTAGCTAAAAATAATGATAACGATTAGCCACTGTACCTGACTGCTACTCTGGAGTCACATAGCAGATTCTTAGCTTTCTCCATAGATAACATAACCTTTTTGAACTCTGAGGTAGTTTTTGAGCTATCTTCCAGGTCCTACATTCCAGCAGATTGGCTGACCCACCCAGGATAGTGGCCCATACCAAGGAACTGACTCAACTGGTCTTACAACCCCCACCCAAGAACCTGGTCAACAAAGAAGACAATTTCTACAGCCTTATGGCTCTGCCCCAAACCCAGCCAATTAGCAAACTTAATTGCCTAATCCTTTGCCTGCCAAACTGTCCTTAAAAACCCCATCTCCCAAAGTCTCTCCCAAATTCTTGGGAAGGCAAGTTTGAGAAATTCCTCCCATCTCCCCACTTTGCATTATGCAAAATTAAACATTCTCTGCAAACCCTGCTGTCTCAGTGCATTGGCTTCTTCTTGGGCAGCAGGCAAATGAACCTTGTTGGGCAGCAACAGTTCTGACAAATATGGATAAAGCTGCTATACACAACCATATGCAGGTATTTGTGTGGACCTAGGTTTTCAATACATTCAGATAAATATCAAAGAATGAAATTGCTATATCGTATGGTAAAAGTAAGTTTAGTTTTGCAAGAAACTTCCAGCTGTCTTCCAAAGTGGCTGTACCATTTTGAGTTTCCACCAGCAATGAATGAGAGTTCCTATTGCTCCAGGTTAGTTTGTTTTTATAGAAATAAAATAATTCCACATCTATTACTCTGTATCTTCCTTTTGTCTCTTAACACAAATCATGGATATCCTATAAGTCAGTGATAAAGACCACATTCTTTCATCCTAATACTTGTGTACATATAGATGTATAATTTTGCATATATATGTATAATTCTGCATATATATGTACAATTTTGCATATATAGGCTATATGTACATATTGTTTTCAAATCCTGGCTCCTTCAATTTACCATGAACAAATTAAAACCTCTATGCCTTTGTTTTCTCATCTCTAAAATAAAGATAATTTGGTGAAGGTTTATTAAGTTAAGACATATAATGTGTTCATCACTATACCAGACATACTAAACACTAATGTTATTATTGTAGGGAAAAGGTTGTTAAAGACACTGGAATGAACCAAAGAGATTACTGAGTGTCTGTCTTGCACACCCTCCCAGGTTGTATCAACCATTCATTGTCTTTCAGCTATTTTACAACTCTGTAAGTTGTAGAAAATAGGAAATAATGTAAATTATTCTTGCCCATAAAAATGCAAATTAAATGTGTCTGGTGGAATATAATTGATTTTTGCCTCGTAGATGGACCTGTTTTGCATCTATTTGTAAATTCACTCCAGCATTCCTTCTTTTCCTATATAACGTATGGTCCTATGAATTTTCCTTTGAACCTAATATAACATCTTATTGGTTCCTTCATTAATTAATGAATTAAATAAAATCTTTACACATGTTCATTGTATATTTGTATGAGAGTCATGATTTTACATATTTTTAAAATAACCTTCAGCACTATTATTTTTCAAGAAAAATGATTATGAGTCAAAATGTTATGCCTAGACATTTATATATTAATACAAAAAAATTCTCATACATACAATTGTGCAGAAAACATATAAAATATAACACACATACCTTCGTTGTTAAAAGTGCTTTAAGAAATCAGCATATTGAAGCATAAATCAACATTAAGAACTCTGGAACAACAAAGAATTGACATTAAACACTGAAATCCTTTAAATATGAATCATATAAATAATTACAGCTATAAGTTGCCAATTTTTTAAAAGCTTTTAAAATAATATAATATTTTTTAAATAAATTTAACTACAGTAATATATCTGTGACACCCTCACATGCCCAATTCCCTTCCTTAGATAGATAGGAGATCCTACTGCATAATTACCTTGGAATATAAAAAAAGGGCCTCCCCTACATGCCTGAAAGACTTTCTACAAAAAAGGTACCCTTGAGAGGAGGGTAGACAGCCTATCTGCTTTGTTCCCCACGAATACTCATGAGCTGAGAATTTTCCTTTCTGGCAGCTCCTTTCTATAGACTTTGCAAGAAACAGACCTTCCCATAGGGCCATAGCAATCACTTGCCTAAATTAAGGGGATCTAACAGGGTGTAGAGCTAATCTCTTATCTGTTTATGCTCAAAAATAATTAGCTTGGTTCTGATTTGCCTATCTTTGTAAGAAGAAGAACAGTAAGAAGTGGCAAGGAATATTCTTACCTCTACTCAAAAAGTTTGGTAGGAAGAGGATCTGTATAAGGTACAATATACTATGTAAAAAACTTACAAAATGAATTAATACAATTCTGACTCAGCAATGTCTGAACACTTACAAACTCATTAATAGGCCACACTGTCCACGCTAAGAATATTTCCTGAATCAAAGGTAAATAACTACAGTGTCCTTGATTGGTATCTTTACAAACGAAGTACAGTATCTGCCCCTTATCCATAGGGTATATGTTCCAAGACCCTCATGGATGCCTGAAACCACAGATAATAAAGAACCCTATATATACTACATTTCTTCCTATACAAACATGCCTATAATAGTTTAATTTATAAATTAGGCACACTAAGAGATTAATGACAATAACTAATAACACAATTATAACAACATACTGTAATAAAAGTTATGTGAGCGGTCTTGGCATGCCTCAAAACATCTTATTGTACTGTATTCACCCTTCTTGTGATGATGCGAGATATAAAATGCCTACATGATATGAAGTGAGGAAGCATGATGACGCACAATTTCATCATGCTACTTAGGACAGTGGCCAATTTAAAACCTACGAATTATTTATTTCTGGAATTTTCCATATAATATTTTTGGACCTCAGGTAACTGAAATCACATACAGCAAAACTGGATAAGGGGGGAATATAGTAATTAATGCTACAGTGACCTACTAGTCCTGCTATGGGAAAGTATGCTAAGAAACTACAAAGAATTCACATCATATATAACCATTTTTTCCATTTAAAGATATAGCACACTTAAATATGTAATTCCAGAAATTAATTGATAAATATAATTCTTATTTATATTTCTAAGAAACCTCAAGAATCCATATCATTCTACCCAGAATGTTTGCTTCTCAGGAAGAAATCAGGTCTTTCTTCAAAAGGGTCAAATCACTACTATTTATGAAAAGTCAGCTAAATGCTAACCAGATACGAAGGTTTCTAAAAAGTTTACGTCCATCTGCACCAGAAGGTCCCAAACTTTGTCTATAAAGGGTCAGATAGTAAATACTCTTGGCTTTGCAGACCATATGGTCTCTGTCACAGCTTTTCAACTAGCTGTGCAAAAGACTGATGACAGGTCAACAATTGTGCATGGCTGGGTTCCAATTAAACTTTATTTACAAAAACAGAGAGACAGATTTGGCCCTAGGACCATAGTTTGCTGACCCCTTGCTCTAGGCCTTTCCTCTAGAACTCAGTTCATGTGAAACAAAGTGTAGGGAGAGAGCAGTAAATACTCGCCATGTGCCTCTATTTCCCCATGTGAATCAGCGCTCAGGGTTCTTGTGCTCATCCTAAAACTGTCTTTGAAATAATACAATAGCCCCCTAGGCAAGCAGAAGAGAACCTCCCTTGCTTGATAGTATTCCAAACTGTTCCTGCCAGTAGATGAAGCAGTGAAGATGCCGAGGGCATTTTCAGAGCAATCTTCTGTAACATGTGACTCAATTGAGCTGACTTCAAAGGGATCTTCTCCTGACTCAAAGGTATTTTACTCTGAAGCACCACTTCTTTCTCAAAGGAAATCAAGCACCAGAGTGTCTTAGCCTGCCACCTCGTGGCAACTTGGAGTATGGACCAGGAAATCACTGGACCAAGACAACAGGAGCAAGCTGGAATGGCTGCTTTGTAACAGGCACTTTTTAACATCTGCTAGACACTGAGTTTTCTGGGGATCCAGGAAAGCCACAATCCCTTGCCCTCAAGGAGCTTACAGTCTGTAGGAGAGAAGACAGCTATTACTCAAAAAATTACATGAACATATGTAAAATTATGACCATGAAAAATGGTCTGAAAGAGCTGTACATGATGCTTGGAAAGTGAATAAAAGGGATTCAACCTAGGCAGAAAAGGTGAAGGAAGCTTCTCTGAGGACAAGATGATTAAACTGAGGTCTGAGTGAGTAGGGACTTACCAGGTGAAAAAGGGAGGGAAGATGATTCTGGAGACAAACAGTATCTGCAAAGACCCTACCCTGGTGGAGGAAAGCAAGAGGACTATAGTATGACATAAGGCCCAAGGGTAAAGAGGGGCCAGATAGTTCGAGGTCTCAGAAACTAAGAAAATGAGGTGTATTTCCTTATCCCATAATCAGAGTGAAACCATAAAATGGTTTTAAGCAAGGAGGAGTGACATAATTTCAAAAAAGATCACACTGTTTTATCAGTTATGGTCCAATCAGGAGACAGAAACTATGTGGCAATTTGAACAGGGAAAATTTAATATGAAGAATTATTAATATTAGCTATTTAACAGGAGATTGGAGTAACAAGGGATTGGTCTGTAAGAAATAAATAAAACTAAAGAAAGAAAAGAAGGAAGAAAGGAAGAGAGGAAAGGAGGGAGTGGAGGGAGGAAGGCAGGCAGACAGGCAAACAGGCACAGCAGATATAAGAAACAGCCACTACCCAAGGAAGGAGGAGCCTGCAGTTTCCGGGCCTGAGATCAGGACCTTGTTGGAGACGGCATAGTCATGGCTTACAGGATGGCAAAGAAGTCTTGATGGTAGAATTTACTGAAAATGCACCCTCTAGGATGCCAGGGAAAGCTGCTCAAAAAGAGGTAACTCTCTGGAGGCACTCTGCTATGAAACCACCCAAGGGGGTGCCACGGGAAGCTTCTGGCCACTGAGCACTAAAGGAGCTAGGCTCAGGAAACTGGTGCCTGAGAAACTGCCCACAGGGGCTGGGTCCTAGAGAAGGGGAGCACACTGCAGGAGCCTGCGGAGAGCCCTTCATCCCAACTACGAGAGAAAACTCCTTCCTCCTCTCGTGTCTCTCCAGTGTCCTCTACTGACAAAGCTTAGCATCGTGCCAGCTGGCAAAGGAGAAATATTTAAAGGACTTGTTGAACAAGAAATGCAGAGTGGATTTGAAGCTGAGAGGCCATAAATTAATAACTAACACATTGACCTTTATGTGGAGAGCTTTCTAGAAGAAGAGCAAGAGTGGATGCACATAGACCGTTTAGGAAGTGCTTAAGTAGGCCAGAAGAGGGAAGAGGAAGTGGTAATAACCTGTAGGTACTGGAACAAATAGATGAGCAAGTTCCCCATGGCCTACAGAAAGGACACCAAATAGCTTTTTGTTTATGTCCCTGTGCTCACTGGGCTTGCAGAAGAGTTGCTTTGGAAGGCACGGCTAAGAGAGCAAGGGGAGTCAGCTGTCACATGTAGGTCCCAAGACAAGAGATTGGCAGCACCAGCTGTTCTGAGTCAATGCACAGGAGTAGTACTGCTCCCAAGAGATAGATTTTCCAGGCTTAACAAGACCATCAGGTGCAATGAAAGCTACACCCAATCTACACAGACACTACCACAGCCAGGCTTGCAAGGGCAGGACTTCAGAGATAAACAATTCCTAGAAAAAAAGTGAGCATGGCTTGTGACAAGGCCTTTTTAAAAGCCAGCAAGCCTGGTCTCCTGGGGCTTCACACAAGCCTATAATTTACCTGTTGTCTCAGGATCATCAGGGAGGAGGGTCCCAGTGAGGCAGTGAAGTGCCACAGTATGTCTCTAAGAAGGAGCCATCCCTCATGTCTCCAAAACATTAACATTGCCTAAGTGGCAGAACTTGAGTACCCACCTGAGAAGCCAGGGTTAAAGTTAATTTGTCAGCAACCATAATTTACCATTTAAACACAAAAACAAATAAGCATTTAAAATGGCTCTCTCTGGGCCGGGCGCGGTGGCTCACGCCTGTAATCCTAGCACTCTGGGAGGCCGAGGTGGGCGGATCATTTGAGCTCAGGAGTTCGAAACCAGCCTGAGCAAGAGCGAGACCCCATCTCTACTAAAAAAAAAAAATAGAAAGAAATTAATTGGCCAACTAAAATATAGAAAAAATTAGCCGGGCATGGTAGCGCATGCCGGTAGTCCCAGCTACTTGGGAGGCTGAGGCAGGAGGATCGCCTGAGCCCAGGAGTTTGAGGTTGCTGTGAGCGAGGCTGACGCCACGGCACTCTAGCCGGGGCAACAGAGTGAGACTCTATCTCAAAAAAAAAAAAAAAAAAATGGCTCTCTCTGGGCAGGGGAACTGTGGCTGGAGAGAGGAGTACAGCAGGTGATTGTTGCTTTTTAAATAAACCCTTCCATATGGTTTGATTTGTTTTAATGACTTCACTGAAGTGAAGGTGGAAAGCAGCTTTCAATTTGGTAAGAAAAAGTTACTATATGAGTAGGATACTGGACTGGAATTTTAATAACTCAAATACAACTACTGTTGTGCCTGAAAGTAACTGGAGGACTTTTTATTATCTGAGAGTGACCAAAGAAGCTAGAGGATATGCCTGAGATGGTTAGTGGGGAAAAAACAGTTTCCTTCTGCTGACATCCCTCTGCATTCGGCTCTCTTATGGCACCCATAGGAAATGCACTAATAAAGAAAGGCTTAGAATTATTGCACTCTGCTTGTTTGGTGGAACTACCAGTAGGACTTGGACAAGTCTGAATGTAGGGGTAGCCCTGGTTGCTGAGCTAGAGTTAGGCAAGCTCTTTTATTCCATGAAGGTTTTGCTTGTTTGTAGCCGGTTGGCCTTTCATAATGCTGCAACACTGAAACAAAATTCTTCTTGTTTGGGAGGTGTGAATCAATATATCAAACTAAGTAGTGAAACAGACCATCTTGGTGGATTTGCAAAGTAAGATTTGGCTAAAAACTTCTTGAATCATCTGCCCATAAAGAAGATATAGAAGGCAAAAGAATAGAGGTAGGAAAGGAGGTCAGGTGTGGATCCTTTGGAGAGATCTGCTGAACATGCAACCAAAGGAAGTGCTGCGAAAGGCCTGTTTCTAACCAAAGGGGCCCTCCAAAGGCCGTTCAAGGAGCTTGCAATCCACAGGGAAGCAGTGGATTGCTGTCTGACTCCCACCTGGAGACCCTGGAGAACAATGGTGACTTCCAGGTGTGGCAAATTCTCAGGGCTGACTCTTTTTCTCATGGAGCACTTTCGGAGGTTCCTCAAGAAATGCCTCTCCCCCAGCAGACCCCTGACGACACCATCCTCAACGTCTCCATCAAACAGCGCAGTTCTAGCCCCCTTCTGCTGAGGTCTCTTCACCTCTGGACGGAGGCCCTCTTAAGGAGAGTTCTTTTCCAAGTGGCCACCACGCCAGCTCCCTACTGCTGACCCACCTGGCTCAGAGAAAATGCACTTATTGCCATTCTGTCATTATAAAGACTTGTTCCTAAATATGATTCAACAGACGGGATAGAAACTGCAAAGGTGGGTCGCCAGCCATAAATAACACAGTTCCAGGAGAGAATATTGGCTTTTTAACTACAAAGAGACCAAGACAAAGGAATAATTTAAATTTCTGGTTTACGTGGGTGGGCTGCAAAAATAGACCATCACATGTACATAACTATTTTAACTAACAAATTGATAGATTGCAAACAACTTTTTTTATTATCACTAATTCCAACAAAACAAACTGCTGAGCCAAAAGGGATCCAAATCAAGCCGGGAACGCAGACACTAAAGGACCCGCGAGAAAAACGCCCAGTCCTGCAGTCTCGGCGCCTGCGCAATGGAGCCAGCGCGACACAGACTCCCCGCAGCGCGCGTGCGTCCAGCCTGTAGGGTCTTTCGCGTGTATCTCCCCGCCCCCCTCACCGCCCCATACGCCTCCTACAGGAAATGGGGTGTTGCTGACTCCTTCTTCCGGGCGGAACTGGTTTTGAAATGGTAAAAGATGGTTCCTGGAACTGTACAGTCCTGGCTGGAAGCTTGCACTCACCTTCCTACCTGGGGCGGGCCTGACTCCAGGGACAGTGAGCCCAGTAGAGCCGAGGCCCGGCCTCTGGCGCAACCCCCTGCTGCGGACAGGTGGGGTTAGGGTATTCTACTGTAGACCTGTGAGGGTTAAAGTACTTAATTCTTGCCTTAAAGAGCAGAATACCCATCAATACATGAGTGGATCAACAAAATGTGGTATATGTATACCATGGAGTCCTATTCCGCTTTAAGAAACAATGGTGATATAGCACCTCTTGTATACTCCTGGATACAGCTGGAACCCATTCTACTAAGTGAAGTATCTCAAGAATGGAAAAACAAGCACCACATGTACTCACCAGCAAATTGGTATTAACGGATCAACACCTAAGTGGACATATAGGAATAACATTTGTCGGTGTTGGGCGGGTGGGAGGAGGGGATGGGTATATACAAACATAATGAGTGAGATGTGCAACGTATGGGGGATGGTCATGCTTGAGGCTCTGCCTCGAGGGGGGAGGGGGGCATGGGCAATATATATAACTGTAATATTTGTACCCCCATAATATGCTGAAATAAAAAAAAGAGCATAATAAATTGTGGCTATTGTTACCTGCTTCCGTGTCTACTCATCTCCCTTCCGGTGCCTGAAGTTGTTAGGCTCCTCCTCTCCATATTAATCTTTGGCACTCAATCATCTTCCACCTCAAGAACTTCTAACGAGTTGCCACTCCTGTGGCCTTCACGTTATCCCTTCCTACCTGGATCTCCTTCAGCCCAGTCTCCCCCATCACTTATAAATATCCTCCGACTCTCTGCACTCCTCACTGTCCACATCTACTTGTCCTTGTCCTTCTTCTCCGTCTCATGGAAATCGTAACAGTTTATCACACTGGTCTCTTCACTCCTCCCACCCCATCGACTCAATTCGCGGGAATCTGGCTGCTTCTACTTAGTCCACTAAAACTGCTGCCAGCAAGGCGTTCAGTGACCTCGTCATTAAGTCCGGTGAACACTTTTCCACGCTGCATTCTCTGTATCACCTGACACATCCATCTGTACCCAATGTAAATTCCTTTGCCACTCCCTCTGGTGTCCATAATGCTCACACTCTTGGTTTTCCTACCTTTGTGATCACTCTTTATTTGCCACGAGTTTGACTTCCTTGCCCCTACCTTTTCTGTTGGTTCCCAGTCACAATTGTCCTGTTTTTCACTCTTTGTACTTTTGTGGGATGATGATCTCTTTCATGTCATTGTTTTGGTATACCAATGACTCCCAAGTCTGTATCTCTAGCCCGCATCTGTCCTCTGAGCTTCAGACTGTTGGCTATCTCACAGACACCTCAGACTTAGCACCTCCAAAATGTTACCTTTCTCCTCTGTCCCTTTCTCAGTGGATAGCATCATGTGCTATCGCAAGCCAGAAACCTAGGAGCCACTCTTCCCTCTCCATTGTGCCCAGCTGTGGGCTGGGTTCCCTAGGAAACAGACTCTGAGACTTGTGTGTAAGTGGTTTATTGAGAGGTGCTCCCAGGAACAGCACTCGTGAGGGCTGAAGGATACAGGATTGGAGGCACATAAGGGAGTTTAAACCATGGCATCAGCCAATCCTATGGCAAGCTCTGGACCCAGGAAGGCCCTTCAGAGTTGTTCCACACTGAGGCTAGGAGTCAGGATCATAGCACCCAATCAACCTGCCACGAAAACTGGGGCTGCTTTGGCGTGACCTTGGGTAAGGTGGCTTTCTCTGCTGAGAGTAATTGCCTGGAGAGGTACTCAGCTGAGAGCCATCAGCCATCAAAACTCCCAGCATCTAAAGGGATGAATGTCTAGTCTTAAAGAGGAAACTTGGGCATCACACCATAGAACCTACTACACCCCTCATACCCAGTCATGAAGTATTTTGCCTATTTCTACATTTTAATCTTCAAATAAGATCCCTCCCTTTTCAGATTACTCTCTTTACCATTCAAAAAATATCTGAGGCACTGTGGCAGGGACAGAGCAATGGGCCAAACACAGGCCGAATGCTCAAGATGCTTATGGTCTAGTTGGGAGTAAATAACCACCCAATACATACTTTTAAGCTATGATAAGTGTTCCTGAGGGTATATAACAGAGGAGGCTTGCCCCATCAGGGAGTGGAGGGCGGCAGGAAAGCTTTCCTAAGAAGTATCTTTTAAACTGGAATCTGAAAGAGGAGCGGAGTTAACAAGGTGTGTGCTTGGCTATTAGGGCTGGGGGAGTGGGAGAGGTGTGGACAGGTAAAGAGAACTGCCTAGGCAAAGGTCCTGGGACAGGTGGGACAAAGCACTGGAGGCCCTGAGTGGTCAGGGTGTCTGGAACACGGAAACTGAGGGGGGAGAATAACAAGAAATGAGGATGAAGAGGCAGGCAGGAGCCAGACCCTGCAGATCTAATATTTGGGGCTTTTTCTTCCTAAAAGTTATGAAAGCCATTGAATAGTTTTAATCTCTATGTAGTATAAATAATATATCTTAAACAGAATATTCAACTACCCACAATCAATGCAGATAAAGTGGAGCATACAGATATATAAAAGAGCTAAATTCTGCTCATGTTAAATGCTGGGGGCAAAACAAACTTTTTAAAATGTAGATATTATTACAATAGCTGCTTCTCTATCTCTAAACACTACTTGTGATCCCTCTAAACAGTGAATCTAGCTATTACTGGCTGCTTATTAAATGCTAGCGTGCTAAGTGCTTTGCATAAATTACCTGACTTAATATAACATCTTTAAGTGGGATTATTTAGAACCTGTGATTCAGAGAGTGTAATTTGCCCAAGTTCTCACAGTCAGTAAATGGCAGACATGGAAGCCAGATGTCCAATTATAAAACTAAAGCTCTTTTTTTTTTTTTTCTTTTTGAGACAGAGTCTCACTCTGTTGCCCAGGCTAGCGTGCCATGGCGTCAGCCTAGCTCACAGCAACCTCAAACTCCTGGGCTAAAGCGATCCTCCTGCCTCAGCCTCCCGAGTAGCTGGGACTACAGGCATATGCCACCATGCCCAGCTAATTTTTTCTATATATTTTTAGTTGGCCAATTAATTTCTTTCTATTTTTTAATAGAGACAGGGGTCTCACTCTTGCTCAGGCTGGTTTCGAACATCTGCCCGCCTCGGCCTCCCAGAGTGCTAGGATTACAGGCGTGAGCCACCACGCCCGGCCAAAGCTAAAGCTCTTGATGGCTACACTGAAATATCCCACCTAAGCTGTGGGCAACAGCCAACCTCACGTGAGTTAGTATTTCCACACTGCCTTGAACTTCCTTCCACCGTGCCCTACTCATCAAACTCCCTGTGTAAATTGATGCTAACCTGACACAAGCCCAGGTTGGAGCACATGCACCCTTAGACATCACACAACAAACCACATTCTGAGGGCAACCCCTGGAACCAGGGCACTTTCTCCTGATTGATCCCACCTGATGCTGACTTAGTCTCTTTACCAGCACGTGATTCTGACTTCCTAATCTTCTGGCAGCTGAATCCACCAGTTCTAGCGAGTATATGCTAGCAGGGGTCCTCAAACTATGGCCCGCGGGCAACATGCAGCCCGCCGAGGACATTTATCTGGCCCGCCGGGTGTTTTTGCCCATTTTGTTTTTTTACTTCAAAATAAGATGTGTGCAGTGTGCATAGGAATTTGTTCATAGTTTTTTTTTTAAACTATAGTCCGGCCCTCCAACGGTCTGAGGGACAGTGAACTGGCCCCCTGTTTAAAAAGTTTGAGGACCCCTGTGAGAAACGCAAAGTCACCTGAATATGAGCCAAAGAAGTACAAGAAAACAAATCCACTGTAATCTTCTACTAATAAAATTATGATTGTTCTGTCATCCCATTTGTGATTGTCTGTTAAAGTCTCCCTCTATTCCTAAGCAAGAGCTGATGATAGGTTCTCAACTGCCAGTGCATAAAAAATTAGGAAAATATCCACTAGATGTCAGCCTTGAGCTATAATGGGGTTTAGGGAGCGGGTACGGACTGGAAAACATTTGGAATTTGGTTGAGAATGAAACTGAGGGCTATGAAAAAAATAATAAAATATAAAAATTCTTAAAATAAAAAAATTTGAAGTTTGGGCGATTTCCTTTGCAGTATAAACTAAGACAGGAACTGTAGTTAGCTTTTTGTATGAAAAGTGGTTTGGTTTTTCAACAAGTGTAACTTAATACAATAAACTAGATCATTTCAACAACGTGTTCCAGTGGGTCTCCTTCTCAGAGTAAAAACCAAAGTTCTTACAATAGCCTACGACACCTCACTCCTCCCACTCCTCCCATTCTTCCACCCTCCCCCACTTCAGCCACGCAGCCTCTTGAACACACCTGAAACTCTTCCCAGAAATACCTGCATGGTTGACTCTGTTGTTAGATTCAGGACATCATGGCACCTTATCAGAGAGGCCTTCCCAGACACCTTTTCTAGAATAGCACCAGCTTACATTACCCCACCCATAAGGCTTTAACCCCTTACCCGAATTCTTTTTCTTCGCAACTTTTACCACCACCTATTATTCTATTTATTGTTTTCTCTCTCTGGAATATTACCTCTCTGAAAGCAGACACTTTGTCTTGTTCCCTACTTTACTCCCAGAGCCTAGAACAGGGCCAGGCTTATAGGAGGTGCTTAAGCAATACTCATCAAATAAATGACCTTAACTCAAATATATTCAGAAGAGGCCATAGTTCAAAGAGTCATTCATTTGTTTTCTCTCAGTAAATACTTATTAAATACCTAATATAAAGAAGGCATTAAACTGTGAAGGTACAAGAGACATTATCTTATTGATGAGAAACATATTAAGTCCCTTGCACCTATCTCATAGAATCTCAGAGCATGCACACACAATATATTGACAAAAAGTTTTACAAGACCAGGCACAGTGCCTCACATCTGTAATCCCAGCACTGTGGGAGGCCAAGACTTGAGACCAGCCTAGGCAACATAACCAGACCCCATCTCTACAAAAATTTAAAAAACAAACAAAAAAACTAACCAGGTGTAGTAGTACATGCCTGTAGTCCTAGCTACTCCGGAGGCTGAGGCGGGAGGATCACTTGAGCCCAGGATTTCAAAGTTGCAGTGAGCTGGGATCTATGATCACACCACTACACTCTAGCCTAGGTGACAGAGCAAGACTCTATCTCTAAAAAATAAAAATAAGTATATTTTTAAAAAGCTTTCACAAAAAAGAGGTAAGAATACAACAGTCACGGCTCCCGTTGTGAAAAACTGTGGAACAGCAGAAACATAAGGCACGCAGCATTCATCTCTAGGCACCTAATTTACTACCCTGCTTTCAAATAAGATTGTTCAACTCTTAACACCTCCATGGAGGGAGATGTTTCTGGAGAATAGGAGCCTTTCTTTGGGGATAACCCAATTTAAACCCATTTTATTTTGCTTTTGTCCTTAGTGACAACAGAAACCACCTTTACATTTCTCCAGATTCTATTTAGAGTGTTCCTGCCTTTGATCTTTAATTCCAAGTTGAGAGTTGTTTTTTTGCCTAGAAGACTCATAATTAAATTTCATGATTCTCATGTCTGTTATCCCCATTTCTACACCTCTTGCCCCTGAAAAAATGTAATAATCACATTCCTTAGGCCGGGCGTGGTGGCTCACGCCTGTAATCCTAGCACTCTGGGAGGCCGAGGCTGGCGGATGGCTCGAGCTCAGGAGTTCAAAACCAGCCTGAGCAAGAGCAAGACCCCATCTCTACTAAAATAGAAAGAAATTAATTGGCCAACTAAAAATATGTAGAAAAAATTAGCTGGGCATGGTGGCACATGCCTGTAGTCCCAGCTACTCAAGAGGCTGAGGCAGTAGGATCACTTGGGCCCAGGAGTTCGAGGTTGCTGTGATCTAAGCTGACACCACGGCACTCACTCTAGCCTGGGCAACAAAGTGAGACTCTGTCTCAAAAAAAAAAAAAATCACAGTCCTTTCCATACAAAATTTTGAGAGATGTTCAGGAAAAATAAACTACCATATGCATACGGCTTGGTTTCCAGCAAACTGTAAATCACAGGCTCCTTTGGATCCTAACCAATTTTAGTCTTTTTCCAGCCCCTCTACCTCCACAGCTGTCATCCTGAAAAGAACAAAAAGGGGGAGAGGAGATGCTTAATCAGATCATCACTGGAAGATGATTTTTTTTTAATACGGGAGAATAACTGGTAAATCTTAAGTGATTTTACTTTCCAACAAAGGTTTGCCTGAAATGCCAGTGATTTCTTTTTATGTGTGAAAGATGCATGAGTTTCAAGTAGAGGATATGTTGGTACATCTTCCTCATGAATCCACAACCTATGGATTATTATTTTCTCTCCTGTTAAAGAATATTTAATCCTATTTCTTGACAGTTGACAGTATATGAATGTTTCCCTCTGAAATCTTCTCTGTTGCTTTGAACTAGAACCAAAAACATCCCATGCATAATTCTGTTTATTTCTTCTTCTTATGGAAATAGTCCAAATAAAATGTGGCCACTTGAAGGAGATAATTAAAGTGATATACTCATTTCAATAGTTTATATTACCCTAAAACAACATATTTATATAACCACAGTTTGTTGAGAATTAGACCCTGGTTAAGTTAGGAATATTGGCCCATAAGATTTTTAGGATAACGTGGCTTTACCATATTAGGCTGTGGACAAACTTCAGCCAGGAGTGATAACTTAATAGACTTACGGTGAGAAATGGAGCCAAACTCTTCAGACTGGGGTGTTCTTTGTAGTTCTAGATTTCAGCTCAGAACAATGTGTAATGTTCCTTTTGTCTTAACGTGAACTACATCAGGAAGGTGGAAACCAGGTGTTTGAGGATAGAGAATTTTTGCCCTTTCAAAGGTAGTAACAGTCACAGACTGATCAGGAGAATATAATTTTTGAAATGAGAGCCCAAAAACAATTGTTCAGAAGAGTAGCTTAATTTAGAAGTTAGGCAACTAAAAGATCTTTATCCACTCCTTCCCTTCAAAGTCAAACTGCCTGAGTTTTATCATGCAAACTCACAATTTCACCTGCCTCTACTTTAATGAGCATATTTATCCAGCCCTCTTCTCTGGGCTGTGATCTGAAATATACAACTTGCCCTCCCTCTACTTGGTCCTCACTTGGTACCCACTGAAGATAAGCACCCTTCAATTCAGTGTGTCCAAAACAAGCCTCAGTAGTAGTTCAGGTTGAGCACTCCTCATCTAAAATACTTGGGACCAAGTGTTTGGGAGAAGTGTTTCAGATTTTAAGATATTTGCATTATACCAGTTGACCATCCCTAATCTGGAAATCTGAAATCCAAATGCTCCATAAAAATTTCCTTTGAATGTCATGTCGATGCTCAAAAAGTTTCAGATTTGGGAGCATCTGGGATTTTGGATTTCAGATTAGGGATGCTCAACCTGTAGCAGCAAAGTTCAGGGGGCTCTGTTTAACTCTGCACATCAGGCCTCAAAAACACAAACCAGGCTGTGGCTTCAAAGAGGACCCTATGTACAGGTGTGGTAGGTTTTCCAAGCCAGAGGCCCTGTCCTCTTCTTGATACCTGCTCACTTGAGTTGGGGGTTACCACAGAGGGGAAGCCCTCCTTTCCCACTGCTCTCCCTGAGAAGCCCAGAAGCCACTGCTAGCTGATAAAATGGACTCTGCTTCTGCTCTGCAAATCTTGTGCACCTTACTGGCACACCAGAGCATGAAGGCCCCAGGGAGACAGGAGTATTCATCTCCTATCTTAAGAGTAACCCACATTTGCCAACAGAATTTACCAGATGTCCCACATTCAGGGAATTTCTTAAACATCTGCCCAGCCAGTAACAAAAATGTTCCCCATTCTTCTAGCAATCCTTATGTGAACTCTCCATCAGCCAGAACTTTGGAGGGGAAGAAGAATGAGTTGCATTAAGCCCATCTTGAACCCCTAATACATTTTTAATACCATGACTCAGATCTAATGTGACAGAAACTGAGGGATTAGATTTAAAACCAAAGAACCCATGATGAGATTGAGTCTATTGCCATCATGGCAGCTGATTTGAGTAGCTAAATGAACCCGGGCAATTGGCCTTGGCCAATGTAGCAGGTGACAACAGCTTTTATTGTGGTGTCAGCTGGAATAAAGCACAGTGTGGGCTGAAATCCTCAGGTGCCGAACAACAAATGATATTAGAAAATGACAATCCATTCTAAGAATCAAGAGTAGTTTTTCTTTGGACCACACAAACAAGGAGAAAACTAGCCTTGGGCAAAGATGTACATGGGAGAGAAGCTCTCACAGTGGCCTTACACCTGCAGGGCAGTTCTGCTTCCCAAGGACTTTGGCATCCTGGTGGAGGGAGCGAGGCGCTTGCTAGAGCCAGGAAAAGACAACTTCAAAGCAGGCTTTTCTTCAAGCATAGGTGAGAGCCTCAACGGCTGGAACAGAGATAGACTATGAGAACTTCTGTAGTACGAGCATAGTTCCCTTCTGTTCCTCCGGGACTAGTAACTGAGGTGTCAGAGGACAGACTAAGAGGAGGATCAGCAGAGTGCTATCTTAGAATCTGGCAAAAGTGGGAGGGCAGTGTTGGTATTTCCTGTCTCAGTGACTAGCGCAGCCACTTGCCCAAGTCAGAAGCCTGGTGATCATTTGCTCCTCATCACAATCCATGCCCAAGTTTACACCCTCCACAGCTCAGTTGCTGCGTTAGTTCAGGTACTTCTCTTACCTGGAAAAACGCAAGGGCCCTACTGACTGATGTCTCTGCCTCTGATCTGTTAACAGGGCATCCTTTCTGAAACAACAATCATGGCACTCCTCAGCTTAAAACCCCTCAATGGCTCTCTGGCCGTTGACAAAACTCAGAACAACTCCATAAACCTCTCCAGCTGCATCTTGCCTTGAATTCTTTCTATATTATTTAGTTGACTTTTTATTGGCCTTTCAAATGCTAATTTAAGCAACACTTCCTCCAGCTTTCCCTGACACTGTTCCTCTATGTTCCCCTATCATCCTTTTCTTAAATCTGAGCGTGATGCATTGATCTTCTCCACCAGGAGGAGAGTTCCTTAGGTGCAAAGGAACACATCTTTCATCTCTAGATTCCAGACACAAACTTAGGAAGCTCTCCAAGTGCTGGTGACCCAAAGATGAGTAAAATATAGTTCCTACCCTTGAGAAGCACAGTCTAGAAGACAGTTACACAAATAAACTACAAAGCAGAGCCAAGTGCAAGGACAGATGTATGATCAAAATGCTATATAAACATCTTCCATCTCTACGGTTCCATCATCTTATACACAGCACGAGTCACACTGCTGAATTTTTTTGCTTGGCTGTCTCCCAGAACACTGCGAACCTGAGGTAAGGGATGGGAAGGAGCCAGAGGAGAGAACTTCTATTCATCTTTGAATCTTCAGTGCCTCACAGAATTTGGTAAGTAAAGATGCTGTATTTACTGAATCATGCCCCTCCTAGGTGATGAGGTGACCAGGGAAAGCTAAAACAAGGAAATTGCCATTATCATTGAACTTGAAAGTCATCTCCCAGAATGAAAGGGAAAGGTGGAACTCCAAACAGATAAATGGTATGAGCAAAGGCATCAAGTGGCAGAGCAGTCTGGGGAGGGCCCTTTGACAAACACAGCTGATTTTAGGAAGACACTTGGAATAAATTCAAAGCACAAGACTATTCTCCCACTGTATTTTATCCTCACAAGATTCATGGACATCCTAAGAGACTTACAGTGAAGTAGTAGTTATCCTAAATCTCCTATCCACTGTTTATGAAATATGCTGATGGGGTCTGACCCGGGAAGGACACCTATAAATTCTGACATAACTCAGAGGTGGTCACATGAATGACACATAAAATTCAGCATGAGGCTTTTTCATTTTTCATTCACGACAGACCAGTGACTAGATTAAGGATGAGACCATCGTGGTCATTCCCCCTATTTGGGGATCATACTCTGTAATATTCTTAGCAGGGTTCAATAAAAGCAGCTATAGAAAACAGAAGAAAATAAGGCCTCGTTACTTCATGTAATGGAATGGCACACTTAACAATGGTTCTGTGGAATATTTTACAGAACATGACCCAGGCATTTTAGCCAATAGAATCACCATGAACGTCGAGCCTTGTTCTAAACCAAATCCCTTAATGTGTATGGAAGGTGAAGAAGGAACTCAAAATGGTTTGTATTTTTATTTTGGTTTGTATTTTTAATTTATGAAAGCTTACTCAAGCAAGTTCACATACACACAAGTATACTGTCAGCAAGCTGAATTTTCATGCTCTTTATCATTGTTTCACATCTGCCCTGTTTCTCTAAGACAGACGTGCACTTCTCTACATCTATTCTGTAGAAGAGCCTGAGGGTGGGCTCCATGCCCTGGTATCTATGGATGTTGCACTGTCCTGCCTCAGCAGAAGAAAGGGGATAGATCCTGCTAATGGTCTCGTTTGAATAAATTATTTAAAATCTGATATGCAAAATTTCTAAAACACAGATGAGTAAAATAAGTAAAATAATCTGTTCTGTGTTGTCTGAAACTTTTAAAATAAGGAACATTGACTAGAATACCCTTTATATTAAATGGGATGTGTGAATCCATATGTTTGCAACTCATTAAGTTTACAACAAGAAAATAAGGTGAAAGGAGAAGAAATTATGAATGTGGAATTTAGGAATGCCCTAAATATGGGAAGAAATGTCAAGAGACAGAAGCAACATGGAGGGAAAATCCCACTAGTACCAAGAAAGGAGTACCAAGTTACAGTGACCTCCCAGGGACATGAAATTGTTTCAGTGTTTCCAGGGTTGCACAAAGTCAACCAGGTTGAAGAGTTGACTAGGTTATAACTCCTTCCTCATCAAAATTCAAATATATCTGTATAGGAAATGTTCCATAAAATGTCAAGTCTGATTATATAATGGGTCAGTAAGCAAACTGACTTTACAAAAATACTTTGACAGTAATATTTGCAGAAAACTATTTCAGGCCAATTGATATTTATTCTACATTGCACTAGAAAAAAGAAAAAGCTTCTTTATATTTATTCATGGTTTGCATTATTAGCAAAAATATTTATAACTAGGACATTGGCATCAAACTTTGTAATAATGTCTTTTTAAATTGAAATGTATTATGGCCCTTAAGAAAATATGTGAGTTTGGCATCCAAGTTCTTTCTAAAAAAAAATTGTTCTTTTTAAAGTATTATTCAATGTTGTACACACTTTAATTTTTAATATAATAACAAGATGAATGATTTACAATTTTATGTGTTCATAGAGGGTGAAGAGGAAATGATGCTGAATTAAACTCCCAAACCCACATCTGGGTAACTGAGTCAAATATACTAAAGCTGTACCCATGTGTCTATGTGTATACTTAATATTTTTAACTACTACCTGATTATCCAAAACTGATCTGAAAGTGAGAAAAAAGTGGGATCTGATTGTTGTCCAAACTCTTCAAATTCAACAATTTCATCATTTCTTTCCTATTACAAAACTAGAAGATTTAAGCATGCTACAACTGGCAAACCAGTAGGACCATTTCTCTCTTTCTTTAGCAACAACATCTACTTCCTGACTGGACAGATCTAAAGCTAACAGATGAGTGGGAATCTGGCTTCCTCCCAAAGCAGCTAACATGAACTCCTACAGACACTGCTTTGGACGTCAGGCCCTGAAGGGTTCACTCTGGAAAATAGAAAGATTTGAGGGCATTTCCAAACGCAGTGCATCTGGGCTGACTTTAGAAAGGCCACAGGACATCAAAGCTGCAGTTTTTGCCTCATGCTGCTCAAACAAATGTGGCTATAGTCCTCCATAGATCTAAATCAAAAGGAAATTAGAAAAGGGTTTGCCAGGGAACATTTTAAGACCCAGCTAAAACCTATGGTTTGGTTTTAGTCTTTGATGAAAAAGTCATCACCCAACCATTTGTTTTTCACTCCTGATTCTGTAAAAATGCTTTGAAGACAAACTTTCGTTTCTTTCCAACCAAGGACTTCACTGATGATTGCTCAGGGCTTTTTCAGAAGGTGGAATATTTTGATTCTAGTTTTAAGGAACTACTGAGGCTTGTTTTCTCTGGGTATGCTTCTTGTTCCCCCAGAATGTAAAACATTTCCTCTGGTCTTCACAACAGTCCTCCGAGATGGGCAGGACGGGATAACTCTCTCCATTTGATTGATGAGAATAAGCAGATGACTTGCCAAGCGTTTCACTATAAGTAAAGCTCTGATGCTAGAGCCAAATGCTCAAGTCCAGAATTCAATTTTTTTATGCAAAAGCATCCAAAAAGGGCTGTGACTGCTAGCTTACTAACACATCTGTTGATGTGAACATCTGGATGATATAATCCACATATTAGTTATTCCCCTTTGAGGTTGGCCACAACATTGATCCAGACCAATATTTAGTGTTCACTTGCAAATCATGGCCACAGATTTGCCCTTTATTTGTTCCGGATGATCAACCACCTAATTGGCCTGACCTAGGAAACTACATTTCTGATGGACAACAGAAAGGGACTTAAAAATCCACAGCTGCCAAGAGAAAGAGTGACGTCAGAGAAAAAGCTGCTAGAATCACCTATGCCCAGGGAGGAGATAAAAAAGAATTCCCCAGGAAGTTACAAGGAAATGTATATAATATTTATATTATCTTCAAGATTTTAAATATAAGAAACGAAACCGCCATACCATTTGTTTTCTCATATGGCATATAAATGTAAATGACTACACTATTCAAACTAAAACTGCATGATTAAGGAGATTTATATTTAGGATATACTTAATTCCTCTTTATGATGACTGCTTTAAATCTAACAAAAGAGATTCGTCATCCTCTACTTTCACCTGAGGTTTAAAAGTAACTTTCAAAGGCTCAGGGGTGGGGATGTCCCCCACTTCTTGGGGAGGATACGCCACCCTGGCCACCTCGTGTTCTGGTTCGCTGAGCCCATCAGGGTAGAGCTCACTGATGGGGCCCAGTGAATCGCTTCTGGCAATAATGTCCACCCCCATCTCCCTGTCACCTTCCTGACCTTGGGCCACAGTTCGATCCTTAGCTTTCCTGAGACTACGCATCTTAAAGGCTTCCTTTGAGGGAGCAGCATTAGAAATAGATTTCTTAAATCTTTCCCCTGACTGTTTCAGCCTCTCTCCTGACTGCCTCAGCCTCTCTCCTGACTGTCTCAGCCTTTCTCTTCTCTCAGGGGTCACTATTCTAGTTCTAATTCTGTTCACTTTCTTGTCAAAATTCTGGCGTGTCTTCTGCATGTTTTCTTTAGAAAATGCCTTTTTGATATTATCAATGCGCTCCTTGCCTGACTTTCTAAGCCTGGCAGATCTGCTTTCTTCAATATAATACTCTTCATCCGAAGAGAGATCTATTGGGGGATCAAAGATATCATCCTCCTCCTCCTCCTGGTTCTCAGCTAGGTTTCTCTCTTTAACAGACAGGGATGTCGGACAGCGGATCTTTTCCTGAAGGAGAGAAAAACAAAGCATGTTAGTGTTTCCTTTGCACTAGAGATCAGCTCTTTTACCTCCTGGCCATGGCTTGTAAATCTCCTCTCTCCGCTGTTTATCCTCTGCCTGCTCCTTAAATGTTGGCATTTCTTGGGGTTTCTCTCTCTCTTTGGCCCTTTTCTCTTCTTCATCTCCCAAGCTCACCCTGAGCAAACTTATCCACTCCTATGCTTTCAGATCCACTTGGAGGCAAACAGGTATCTTTTCTTCACCTCTCCCCTTCTCCTAACATGTCTAAATGATGGGCAGACTTCCCCTAGTGTGACACAGACATCTCAAACTCACCAAGCCAAAACTCAAGGCCCATCCCACCATCCTCTCCACTTCAACTTCTTTCCCTATGTGTCAGCGCTAACACATAGGATAGAAACTCCAATCATCATTCCATATATTTATTTCCCCTCCCTCTCATCCCCTATCCAACTGGTCACCAAGCCCCATGGATAACACTGCCTAATAACTCGTCTGTTCCCTCCTCCTTCATCATTCCGTCTACCCGTGTCTTGATTCTGGCCCTTGTCATCTCAGGTCTGAACTTGTGTCATCTCAAACCTCCTCACTGTCCCCTTAACCTCCAGAACATTACCCAAGTATTTCCTGAGAAATATTTCTAAAGCAAATCTCTGATCACATCTCGTCTCTGCTTTAAATTTTGGAGAGTTCCTCAATACTTGAAGGACAGAGTTCAAATTCTTCAGTATTATTAGAAGGCTCTTCAGTTTTAGCTAAACCTACCTTCCCACTTCTCCAGCCCAGCAACACACAACCACTCTCAGTTCCTCAAGCATAAAATGTTTTCATCCCTCTATGCCTTTCTATACATGGTTTCTGATGTCTTTTTTTAAAGACAGGACTTGGACTTGAACTCTCGGGCTCAAGGGATCCTCCCACTTCAGCCTCTCAAGTAGCTGGGACCACAGACACATGCCACTGTGCACGCACCTGGTGGTTTCTGGTACCTTAAATGCCCCTTGGCCTTTTTTCAGCTTTGTGAATAAAAGCTTTCTTTAAGAATCAATTCAAATCCCCCAACTTCCCCAAGTGGCTGATTCTATCCCAAATTTATGCCAGAAGAACACATACATACCTCTATTTATAACATTTATCACAGTTCAAATTGAATTAGAACTCTACTCATTCATATACACGTCCCTGAGGCCTTCGCTAGGTGACAGATTCCTTGAAAGCAAAGATAATGCATCTTACTTATGTTTTAAGCCTAGCATCTATCAAAGGGCTTTGTACATAGTAGGTATACTCAATAAATGCTTATTGGGTCAAATAAGAGGCTTACACCTTCACTCAACAAATAGTTAACTAAGCACCACCATGTAACAGTCTATGTTCTGGGAAATGAGAAACTTCTGTGAAGATAAAAGAGTAAAAGGGTTTATATTCTTGGAAAGAGACAAACAAATAAAATACATAGCGTGTTGGGTGGTGACATGCGCTAAGGTGAAAAATAAAGCAGGGAAAGGGGATATACAGTGACAAGGGAGGGTGCTATCAGAGGTCAGAAAGGCCTCACTAATAAGGTGACACCTGGGCCGAGACCTGAGGCTTGTGCATGTATCTGAGAGGAAGAAACAGCGAGGAGGGCCATGTGGCTAGAGTAGAGAGACCAAGGGGCGAGAGGAGGCAGGGCTCTGTATCTAATGACAAGACAGTAGTAGCTCTTATTCATTCTGAGGATAGGAAGCCTTTTAAAAGTTTTTGAGGAGAGCAGTGCCATGATCTGACCTACACTGTAAAGGATCATTCTGTTAAAAACAGGCTGTAGGGCAAGACAAGAAGCAGGGAGAGCAGGTGGACAGCACTGAGATGAGGCAGGTGAGAGCTGACTAAGGGTGTTGGCAGAGGTAGGGGTGAGAAGTACTCCGATTCCGGATCTGCTCTGAAGGTAGGAGCCAACAGGATGTGCTGCTAGACTTGGGGGTGCAGTGTTAATATGTCAAGGGTGATCCTCTAGTACATGGCCTGGACAAAGGAAGGACAGATCAGCCATTAACTGAGATGGGGAGATGGCAGGAGACGAAGACTGTAGGGGAAAGGTGGGATCTGAACACATTGTCTCTGAGAGGCCCACTGGACCGGCGAGCAGAGGCGCGGAGTAGGCAGCTAAGTAGATGAGTCTTCTGAAAGAGAAGGCTGGGCTAAACATAAAAACTGAGGAGTCACTAATGTAAAGATGGAATCAAAAGTCATGAGACCAGAAGAAAGAGATTGCCAAGAGACTGAGAGAATGGGTCCACGCTCTGTTTTATTCCAAACTACTTGGGGCCAAGGTATGTTTTAGAATTCAGAATATTTTAGATTTTGGAAAACTATTATATAACATTCCCAGTGAGATCTTGGGAAGAAACATTTCTGTGGCAAAAAAATATGAATATTCATACTAAGGTGGGATATAAAGATTCATGCTCCTTCATGTCAGGTTTTCCCACTGAATGAGTTCAGCTTAAGCTAGGGTCTTGCTGTCACTTAAGTTATGAAAAAAATTATTTTTAGAAATTGTTGGATTTTGAATATAGATCATGGATTTTGGACCTGTAGATAAGGAACAGATGAGAAAAACCAAAAAAGGAGAAAAATCAGGTACTGAGGCAGGATGAAATCCAAAAGAGAACAGCACCCCCGAACACCAAGGAGAAAGAAGTTTCAGGAAGAGAAGGAGGACCCACTGTGCCAAATGTGTCAAAGAATAAGCATGAGAATTAGATTTGGGAATATGACAGACACTAGAAACCATGACAGCCAGCCCAGACCACAGCAGTTAAAGGAACCCAGCCGACTATTCTAGGATTATTTCTAAAACAGGTAAAACTTGAAAGATCATGAGATTTTTTAACTGAACTAAGTTAAAATTTCTAAAAGAAACTGTGTCTTTCATATGAGGTCCAGATTAAATCTATTCAATCAAAAAATATAATAAATATATAAGAAACACATTCATGCATATTTCAAAATCAGCCAGATAGTCAAGAAGGTATCCCTGGCACAGTATTTCTTTGGATACCTATTTAAAATTAAATTCTTTGGCTACAGGATTAGAGTGTCTAGGAGCTAAATAAGGCAGGGGTGGGCGTCTCATAACTCTCTGATGAATCAGTCAGAAGCAGCGAAATTATTCCTCTCCTTTCCTGACACCTGCTGCAGGGAGTAGCTTCAGCAACACAGTGTGGGTTGGTATGGCCTGAGAAGGTATAATTAGAAAAGGAAAGAGCAAAGAGCCAAAGAGTAATTACTGCTTGGTAGGGTGAAAAAAACTCTCACAATCTTGCTGTGAAGAAATGATATAGCATGACTCAGGAAATCACATATCCTTCTCCAACCATATAGCAAATAACACAAGATCAGGCTTTAAAACAAAACAAAACAGAGGTAGAGTCCAAAAAAGTACTTGCTATGTGGCTCTATTTGTAGCAAGTCTGATGAGTCAGAGACATCATGAGTTAATAGTGAATAGACTAAAATAATAATTGAAGATTATAAAGTTGAATTATAGCTGACTTCCAATTATATCTTTTAATGTGAAAGTCTAGGTTAAAAAACACCTTTTTGTAACAGAATAAATATTGTTGACTTGATTGAATGTCAAAGTAACGTAGCTAGGGGAATTTTAAATATATAAAAATCTGGGACTTATCATTTAGGGAATGGCCAAATATTTTATTTCATAACCACCAGCATGTGGTTACTAACCAAAATTACCAGAAAATATAGTAAGACTCCTGGCTTGCATGATGAGAGGGATCGTCAAGGTGAAAGTATGTTCAAAGAGAAACCATAATTGTATAAGAAATAGATCATTTTTACTGTGGCTGAATTGCTCAGTAGCAATTGTTAATTTAGTAGAAGAGGCAATCTCAATATAACCACTTATCTATGAGAACTAATTATAACTAATTGTAATTGCTAAGAATAATCATGTGGATATTGTATACAGCATTCTAACATCTAATGGATCTTTGAATCAGACTTCTACGTCCATTTATCTTTCTCTACAAGCTCTCCCATTATAAAAGATAGCAACTGCTTTTTGACAAACTGCTGCCTACTCTGAACAACTTAATTTCACAGACATTAATGTGAAATTCATAATGTCAATCTTCATGACATTATTTCTTACAAGAAAAGAGATCTGACCTAAACTAGCACTTCTTGGTTGCTGTAACTTACTGCTAAATAACTTACTGCTTCCCTTCTTTTAGTAGCAAGTTACAGGAACTAAATAGGAAAATATGCAAATATCTTAATTTTTTAAAAATAAATCATGTCAATGGACAGTAAATGAGAACTTTTCAGAAGCTTCTTTGCTCTAGCCTTTGTAAATATTAATTGGCACTTAGCCCGCTGCTTTGCACAAAGGTTCTCAGAAGTGTTGGATGCCAAGTATGTTTCCTGGGCATGCCCCCTGCAAGTGGAGGGTGAGATATACCCACTATTGCTAATGCCCTTAGAAGGTGAATCAAAGACTGGATACTACATTCTCCAAGACCAAATGTAGATCCCCACTACATACATTAACAGTAGAACTGGCCTCTGCAAGTAAGGTGACTCATTTTTTTCTAATCTTTAAGCCTAGGCAAGGGCTTCCAGGTACATGAAAAGAAAGGGAGGGTAAGAAAAGAAAGGGAAATGGTAAAAGGACTTTGAATGGCATAATCCATCCTATCTCTTTGAAATAAGCAACTCTTCTCTCTCCTCCCTATTCTTTTTCCTAAATAACCTACCGGCTCTTAAAAACAGATCCAAAATACCACTCTACCATCACAGTATAACTTTATCAGCCAACAGAGGGCTATGGAAAATTGCCTGATGTGTAAAGAATGCTGTGGGGAGTTATAGACCACATCCCTAGTATTTTACAAATATCTCCCACATAATCCAACTGTGTTCCTATTTCATTTGTTTTTATTCTTCTAGGGTTTTTTTCCTATGCACATAGGCTTCAATTTTAAAAATACAGTTGTGATAACACTTTATATATGCACCAGTGAACATCCCTGCACACATTCCTGATTCTATGCTTAGAACAAAATTCTTTGATATGAAATTTGGGGGCCAAAAAGTTTATGAATTTTTTAAGTTCTTAATACATACTACCAAAATTGTCTTCCAGAAATGTTGTACCAATTAATACTTCTACTAGCAGAATATGATAGTATTCTGCTGGTAGGGTTATATTTTTTCCTACCCTTAAACTCTGGGTATATGTTTTAGTAACTGCCAATATTTAAAAAGGGGAAAGTGGAATCCTGTTCTTATTTGTCTTTTGTAAACTACCTTATAATGATAGTTTCCTATTTTTCTACTGCAATGAGTGTTCAACTTTTCCTTTTGATTTGTTATTGTTTTAAAAATATATTGTAGATATTATGCATTTACCATGGATATGTTCCTATTTCCTAAAATATGAGTGTCAAGGGCAGAGTAATGTGGGAACTTAGCTGAATACATAATGCCACACAAAAATCAGTTAAGTAAAAGGACTTTATAATCAAATATAAGGAATTATTTATGTGACTGTTATATTTGCATTACTATAATAACAATAAAAATAAGAACAACTGTCTGATAAAGGAAAACGTAGCTTTTCTTATTATTATGACTTAGATGTAAAAATTCTAATATACAAGTCATATTCTGAAAAGTTCATATTTTACTGTTTGGGACTTTCTAGGTTCTCCTTAATAAGGGAAAAAACCATATTATGGAGCTACTGCTTCTCAGTTTCTTCTTTTAAATAACAAAGAGGTATTTTAAAGTAGAAGGCTTCTTAGGTCTCTCCCAGTTCTAACATTCTCAAAAGTCTATGGGAGGGCATCATGCTAATAAGGCTAATATGCTGAAAGAGTCTTACCAATATTAAGTTTCAAAGGCAAGAAATAGCCTAAGCTATGAGCCACAGTTCATATTACATGAAACGGTTGAGAAACTCAAAATACTGATATGATAGTACATTAGTTAACATGAAAGTGGTTTTATCCTGAGATCTCTGCTGATACAGAATTCCATCACAGTAATATATACAATAGTTAAGATGTGACTCTGGAGACCTCTGATATGACCTGTTGGCAGTTAAAAGAAACAGGAGATTGTTATAACCAAGCTGAATACAAGTGTAAACTTACCTGGAATATTACCACGCGGAATTTGTTTTTCTTCATTATTTCCTCTTGCTTGACTTCAACTTTTTTAACATGAATTTGCTGCTTCTCCACACGAGCCTTCACATCTTTAATGTGAGCACTCACTTTTCGGGTTTTCTCAAACAACTTGTTAATGATATGGCCTGTATTACTATGTGACTGTGAAAGCTTCAACAGATCAATCTGGACAGATTTTATGGCATTTTCCATTTCCCTGTGTCTCTCTTCTATTCTCTTCTGGCTTGCCTGGACACTGTCCACAATGGAGGCCACTTTGTCCAGCACAGTCACAATGGTAAGAGCAGCGTCTTGGTCTTCATCTTCTGTAACACTTGATAAGCGATTCTGGTGTATTTTATCAGCATTTGAAGCAGATCCATTATGTTCCATTTTATTTATTTCTCAGTGAAAGATGTCCTAATCACAATCAATTCTGGCACTTAGAGCAAAAAGTCAGCTTGACAACAGGCAACAGGGTTGTTTAAAGGGTTAGAAACCCCACCCCTGGAGACTGGTCAAGTATTTATAACTACAAATACCCATACGTGACTGTTCTGCAATATGAACCCTTGCAAAGCACTGGGGACTGTTCCAAACATGCTTGCTGACTGACTAAGGGACTCAAATAAGATTGTGTGGGTAGAAGAGGAAAGCTTTTTTTAAAAAGTTCACTAAAGCCACTATGTTACTAATATTGGCTAGAGGCCAAATGACCAAAAAAGCAAACTGTTGGGTGAAGCTTTTGCCTTTAGATAATTTCCAGCAGTATTTGTAAAAGCAGAGAATTTTAAACTGAAATCTGCTTTTCCTATTAATTTCACATATTAAATATACTAATACCTCAGTATCAAAGAATGCAGTAAATAAACACACCGAAACAGAGGCCATATAGTGAAAACATTATATTATAACATGCTTTTCCAAACCAAATATTAAAATTAATATTTAATTTTTAACATATTCTTTAAATTCTACATGCATACTTTTGAATATCTAAACTACATGTTAAACAGCTGAATACATTCTACTCACACTTCAGATCTTTAAACACCAACAATCTATTAATATAGCTATTACTACAGGACAAATTTGGATAGAGGTCTTAGATAATTTTTAAGCTTCCTTTAAGAGCACCAGTCATTAACAGTTATTTTTGCATTTTATTCACAAACACTGTTACAATTTGTTTATTTATGTTAAAACAAATATTTTCTTTAAAAATGAATGTGTATTAAAGTAGTTTAACTGATAGAGTAGGTTTTATTCCAATCTGTTTATTAAACAGCCTATTTTCACAATATCTAAATCTACTTTTCAGTAATTTGTTCCATGATTACTACCAGATACTTTTCAAATTATTAGAATATTTTGTCAAAGAGAGGAATAATCAAATTCCAATCCATACATCTTATAAATATTTTACATCTAACACACACAGCTTTACAGTTCATGCGATAGGCAGTGTCTAAAAAATCAGTTACTAAATCTCAAAAACATTTACATATCTATTTAAACACAGTATCTTCTAGATATTTTTGTAAGAAAAGTAATCTGTAAACATCTTTTTACCTTTAGTTCATGCTTGGTCAATTGCTGTGGTCATTGTGGAAGAAGTGGGTATGACTTTATAACCATTTGTGAAGTGGTCCATCTTTGCAAAAATATTACATTCCATGGGTAAAGAACAAGTCTTAGAATTAACATGTGGTACAAATTTGTGAAATCAATTTCTGTATTTAAAAACATAAAACAAAGACTACTAAACAGTCCAAAACTGTTGTAGCTGAATATTCTAAATACGAGCCAATAGTACTACACTAAAAATGTCCAAAAATAAGGCCTCTGAAATAAATATTTCCATTCTTTAAAAAAAGACATAATAAATGTACATCACATGGTCAGTGTACATATAAAAGTCATCAGTTTAAACCATTCTGGATGACGTATCTGAAGTAAAATGACCTAGGTTTTGCTTCTGTCGACGTCCTCTGTTGTTTTTGGGGCATTTTCTGTTGCATAAAAACAAAAAGAAAGAAAAGTATTGTTTTGATCCTTTTGTTCAGAAGATTTCAAATGTTTTCAAAGTAAAACACATTTCACAGATAGGTGCATTGCATGCAATTATAGGAAGGGGAAACAAGATGGTATCTGGTGCAAGACAAGGTGACGATAAACACAATGTCAGACTGCTACCTTCTCTAACAAAGCTGGAAGTTGAGAGGATTAGATCTATGATACAGGTAATGACACAAGCAAGACTCATTCCTGGTGTTTATACTGCAGCATATGCATTCCTGGCTGGAATCCCTGCCCTTCCTCTAGCCTGGCAACTCCCCAGCCACAGTGACTGATAACATATGAAATCCGTGACAGTAGAAAGGACTTTGGCCTAGGTACTTTCCCTGAGCACTACTACACCTCCAAAATGACAAGAACAGCTTAGACAAAGAGAGAAACCAAAAAGTGTGCTTATTAACCTCAGATATGAATACACAGGAATGCCTACTGATTTTAGACAATGACTCCAAAGAAGTTGTTCCACACCCTGCTGGGGCAAATCACAGAACCCCATGCTGAAGGTAAAGGATATTCCTTGACTCTGCTCTCAGTTTACCCTAAATGTTTCTCCACGGTGGTATAAATGTCACTGTGCTGTAACTGCTCTTGTGCCTGCACACTAGACTGCAGACACAGCTTGTACTCATAAGCACAAAGTGCTGTACTACACAAGGTAGACCGAAAGGGTTGGGATGAATTCTGGTCATTTTGTGTTTGGGCTCTGCTAATAACTAGCTGTGCAATCTCAATTTTCCTATATGTAAAATATTAAATTAGGAGTTGGACTAACTTCTAAAATCTCTGCCAGCAAGAAATAATCTAATGGAAAGAAGGTCTTACAACAATCAGTACTCCTACTCTAACGTCCCATGTTTTGATTCAGTTTCAAAGAGTACAGCTTTGCCTTTACTTAGAAGCCTTGATGATAATACTTTCATTTTGTATATGGCTTTCACAAATTTTATCTCACTAATCCTCATTAAAACACCCTGAGGGAGACAAAGCTGGAATCACCTCCATTTCATAAATGAAGAAACTGGTTGAGAGGTCAAGCAACCCGCTTTTGCCATCACTAACTCACCATGACCTTGGAAAAGTTCCAACTTCCTAGGGCCATGGTTTTTAAATCTATAAAATAAGGGGGCTAGTTAAGATGATGTTCAAGGTCCCTGCCAATCTGTCATTCTATGAGTTTAAAACCACGAAAGAAGATTCCAAGAATAAAAGAAGAAAATCTGACTCATGCAGTCTTGAAAGTGGGTCAATGGGAACATCTCTTTAAAGGAAGATTGCCTTCCGTGTAATGGCCACCACAGTCTATGTGAATAGCTGTCCCACAGTGGACTCTGTGGGGGAGGCACTCCTTAAAAATTCAATGGAGAGGCCGGGTGAGGTGGCTCACACCTGTAATCCTAGCACTCTGGGAGGCCAAGGCAGAAGGATTGCTTGAGCTCAGGAGTTCGAGACCAGCCTGAGCAAGAGCGAGACCCCATCTCTACTAATAATAGAAAGAAATTAGCCAAACAACTAAAAATAGAAAAAATTAGCCGGGCATGGTGGTGCATGCCTGTAGTCCCAGCTACTCGGGAGACTGAGGCAGGAGGATTACTTGAGCCCAGGAGTTCGAGGTTGCTGTGAGCTAGGCTGACGCCAAGGCTCTCTGACGCCACGGCACTCTAGCCCAGGCAAGAGAGCAAGATTCTGTCTCAAAAAAAAAAAATTCAATGGAGATAAGTCCACGTACATAATTATAGTAAGTAATATTTCAAATCCAAGATAGCAAGACATTCTAGGGTGGGAATATCACAATAAAAAGACAGGCCTCAAGGGGAAATCTGTGATAAACTGAATGAGATGACCCTTCAGTCATGGAGCCAGTAGGCAGTGAAGACACTGTGACACAGAAATATCCTGTGATGTCTAAGTGGCTGTGAGGGCAGCAAATGGATCAGGGATATAAACTAGAGAGCATCAACTTTAAAACTACATGTCAGGTAATTCTTATTTAGTAGTTAAGGAATACAGCACACTGAGAACAGAAGCACGAAGTTGGGTAAAAGGCTGCATTAGGAGTTGTAAGAGGGCTTACCTAGCTCTATGACCTTGGCAAGGTGCTTCCTACCTCAGGGCTTCCGTTCCCTCCCTTCTCTAAATGAAGGGGTTGAACTCAAAGTTGCTTCTCAGACTCTCAAATCCTTTGATCCTCTTAAAAATGGCACTATCACCAGGACTCAAAAATCTTTCCTGAGGACTTTATTTTCATTGCCTTCCAAATCATTTATTATCCCACTCCTGCTTCATTCTAATAATGTCCTAAATGGTCTCCTTCCATCTCACATTTTCACTACTCCACTGAATTTTGCAGATTAACTTTCAGATTAATATTCTGAAAAAAAATGGCTTATATCAAGTCATTCCCCTGCTCAAAAACCCTAAATTGCTACAAAATCAAATTTGAACCCTGCTCCCATGCAATGATCATACTTGATTAAACATAGTTCCCAGATGACTTAACATGGACCCTCCTCTTGATGGTTCAGTGGACAGCAGAATGATCTGGTGGGATTAGACGGCACTGAATCCAAATCCAGGCACTTCCATTTACTAGTTGGATGACCACAGGCAAATTACTAAACCTCTGAGCCTATATTAAATGGCCACAGCAAACCCTGCTATTAAATGTTTTCTTCCTATCTCTTTCTGTTGTCATTATTTGTTATATCATTATGTCCCTACTTTGATCTACTGCCCAATTTTATACTCAGTAGTCTTGCCTAAGGGCAGATCATCTGTTCTGTGAAATAAAGTACAATGACTTTAGTGCCTGCGTTTTATGAAAAATATCTGTTACCCAGAGAACATTTTTTATCATTTCTGGATTTATCATTTCAGCTCCAGATGGCTGAGACTACTGAAGGTCTGGCTTCTATCCAGACCTTGGACAGAAGGGCCATAAATCCGTTACGGCCTGCCAATATCTGTATTTGATATGCTCCAACCCTCTGTCCAGAATAATACAGGAAAAGTGGAGAGATGATGTTTATAAGACTTCTGAACCAAACCTTAAAGGAGATAGGAAGAGGTAAACAGGAAGAAAAGACATCAGACTGAGAAGCACAGAGACAATATGATCTTGATTTGCTCTGACTTTTCTCAGACCCAGTTCAGTCTGACTTATATATTTCCACTCAGTTTGGAAAAGACTCATTTTATGCCAGTTGTGCTCCAAATAAGTCCTTTCATTTATGACAAATAGTTTTACTTATGATAGAGAATTTTAAAGTTTATTCCTATTGCTATAATCCAGAACAATCAAGTAATGTTAAAACAATGATATAATAAGAAAAATAGTTAACTTTAGTCTCTGATTTCTTCGTTTCTTACTATATTTCCTATGGATAAAGCATATTCTTAGGGCATAAAACACCTTGTAGTTCTGCAGGGCTTAAAAAGTTTCTACATGGCTCTTCTGTGCATGTGCAAACCATTCTAGAAATTCTATTACTATCATTATTGACCCTGAATGCAGGATTCAAAGACAGTACACAGTTCTAAGGTCCCTAAATTCCTTTATTTCATTGACTGCTCATGCTCCCTCTGCCTGCAGCCCAGATATACCTATAACCCTGGGAATGAGATCTTAGCTATATTTTATAATAAGAAAGATAGGGAGAGGTCAGACACACATGGAAACCTTGGGGAAATGATCAAAGGATTTTTCCTAATAGGTGGACTTAAAGCATCTATCATCTTGAGTGTGCTTCAAGGTTCCTGTCTAATTTAATAGCTATCCGCCTCTAATTTAAAGTTGATATTTCTTACATCATTACCTACCTTGTTATACACATGACAATTGCTACTATAATGGCGATCTGTACAGCTCCAATAATTGCTGCAATAAGAACATGAGTGAGTTTTTGCCTACTGGGCACTACGTAGAGAATACTAAAGTCTGTCTTTTCACAGTGCTGTCCAGTGTAACCAGATTCACATCTGAAAGGGGAAAAAAGAGTACTCATATGAAAATTAGAAATTTTAATATTTCTAGGTTTTTAAATTAAAAGATACAAAAGAATGATAAAATTTACACAGGAATTAAAAAAATCAAGCACTTTCTCACCATCTGAAAAAAATAGCCATTTGTGTATTTCCCTACAGTCTTTTTGATATGCCTATTATACACAGTGCTTCTTTTGCTTACATTATATCCCATTAATTTTAAAGTTGCTAAAGAGTCTTTATCACTATCAATTCAAAAAAGTATGTAACATTCCATCCAGTGACTATAATATAGCTAAATTATCTGTTCCCCATTCTAAGATGTATCAGTGATTTTCAATTTTTCACAATTATAAATTAAATGTTGCAAACATCTTGGTGAATACGTGCTTTTCTACATTTATTCCTTAGGCTAGATACTTGGAAATGAGATTACTGAGTAAATAGATATAAACATTTACAGTTTTCTGAGCATAGCATCAAATTATATTCAGGACACTTTTCAGTATACAAAATATAAACATGTTAAATGCAGGAGGGAGATGAAAATAAGTTATTAATGACAGAAATGAAGTCAAGCAGTCAAGTAGGTGCTAATCTTAGAAATTGTCTGAATTCTAATTAAAAGTAAATAAAAAGGCAACAACATCAGCTGATGATAATTTGACAGGGGAAAACATTTAAGATATTTAACAGAAAATTCATATTTTTAAGCTGACAGAAGTGAAATGTATAAATTAGCCAGCCTTCAGATGGAACTAATTAATAAAACATCTGAAGTATAAGGATAGTGTATTTATTAGTGTCCCACAATTCATCATAAATAGAATTCAAGGCAGCTTATCATAAAGCACACATCACAACAACAAAAAAAGAAAACATGGGCAAAGGGAAATAGGGAAAGCCGGGGATAATGTGAGTCTACCAATGCAGTCCCTGAGGTTCCTAGATACCTGCCAGTAGTTTCACACTGGGCTCTAAGCTTCCCAGCAGACAAAACAGGCAAGCAGTGAGGCAGATATATAGATCATGCAGCAGAACTGAGAGCCTGGAAATCAACCCATACATCTTTGGTCAATTGACTTTCAACAAGGGTACTAGACAATTCAACAGGGAAAGAGTAATCTCTTCAACAAATGGTGCTGACCTTGATACCAAAGCCAGGAAAGGACGCAACAAAAAAAGAAAATTACAGACCG
>VBSM01003204.1:22914718-22960283 GCA_008086735.1 Cheirogaleus medius
ATGTAATCCTAACAATATTTGTACCCCCACAATATAATGAAATAAAAAAAAATGGTGCTGAGACAACTAGATAGCCACATGCAAATAATGAACTAGACCTTTTCTGTACTTCATTCACAAAAATCAACTCTAGATAGATCAGATATCTAAATCTAAGAGTAGAAACTATAAAACTCTTAGAAAAAAACCTAGGCTATAGCCATTATGGAAAACAGTATGGAGGTTTCTCAAAAAACTAAAAATGGAATTACCATATAATCCAGCAATCCCACTATTGGGTATATATACAAAAGAAATGAAATCAGTATGTTGAAGAAATATCTGCACTATGTGTACTGAAGTATTCACAATAGCAAAGATATGGAATCAACCTAAGTGTCATCAACAGATAAATGGATAAAATAATGAGGAATATATACACAATGGAATACTACTATTCAGCCATAAAAAGAAGGAAATCTTGCCATTTGTGACAACAAAAATAAATAAATAAGCCTGGAGGACATTACTTTAAAGGAAATTAGCCAGGCACAGAGAAACAAATACTGCATGATCTCACTCATATGTGGAATCTTGAAAAGTTGGTCTTACAGAAGCAGACAGTAGAATGGTGGTTACCAGGAGCTAGGGGGGTAGGGAGAGTTGGGGAGATGTTAGTCAGGGGATATAAAATTCCAATTAGATAGGAAGAATAAGTTCAACAGATCTATTATACAACATAGTGACTATGGTTAATATATTATATTCTTTTTTTTTTAAATACATCATATTCTTGAAAAATGCCAACAGAGTAGATTTTACATGTTCTCACCACAAAAATGGTAACTATGTAAGGTAATGCATATGTTAATAGCTTGATTTAGCCAGTTCACAATGTATACACATTTCCAAAACAAACATTATGTTGTATGTGAGAAATACATACAATTTTATTTGCCAATTTTTAAAATTAAAATAAATCTTCATGATCTTAGATTAGGCAATAATTTCTTAGATATGAAAAGAAAAGCAAAAGCAAAACCCCCCCAAAAAGATAAATAGGACTAAATCAAAATTTAGTAAAGACATAAGAAAGCGAAAAGATAACCCACAAAATGGGGAAAATGTTTGCAAGTCATATATCTGATAGGGGACTTGTATCTAGGACATATAAAGAATTAATACAACTCAACAATAAAAAGACAAAATAATTAAAAAATGGGCAAACGGTATGTACAGACATTTCTCCAGAGAAGATATATAAATGACCACTAAGCCCATGAAAAGATGCTCAACATCATTAGTCATCATGGAAATGCAAATCAAAACCACAGCAGAAACCACTTCACACCCACTAGGACACCCTAATTCAAAAAGTCAGATAATTACAAGTCTGGCAAAGGTACTGTACAGGGAATGTAAAATGATACAGCCACTTTGCAAAACAGTCTGGCAGTTCCTCAGAAAGTTAAACACAGAGTTACCATTTGGCCCAGCAATTCCACTCCTACACATTTACCCAAGTGAAATTAAAACATATGTTCACACAAAAACTTGCAAACGATTGTTCATAGCAGCATTACTCATAATAACCAAAAAGTGGAAGCAACCCCAAATGTCCATAAATTGAGGAGTAATTTAAAAACGTGGTATTGTCCATAAAATGGAACATTATTTGGCCATAAAAAGGAACAAAGTACCGATACGTTCTATAATACGGATGAACCTTGAAAACATTATGCGAAGTGAAAGAAGCTAGACACAGAAGACCACATACTATGTAATTCAATTTATATGAAATGTCCAGAATAGATAAGTCTACAGAGACAGAAAATGGATTAGTGGTTGCTTAGGGCTAGGGAGGATGGGGAGACCTGGGAGTAATAGTTAAAGACTATGAGGTTTCATCTTGGAGTAATGAAAACGTATTAAAATTAATTGTGGTCATACTTGCACAACTCTGTGAATATATCAAAACTGCTGCATTATAAAAGACGGTAGGAAGGGAGGGAAGGGGGAAGGAAGGAAAGTAATAAAATCACTGACACAAAATATAATCTCCATAAAATAAAACCAAACAAGTTGTTCAAAAGAAGCAGAGTTACTACTGTTATTAAACTCAAGAGAATTTTATCTCATTGGTCCTCATTTAAAGAGGGCACCTTTTGATATAGAGAACATCACACTCAACAACACAGCTGCAGTAAATTCAATGACATAATGAAGTCACACAGGATTTTTTAAATAATGTCCTTCATGGTAGGCTAATGGCCAAAAGTCAAAGCTCAGTAAAATAAAAACAGTTCCATAGGAAGCTGTAACAATGTCCTAGATATACAGCTCTCTGATGGTTTGACTTAATCCAAAGATTAAAATCAGAATATCAAAAAGAATGTACAGGCCATGTATCATTCAGACAGTCCTCCCTGGATATTATTTTCTACAACTGCCTTTTGGTTACACTCTCCAAGAGTATTTACTTCTAGGTTATTACTCTTCTTCTTCTTTTATTGATTAAAGGAGAATCCAGGGGTCCGTCCTCCACCCTCTACTTCCTTCATCCCACACACCTTCCATAGATAATCTCATTCACTCCCAGGTCCTCATGTACTGATTCATTCACACACCCATTTAACACGGATTGAGCACCTGCTATGTGCTAGCTACTGTGGTGAGCATTTGGGATACACCAGTGAACAAAACAGGTAAAAACCCCTAGTCTGCTTACCATCTACTGGGAGGAGGGGGTAAAATAAACATAGTAAGTAAATGAAACAGTTATGTTAGAAGAATGAGGACTATAACTGAGCCCTGGTCTACTAAAACACTGAAAGGTCAGGGAGCAGAAGAGGACACAGCCAAGAAGACTGGAACATCCAACAAGGTAGGAGAAAACCAAGAGAGGGTAAAATCCTTAACACCCAATAAAGGATGCATATCACACAGGAGGGAGTGATCAATCGTGTCAAATGCTACTGATCATTCAAAAATAATTTAACACCTTTCGTACCGCATAGAAATCTCTAAGACAGGGGTCCTCAAACTTTTTAAACAGGGGGCCAGTTCACTGTCCCTCAGACCACTGGAGGGCCAGACTATAGTTTAAAAAAAACTATGAACAAATTCCTATGCACACTGCACATATCTTATTTTGAAGTAAAAAAACAAACGGGCAAAAACACCCGCTTGTGGCCCACGGGCTGTAGTTTGAGGACGCCTGCTCTAAGACATACACCATGGACCGCACGTTTTTGGGCAAACTGCACGTTATTTAAATCATCTTAACTACAGTGAAAAACGAGAAAACTCATGAGCGGTCCTTAACAGATGACGCGTGAAACAGGAGAAAACTTGTGAGCGGTCCTTAAGGTGTTAAGACTAAGAACTGACCACTGAATTTAGCAACAAGAACAGTCTCAGTGGGGACTTGTTGGGGACAAAAGCTTATTGGGGTGGGTTGACGAGAGACGGTAAGATGAGGAACTGGAGACAGAATTTAGACAACTCTTTTGAGTTCTACAAAGGAAAAGAAAGAAATGAGACGGTAGCTGGTGGGAGTCAGAATGATTGGGGTTTTTTTCAAGAAGAAGGAAATAAAAATATATTTATAAATATATATAGAGTCTACTGATACCAAAATATATGATATGGAGAAAAGGGGAGAGAACTGCTGGTAGGTGACAGTGAAAGTCTATAGAAGTTCTCCTATCGCTTCAGTTTTCTCAGTGAACTTGGAAACAAAATCATCATCCAAGTGTGAGGATAAGACGGCAGGGACTGACAATCTGAGCAGAGAGGTGAAGGAATAAAGTAATCATCTAAGAGTGGAGGAGAATGGATGGACTGCAGCTGCAGAATGACTGCCGGGCAGCATAAAAGGCCCTGTTTGAGACCAAGTATAAATGTCAGAGAGAGAAGTTAAGCTGGTGGTGTGCTTTTCAACAACAGCTATGTTCAGCTGCACGGTTGTAGGTAGGCAGTGGGTGAGAAGGTGGAATGAACCAGGACTGTAGTTTTGTGGAGTGACT
The DNA here is from genome assembly GCA_008086735.1 of Cheirogaleus medius. Classification (NCBI taxonomy): domain Eukaryota; kingdom Metazoa; phylum Chordata; class Mammalia; order Primates; family Cheirogaleidae; genus Cheirogaleus; species Cheirogaleus medius. The sequence goes on from VBSM01003204.1 coordinate 22,918,726, forward strand.
ATGATGAAGCAAGAGAGGGATGAAGGATTCAAATGCAAGGGACTAACTATAATATAATGATTGACCATAGAATTTAAGCTGAGTACGGAGGGGATAAGGATATCTAGGGAATGAGAAACACTGAAAAGGTGGTAGGATCAATAAATTGGAGGCATATTGGAACAGAAGTTTGCTGGGTAGAAGTTAGAGGAAATATGTCAGACATAGAATGGTTCTCAAACATACAATTTCAACCCACACTGCTCTCATGAGTTCTAAAACAAAAATATGTCTAGCCAGTCTAATAGACATCCATAAGTGGATCTTCCACAGGTACCTTAGACCAGGCATGTTAAATTGAATCTATCATTTTACCCCCAAATCTTTTCCCTATTCCCAATGTATTTCCCACTCAATATGGCCTTAGCCAAAAACCCTGGGGACTCTCCAGACACTTTCTTCCACTAACCTCCACCAACCCCACGTTCTCATCCTCACACTCAACTGGTCACCAATACCTCTGAATTCAACCACCTTAATATCTCTCAGCAATCCATTTACTACGTAACTCAGCCCCACAACTCCTTCACTTAATTCAGGCTTTCACTTCATACTAAGTCTTCTAACTTTTGGTCATCTAATCCATTTTCCACAGTGCCACCAGGGTGGCTTTCAGATGTGATCACATCACTGCTACTTAAAATCCTGTAATGGCTCCTCGCTGTCTTTAAAATAAAGGCCAGGCCAGGCGTGGTGGCTCACACCTGTAATCCTAGCACTCTGGGAGGCCGAGGCAGGAGGATCGCTCAAGGTCAGGAGTTCAAAACCAGCCTGAGCAAGAGCGAGACCCCATCTCTACTACAAATAGAAATAAATTAATTGGCCAACTAAAAATATATAGAAAAAAATTAGCCGGGCATGGTGGTGCACGCCTGTAGTCCCAGCTACTCTGGAGGCTGAGACAGGAGGATCACTTGAACCCAGGAGTTTGAGGTTGCTGTGAGCTAGGCTGATGCCATGGCACTCTAACCCCGGCAACAGAGTGAGACTCTGTCTCAAAAAAAATTAATAAAATAAAGACCAAGCTCCTGGGATGGCACAAATTGTTACTGTAAGACCTGACCCTTCCTCCAACAATGTCCCCCACCTGCCTTTAAGTTGAAGTACCTTTTCTGAAATCTAAAATCACTTCATGTCTATCTGTGTATGATAGCATTTTTCATATTATATTTAAATTACTTAAGATTTTGTCAGTCTCTTCTACCAGATTGTATGCTTTTTGAACACAAGATCCCTGGATCCTTGTCATAGTCAAATGAGACACCCCAGTGTCAGGTAGAATTTGATACAAATCAATCAATCACTCAATCAGTAAACAAATCAATGCTGCCATAATGCTAGGGTATTTAATTTAATAATAGGACTGTGGCTAAAAGTTGTTCATCCCTGCCTGTGTACTGCTACCCGAACACACCTACCTATTAGTGGAAGCTCCAGTGATATTATAGCCTGATTCTATAGACAATGTAAATACTCAGACTTAAAAAAAAAAAAAAAAAAGATCAACTAACTGCTTTTAAAGAGTTGTGAGTGTGTAGAAAAGAGATTCTTTAGCATTTAAGAAACTCCTCTGGTCTGGAAAAAAGAGAAATCATCACGTCATTCAAAAAATATTTACTGAGCTAGGTCCTACACTAGGCACTAGGAAGATAGTGGTTAACAAAACAAAAAGTCCTTGGCATAACAGGCTTATAGTTTAGTATCAATTGCTATTTACTAAGTATTACTACATCTTACACACCAGGTATTATGCTAAAGACTTTATACATATAATCTCATTTAATTTTAACAACACTGTGAGATAGGTACTATTACTATTATAATTTTAGAAATGATGAAAATGAGGCTCAGAAATTTTAAATAACTTCTAAAGGACACAAAGCCGGCCAAGTCACTGTATCCTATTCCAAAGCCTTTAATAAGTATACCATTCATTCAACCCTCTTATTGTCAATTAGTAAAATACTACAAAGCGACCTGGTATCACATCATTACCAGAACATCATCTCCCTGCATCCCTCATTTAAGTATCCTGAAAGATATGCCATCCTAAGAGGACAACAGGATCCAAACTTCTATCAAGATATGTGTGCCACTATCAGACAAATATGAGGAATCCCCTGTATGATTTGGTTTTAAAACCAGCCTGTTCTCTTTTGTACACCTGTATTTTTTTAATGTTTAGGAAAAAGAGGGAAAGGGAGGCTAGCTCCTTCGAAGACAAGGAGAACTTTCAATCAGGAAAAAGCAAAAGGTTAACAAAGAACTATTCAGTCATTAATGGTTTTATAATGTTATGTTTTGTTTTTTATGCAGGAGGAGAAAAAGAAAGAATCAGGAGTAGGGAGCTAAAAGGAGTAGAGGGATCCAGGAGATCTGATTTCCAGTAGTTTCCTTTTATTTCTTGAAAAGATTCACTGGCTTCCAGACTGACAGAACAAACGGAAAAAAAAAAAAGTATAATTTTCTCCATGTTTTAATGTTTTGACTAAGAAAGGAAAAAAAGGCTTCTGGCCAAACTCCAGGAGGCAAGAGTGAGCAGAATGATAGCAATCTCCTGTTGTTTATTGAAACATCAACGGGTTAACTAGACCAACTTGAGGAGGAGGAGGATGAGCTCCTAGCAGTAGCAGCAAGAAGCGGTAGCAGCAGACAGACAGAGAGCAGCTAAAAACACTAAGATCGTTAGGTTAAATATCAGGAAATCTGAGACCTGGTTTTTTCCCAGCTCTATATCTAACTTGCTGGTGACCTTGAACAAGTTACAAAACCTCTCTGAAATCAGGGAGTTGAGGATTTACGCCCTTTCCATTTCCATCTCTTAATTCACACCTGTTTCTTCATCCACATCCCCTAACTTTTAGAAATGTATTTTAGCACATATTTTATTTGAGTTACATGTTTTCTGTTCTTAATACATTCTTTAGTCTCTCAGCTGCCTTGTGAAGGATTGCCTAAAATCCAAAATAGCGTTAGAATATGGCATATTTATGTTTATATTAGAAATATATAACATTATATTTCAAATGTTAACTCCATAATCTCAAAACCCTAATAAAACATCTAGTTTTGTCTTTACATATTTCTTGCTAGGTCCCAAATGATGATGTTGATTTATTTTTTACTTATCTACTGTAAATAAACACTACTGTTTGGTAATATTTAGTCCACGTTTCATTGCCTTCTATAGAGCAGTGGCCATTGATGGAAAAAATTTCTCACCATTGATCTGAAGGCACTGACTTACCTACAAGAAGCCTTCTGAGTAGAATAGATGAATTCACATTTTCCATGGATGCAGTAACCATTGAGGTTCTCAGGGCAAGGCATGTGGTTTCCAATATAAACATCTTCTCTTTGATCACTAGCATCTTAAAAGAACATAAACCAGGTCACTAAATAGTGAAAAGGCAAGCTGAAAAATATGAACTTTTCAACGGTTCTGAAACAGTAAATAAATTCACCCCTTGTCAACCACCTGCTGGGCAATTTGAAAAGGAAATTTATCAGATACGGGATTGGAAAAGATCCAGGATCCCTTCTATTTCCCTTTATAATGCAAACACAGCAGGTACACTGTTTAGACTCAAAGCATTTAAAAATATTTGCAGGATGTGACCACCATGAACTACTGTTGCTTAAAAACCTGGCAAAGAAAATGAAACATCTTTGCTAAAGAAATAACTGTTAGTTCTAGAAGAAAGCTCACCTCTGTGACAGAGAGATGGTATATAGAGCATTGGCTTTTGTGGAATGAACTTAATCATTTATTTGGGGGCTATGAAATTAAGGCCAAAAAAACACTGGAATGTCAGAAAGCAAGTTATAGGATTCTGAAATTTTAGGGTGAAAGGTTTATTTTTGAAATGAAAACAATCAAGCATATTGATTTTTTTCCAAATGAAAATACCTTTGCTGTTCTTTTCATGTAGTTTTTCTTAGTAGATGTTCATTGTAAAAAAAAAAAAATTCAAATAGTATCAAGAACAAATAAAAAAGAAATTTAAAGTAAGCTGAGCCCCCTCTATCTAAAGAGAACCACTATAAACACATTGATGAACATCTGCTGAGACTCAGGTATAATGATTTGAAGTAAACTGAGCTGAAGTGAAGAAAATAGAAGCATAGTGAGTAATACCACTGTCAGAAATGGGAAAGAAAGTCAGGAAGGAGAGATGGAACAGGGCAGGAAAGACGAAGACATGGGGACCTAGTCTTCAAAATCAATCATATTCACTCATTCTCTCTCTCATACATTCACATATGCATACAAACACACATGTAAATTTTGGAATGGATATTTGTACTTTTTTTTTGACCCCCCCCCAATATTTGTACTTTTGGGGGCATATATGCCAATACATTAGTCCTCAGCTCCACAGACACAGGGTTCTCCAATGTTTACAGGCCTGTCTGGGTGTAGGACAAATTCCCAGGCTCCGTGCCATTTCTCTTATGGTTCCAGCTTACAGTTTCTAGGCACTATAAGCCGTGTGACCTTGAGCATACTAACCTCTTAAACCTGAGATTTTATAACTGTAAAATCAGAATAGAACCTATACTTCATGTGGTTTGGGGAGGATTATGTAACATAACTAATGTATGTACACCACCACCAAAACAAACAGCAAAGGGCTTATCACCCCAAAATACAAATAAAAGGTGTTAATAAAATGTGGAAAATGTTAATGCAAACAAATTTAAAAGGAATGAAATAGGAGGCTGTGAGTATATGCATGTGTGTGGGAAGAAGATCAAGGGAGAATGAGAACAGAGGTGCCAAGTGTGAAAATACTGAGAACTAAAAATGCAAATTTTCTGAAGATCAGAATTTACATAAACCAAAAGATGTTAATGATTATTAAGCTCAACAATAGCATAACTAAAGCAGGGAGATCATGTCACCTTTAACAAGACTAAAGTGATGCTATTTAACCTAAAAATGTATATATTTACATTGTACTAATTTAATTTATGCCCAGAAAGAGAACTGAAATAGAAATCAGGGAATCCAACATATAAATCCTCAATTTTAAAATTATCATTACTACTTTGTGACCTTGATCAAATCACTTACTCTTCCTCTGAGGGAGTTGACTGAGCTCAGCACTGTCTAACAGAAGTATGAGACACATATGTAATTTTACATTTTCTAGAAGCCATATTTTTTTAAAAAATACTTTTAAAAAAGTAAGTCTCCAAAATCTGGTATTTTACACTCACAACACATCTTAATTCTGATTAGTGACATGTCAAGAGCTCAATAGCTATGCGTGCCTAATAGCTACCATATTGGACAGTGTAAAACAGATGAGTAATTTATTTTTCATCTACTGATCACCTTCTATATTCTAGGTATGATGCTAAGTACTGAGGATACAAAAATTAAGATATATTCTATCATCTGAGGGCTTATAATGTCTCCTCCAGCTCCCAGACTATAACTCTGCCGTGACAAAAGAATCAAGTCCGCCTTTGGGCTGCTATAATCCTGAGCACCCCAGTCTTCTATTACAACACTCATGATACTATATTAAAGCTATCTTAGTTTTTTAAATCAGTCTGTACCATGAGACTGTGAGCTCCTTAAGAATCTAGATCTTTGTGTATAACTCCTAACACTTAGAACTGAGTATATACAATGGTTAAGAGCACAGCTCTAGAGTGAGTCTGCCTAGGTTTTAATCCTGGTTACACCACTCCAGCAATGTGACCTAAAGGCAATTAACTTAACCATTCATGGCTCTCGGTTTCCTCATCTTAGAAATGGAGATGATAATGATGCCCTACTGTTTTGGGATTGTTTTGGGAATTCAACGAGATAATACATTTAGCATACTAAGTATGTAGTGTGTATAGAACTTAGAACAGTGTCTGGTAAACAATAAGTATTTAATAAATAAATACTACCAAGTATTATTACATGGTCAATAAATGTGTTTGCTAAGAGAAAGAATTACAATTTTCACTTGTTAATATGTTATTCTATAAAAGTCTTCAGTTCTACAAGTTAAAATCCTTTATTAGGAGAAAAAAAAATTCATGAATTGTATTTTTGGTGTTTTTCCATTGAAAAAATTATTATCCAAATAAAGGTTTCCACTCCATCCTGAATCCCTTAGCGAACTGAACTGCTTATAGCAGTCCTATACTGTGTTTCATAAGAGAGGTTGAAACTTAATTAACGGATCTTCATTATTTATTAATACTTGTGATCAAAGCAGAAGACTTTCCTAAAGCAATTAGCCTTGATGAGAAATAGTTTAACAGAAGCCAAATAACTAAAGTCAAATGTACTTTTCCTGCTACAATTTCAAACTAAAAATGCCATTCTACATTCCCAATCACGCCACAAGTTACTGGAGGAAAGCAGTTATCTCCAACGGTACCTCTCAGAATACGACCATGAAAATGCATAATAATGGGACTACAGAGACTGAGGTTATGTATCAACCTATAATAATAAAGTCCTATAATGTATATAACAATAAGACTATATAGGTCTGCAAAAGCCATGGTAATGTATTAATCTACCATAAGAAAGTCCTATAAACAGCAGGGAATTTCAAGAATAATACAGAGCTTAAAACTATCAGAGAATTCAGCTACACAAAAGTAGCAAGAAAAAGTTAACTAAATTAAGAACAGGACTTTGAGAAATTAATGGACAAAATATGGCACTAATTAATAAATGTTTACTGAATGAATTAATGAAAGAATGTGGTATCAAGCTGTAAACAAAGCAATGCCATATAAAACATGGACATGTGTAATAAGGCCTTGAAGTGTGTGTCAAAGTCCAAATTCAACCTTTCACTCAATGCCAACATTACTCATTATATTATACTTAAATACTATTTCTGTGCATATTCATATGCTCTGCTAAGCTGCAGAGTACATAAAGAAAAAACTTATGTGGTCCTTGACCTCAAGAAGCTTATAGTCAATTTAAGGAACCAACAAATACACATGAAAAGCTAAACAATACAAGGGAAAGGGTCTCACATGGCAATTTACAATTAAATACCAAAAGATGGTTTTATGATACTAGGTGCTATAGAAGTTCAAATTCAAAGGAAGCTCACTGTAGGCAAAATTACTCAAGAAAGGATTTATTGATAGAGTAGGACTCAAGTTAGGCCTCAAAGCACAGATTTAGATTGAAGAGCAGTGGAAGTCAAAGGGAAGGTATAATACACATAGCATTCTCAAGGACAAAGGAGTAGCAACCTAGCAAGAGTGGCACATTCAGACATTCCAACTCAAAGCTGGAGAAGTGGGCTGAAACTAGATTATGGAAAAATGGGAATTCCAGATGAGGCATGTTTTCTTAATCATATGGACAAGGAAGACATTGAAGGCCTTCTAGCTGAAGAGCAACACAACGAAAGCTGTGTTTTATACAAAAATTGAGAGTGGTTGTCCAGGGCTAGTGGTTAAGGGGAATGGGGAATGACTGACTGCTAATGAGTGTGAGGGATGGACTTTTAGGGGGTGATGGCAACGTTCTAAAATTAGATTATGGCAACACTTGTACAACTGTGTAAATATATTAAAAATCACTGAATTGTATACTTTAAACAGGTGAATTTAATGGTATGTAAGTGATATCTCAATAAAGCTATTAAAATAATCAGTTGGATAACAGTGTATAAGAGAAGAGGCAGGAGTACTAGGAATACCAGTTACATCAGGTGACCAATTAGAAGGTTAGTATATAATCCAAACTCATGGCAATGAAAAGCTAAGCCAAAGCTCACAGATACTAAAGACACAAAAATAAATACATACAGCTTGAAGATGCTTTCGAAAGTGAATGAGCTCAGAAATTCAGATCTGGAAGAATTGTTGGAGGCCATCTGGTCTGATGAAGGAATCCCATTAAAATGACTCTAAATGGGAGCCTAATGATACAAGGTTCAGTAAAGAGAATGTAGTAAACTGAGTTCAAATTTAGATCTCCAGTAATCCAAAAGTGTTTGTTAAGCAGCCATTATGTTCTAAGCACCAGGGTATTTCCCGGAGTTTGAAGCAATGACAAAATAAACAAAAAGTAAGTAGGAAGACCCAATAGGCAATTGAATATGTGAAACTAGTGCTTAGAGAAAGAGCAAGGCTAAAGAACAAATTTTAAAGTTCACCAAGGTGATAGCTGAGAATAGATTAAATATTCTGAAGGTGATTAAGAAAGTAAGCAAGGAAGAAGAACCGAATTCTGGAGTAATTGTGATACAAAAGGAAAGAGCAACAGGGCTTAGGCTCAGAAAGTCTGAATTCTAGTCCTTGTTCTGCCATTCAACATGAGCAACAAAATATTAGTTTCAGTTTGTTCATTTGCAAAATGAGAATAACATGATTGTTATGAGGATTAAATAACAACATAAATATGTAAAAGCACCTGGCACATAGTAAGGCACTGGATTAATAATTGTTAAATGGATGAATCTCCTACTGATGTCACTCATAAACCATAATATTAAATAGTAAGATAACACCAATGGTGAGACTTCTGAACAAAGCCAGGTTACCAAAAATGAAACCAAAAAAAAAGTATTAGTAATAATCATAATGACATTGATAATGAATTCAGTAATACAGCGTTTAATATTCAGAGTGACTCAAGGCAGTAGATATTACTGTCCCCAACTATAGATGTGATAATGAGGCTCAAAAAAATCAAGACACACAGCTTTAAGCATAGAGCAGGTCTGATTCCAGAGTGCAAGCTCTTAGTCATTATGCTAGTATTTCACCAAGCTACCCTGGGAGATGTATAGGGAATGGACAAAAGCAGAATGGCCAAGCACCTGCTCTCTAAGCCACATAAATTAGACAACTTCAAAAAGGAAAGACAAAAAGGCTTGAACGATGCAGTAAAGCATGTTTTCACAAACCACAGCAGAGATGAAGCCTACATACAGAACTGGGCACAGAATGATCCTGTCTAAACAATGCCCTTAGGCAAGTGGTGACAGGCTCCACGAACAACAACTGCAACTGCTAGTCTCTGAACAATGTGTGTGTGTGCAATATCAAAAGCACACTTGGTCACTCAGTGGCTCCTTTCACCCACAAAAGCATTCAGAAACAAATCTATCACCACCAGCAGTGTTTTCAAATACAAAGGATAGTTATGGCTCTAAGAGATGATGTTTATAAGAAAATCCAGTTCCAGATGGCTTATCTGCAAAGGCTTGTTCCACTGGCTATCTGTCCCAGTCCACCAGTGCACAACCCAAATAAAGTACAAGGAGTTGCTATGAGCAATGGAGACATGCACCTGGAAGGTGAACTGCTGCGGCCACAGCTATAGCAACATTGCATCAGTAGCCCCAGGGCTCATTATTCCTATAAATCCCTACAGTTAAAAAATTCAAAATATCCTGTCTTGCTTCCCCTATACTACCCTGCACCCCCTAACCTTCATCACTACCACATCCCTCTACATATCTCCCCTCACCCAGTCTCCTTGGACTCTATTAAAGAATTTTTACCTACCTAGGTATAAACATCTCTCATGATCTCATTTCTAAAACCCACTCTCCTCCAGACCAACCCAGCTCTTCCCTTCCTAACCTCCCCACTCTGCCCAGAGAAACACCTTTTCAAATGTGAATAAACTCATCCACTTCTTCAACCATTCCCTTAGAAAATATCCCTCTTATCTTCCTGAAGTGCCAAGACCACATCACTTACTAGACCTCCTTCCCCTGACATGCTCACCACTGTCATTTCCAGGCCGGCACTCCACGCCCCTCTCCCAACAACCTTCCTCTCTAGGAGCCTTCTAACCACCCTCATCAGGACTCATGACCACGCTCCATGACATGCTCTCAAATTTCCTTCAGCGAGCTTAGCACCTGGCTCACAGTCTTACCTTCTAATGAGACAAATCTGGCAAAATCATCTTTAAAAGGGCACATCAAAACAGCTGGGCTGAATTATATAAACAGCAGTCACCAAGTAATGGGAACAATGATATTGATATCGATACCTCGTTATCTCTGGTACCCCTGGACAGCAGCAGCAGGAGAGACTAATGAGGCTCAAGAATGAGGTCAAAGACGGGGTGAGAGTTGGGGTGAGGTGAAGCTCAGGAATGAAGTGAGAATGTTTTTGTAATAAAAAGGTGTTATGGTTAGACTTTAGGCTGTATGAAAATATCTTTGAATCAAAATGGTCACATTAAAATGTCATATACCACAAAGGAATTTTCCTGGGTAGATGGAAATGTTATTGATAATAAGGTAACAGTGTATGCAGGGTGTATCCATTTGTCAAAACTGACAGGTAAGATTTATGCATTTCGGTGTTGTAAATTATACCTTTAAAAAAGTGTAAAATGAAAATAATGATAATCATGTGGGTGGAGGTACAAGGACAAAACAAGAATGACAATGTTGATAACTGCTGAAGGTGGGCATTGGGTATATGAGGGTTCATTATACTAATCTATTTATGTATCTTTAAAGTTTTCTATAATAAAGTTTCTAAAATGTCACATATCCATCTCCCGCACAACTTTGCTCAATCATCATATCCTTTAGGACTTCAACATCTACAAAAGAGCTTCTAACACTCCAATTTCAGTATTTACCACAGGTTTTCCAATAGCTCCAGAAGAGCTCTAATTCAGCTACTGTTCTGGACACTCAAATTCTCCATTTCACAAGCACTCTTCTCTAAGAGCGTAACTTTAAAAGACCACTCTTACTGAGCACTATCTTCCAGTCTTTTCAGCTTCTTGCTGGTGCCACATTCCTGCTTTTTACTTTGTAGCCTTGGTCCCTAGATCCCTGCTCAGTCTTGGCTGTGCATGATTACAGATGTGAATATTTACTAAGGGCCTCCTACAAATAAATGCTGTGAAAAGAAAATAATAAAAGCAAACCCATTGGCTTTTATTTTTTAACCTCTTTTTTCTTACTATTAGAACAGTTTTCACAATTTGGGTTTCATCTTTCATTCTTTCATTCAAGAAATTCCTTGCTCCAATTGTCAATGATCCCCTTGTCTTCAAATTCAAGCATAGTTTAGTACTCTTATACTTTTCTGTAGCATTTTAAGCTATTAGCCATCATTTCCCTTGTGGCTTCTGTGGACTTTTCTTTGTTTTCTTCCTCAGACCTCTTTCTGCTTCATCCCAAGTTGGGCCTTCTCTCCTTTCTAAGTTATAGTGCTGTCCAACAGAACTTTCTGCAACTCTGGAAATGTTCTATAACTGTGCTGTCCAATATGGTAGCCACTGGTCACATGTAGCTATTGAACATCTGAAATAGGGCTAGTATAATTTCATTTTAATTAATTTAAATTTAAATAGCTACATGAGGCCAGTGGCTACTGTATTAGATAGTACAACTCTATAATCACTCTCATTCATTCTCATGACTTCAGTTATCATCTATACACAAGGACTGACTCACAAATTTATGCTGATCAAAGTCACCTGGATGAGTTCCATAAGGACCTCAAACTCCAAAATAAAATCAATCAACTCCATCATCAAATCTTCCCTTACCTTATTCCAAATACCCTTCCCCCGCAACATCCTTAGTTCTATGAATAGAATCCATCGTCCAAGTCATCTGAGTTTGAAGTCTTAGTCACTTTTAACTCTCTCTCTCTCTCCTATCTAAGCAGATGTCTATTCCCTGAGTCTACCTAACTGATCTCCCTGCCTCCACTGCAACGTATACAATAAGCACAATGTTTCTCTTTGTTATCATTCAAATGGTTAACTTCTAGCATTGCCTTTTTCAAACATTTTATATTATTAATATATTAATAATGGTATTAATATAATACTATTCCCAGCCGGGTGCGGTGGCTCATGCCTGTAATCCTAGTACTCTGGGAGGCCAAGGCGGGTGGATCGTTTGAGCTCAGGAGTTCAAGACCAGCTTGAGCAAGAGCGAGACCCCGTCTCTACCAAAAATAGAAAAAATTAGCCAGGCATGGTGGTGCGTGCCTGTAGCACCAGCTACTCGGGAGGCTGAGGCAGGAGGATCGCTTGAGCCCAGGAGTTTGAGGTTGCTGTGAGCTAGGTTAATGCCACGGCACTCTAGCCAGAGCAACAGAGTTAGACTGTCTCTCAAAAATAAATAAATAAATAAATAAATAATAATAATAATAAATACCATTCCCTACTGCCCATGAATAAAGTTTAATTTCCCTAGGATAGTATAGCATTCAAGACGACACAGTCTGGCCACAAGCTATCTTTCTAATCTTGTCTTCCACTTCTACCGCTTAAGCTCCCACTCTCTAACCAAAACAGATTCATTACCAGATTCCTATACACCCTGTCATATCTCTGGCTCATGTTCTATCCTCCTTAAATATCATCTTACTTTTGTTCAAATCCTAACCATCTTTCGAGGTTCATTCAAGTTCTACTTCTTCCATGACATTTCTCAGACTCCCTCTGTCCCCGACTAAAGAGTAAAGTCTTTTCTGAATTCCCATTGCAGGATCGTTTTTTTTATTTTTGTTTTTGGTTTTTGTAGACATTTTCTCACTCTGTCACCCAGGCTGGAGCGCAGAAATGTGATCATAGCTCACTGCAGCCTCAAACTCCTAAGCTCGGGTGATCCTCCTGGCTCAGCCTCTTGGGTAGCTAGGACTACAGGCACGCACCACAACACCCACCTGATTTTTTTTTTTTTTTAAAGATGGGTGTCTCACTATGTTTGCCCAGGCTGGTCTCAAATTACTGCCCTCAAGCGATCCTCCCGCGTTGGCATCCCAAAGTGCTGGGATTACAGGCGTGAGCCACCATGCTGGCCTCCCATCATGCTTTTTAACTGTATTACTTTAACGACAATAATCAATTTCTACTTTGTTGGAAGTTGGTTATATGAATTTGTTACTATATCACAAGTTCTTTTTTGTGTGTGAGACAGAGTCTCACTCTGTGGCCCAGGCTAGAGTACAGTAGTGTCAGCCTAGCTCACAGTAACCTCAAATTCCTGGGCTCAAGCAATCCTCCTACCTCAGCCTCCTGAGTAGCTGGGACTATAGGCATACACCATCACGCCCAGCTATATCACAAGCTCTTTAAAGATGTATATCATGTATTAGATATCTTTCTATCCACAAATAGTAAAAATAGCCAATATAAATTAGGCATATAATAAATTTATATCTACTAATTATAATTTCATTTAAGTTATAGATCAATTATTACATCTAAAAATGTTTCAGTAGCTCAAAAGTGGCCTAGGCACTAAATTATCTATATAATTTTATCAACAGCACTCTCCAAATTGCCCTAACTATAAGCTTCTAAATACTGAAGAATGACCTTCATATATTCTAGTCATGTACTATTGGTATAATGAATAAAAGTGGGGCTGATCTATTATTTCTCCTATGGAAATACAGGAAATTTCCTATCTTAAATATAGCACTTTATATCAACATAGGAAACTGATATTTCAGGGGCTCATGGTTTTGATATGATTCAAGGTAGGGAACAAATTACTCAATGATAATAACAGCTACCATTTATTGAGCACGTACGAGTATGTTAGGCACTGTTCTAACCACTTGACATGTATTATCTCATTTAATTTTTATGAAATTCTATGAGATAGGTAATATTATCATTCCCATTTTACATATTTTTAAAAGTTAGGCATAAAATGTAGATCATATATTTTAATAAAAATATTATGTTCCTTAGTATAACCAAACAGATGGATAGAAGATACACTTGTGATAGAACAATTACATGGAAGTACTGGGTCTAAAAGCCAAAGATCTAGACTTGTTTTGGTTAACTAAATATAACCTCATTGATCCTCAATGTTCCCACTGGTCCTTATCAGGTAGTTATAAGAATCAAATAAAATAATGGATGTGAAAACAAGCATGAAAAGCAATGAACTTGAGGTCAAGGGACCTGAAATCCAGTCTCTGCTCTGACCTTTACTAGATGTGAGACTCTGTGCAAATAAATCCTACAGCTTCTTTGAGCCACATCTATTCTTTGGACAAGTATGGAACTTGTCCATACTACTTATGTAGTATTACTTGTGTCCATACTACTTATGTGCCAGATCTTCTGTTAGGTATTAGGGATACACAGTTAACATGACAGACACAGTCTCCTGTCCTCACAGAACTCAGCCGAGAGGAGGATACAAATGAGCAAAATGACAATTGTAAAAGAGTAGGCTAAGTGCTCAGAGAGGGAAGTATGTAAGAGAAGCACCTAATCTAGATTTAAGGGTCAAGGAATACTTCCCAAAAGGAAATGACTTCTAAGCTGAGACTAAACGGATGAGAAGGAATTAGTCTAAGGAAATAAAGTGTTCCAGGCAGAGGGAACGAGACTCAAAGACCTGAGCACAGAGAGCAAATGTTAGTATTTTAATAGATTCTAGAGGAGTAAAGAGGATTTTTAAAAAGCATTTTTGAGGCATCTTTCTGTATAATTTCTTACAACTGCATATGAATGTACAATTATCTCAATAAAAATTTTAATAAAAAAAAGTATATCCAAGAGCTTGCTGTAAACTGAGATGTACCCTAGCTGTTTCAGTTAATATTAATACTAATAATCAACTACATTATTTATACTACTACAGAGAGCAAAGTTGAAGAAGTTGTTATAATGGAAATAGAACTACTAAGGACATCTAGTGATCATATTTCAATAATTGGCCACGATTTAGAAAATCATGATTCAGTACCTTTCACATCTGGTCGATACTGTAGTCCATCATCTTTCTTTCCCAACAAACTTGTGTCATCTGTGTCTATGAGAAAAAGCCATTTTCAAATTAAGATACGTACAATGTTTAAGTCATGAAACTCCTAATTATCCCAAATTATTCCAGGTCCTTCTTAACTCTCTGTCCACTATCCTGCTCACATTTTCCACCATTCTCTTGACCAACTGTGCCACTTTCGCTTCAAGCCTCAAGACATCTTAGGAATGTAAGCTCTTTGCATGATGAACAGTCTAATTTCATTTGGTCTTCAGCTTAAAATTCACCTCCTTTAAAAGTCTTTCCTATGTAAACTAACATAACACATTCCATAAGGAGAAAAGGTTAACCCTTTCTCAAAGATCTACCCAACGATTTACCTTCTCCTACCACTGTTTCCCTGGAAATAGCAGATTAAAATAAATGTAGAATCTTAGCTGTGTTATCAAACATTTACTATTAAAAAAAAGAACCATTGTATTGGAATAGAGCCTATTTGAAAAAAAAAAAAAAAAGATCCAAATTTTTGAATTGTATCTGGACCGGGAAGACTTTTATAAACGAACCATCAATACCTGTTGGGAGGCACAAGCTTCCCAATACATAGGAGTGGTGGGGGTGGCAAAGGGAAGGTAAAGTTAGGTGTGGATGGAAAAGTATAGAAGGGACTAAAATAAAACGTAAGGGTCAATCATTCCAAAGGAGTTTAAATCTGCATGAATTTCACTTAAAATTCTCAAGCTTGTCCAAGTGCTCTGAACTTGAAATTCCAGAGAGTGTCATTCAAACATGCATCGGTTCTTCAAAGATATTCCTTCTCTAAGCTATTCTTCCCACCTCAACTCTAAATGCCACCCATGAAAGAAAACCAAACCATACTTCTTCAAAATTAAAGCAAAGCAGAACATCTATCTACAAGGCAAATGGTTTCCTCTATCATGCCCATATCCAATCCCCTCCTGGAGAGTCTCTGATGAGCTTCCTGGGTATTCTTTGGTGGCTTAGACCCAAGGTACTGCAATCAGTTGCACAGTATATCACAAATAATCTATTACCAATATAAGGTACCAAACTTTGGCTAACAACCTTTTTCCAAAGGAGAAGGTGGGGGAGGGGGGACTAGGGACACAAGTAAGCAGGAAAAATGTACAATCTTAGTCCACTAGAATATGCCACTGAGGAAATGATCCATTTCCCCAGCCCATGTGGGTATTACTAAGAAAAGAAGATTAAGAACTTCTGGCTGTAGAGACTGGATATTTCTAATAGGGGTCGAAAACAAAAAACTCATTCTTATATGGTATCATGGCTTCCAAGATGTAACAAAAAGCAAGAAGGGCAAAAAGAACTTTAAACTGAAGGTAACAATTTTTCTTTTACATTCTGTAACATTACACCGAAATATTTAACAGTACGTAATATGTATAGGCAAAAATTCCAAACAGATAATGTGAAAACAAAGTAAACTATTATGCTCTAGGAAAAAAACTTTTAGAAATACATGGCAACACATACATATACATAGTTTTATTGTAATTAATATAAGTTAACTCTTAAATAGCTATAATTATCACAAATTTGAGATCACCTTAGAACTGTAAATATACCTACAATTTCATGTTAAGATCAGCTTAGTAACTAAAAATAAACAACCAAGAAGCAGAGTTTATGTCTTGAGAAGATGAAAATAAATTTTAAAAATCAATAACAAAAGAAATTATGAAATATGAATAAAAGAAAATGAAGCTTCAAAGTTTTTTCATTTTACAAATTTGGAATACTAACCAAAACATACAAATAAGATTATAGACTTATAACATTAAAGACAGATCTCTGGATGAGTAGAACGGCATTTACCTGTGCAGTGGCCAAGATGCCTTATATCAATTTGTTCTTGCTTTATACAAGATGCTTCTCGAACAAAACAGGGATTGTTATAGGAACTCCCATCAGAAGCACACACAGGATTAAAACTGTATCCACTGCAATCTATATTACATACACACCTGTTGAAAAAGACAAAAATTACCTATCTTTATAGCAAAAGTATTTTACAATGTTGCAACAGCAAAAAAGAACAATTCTTTCCTTTTTTTCTACTTCCTGTAACAGAAAGCCATATAATGTTTTAAATCACTGATGAAAGCTTAAGCAAAGTGAAAAATCAGCTAAAAATTTCTTTCAGGTGAGGATTTTGAGATGACTTCATCTAGATATTATTAATCCAGTGGTTTCTCTAGAAATTTCATATCTAGATAAAATAATCAGATGTCAAAGGTCAACAACATTAATTAGAAAGAAAGACAGTGGAAAATACACAGAATTATGAGTCAGAGGTCATGAATTTAAATCCTAGCCCTACTAATTACAGATTTGTGTCCAGATTCTTCCTCTAAGTCTTACTGTATTGATCTGTAAAACAGAGGTAATAAAAATATATCTACCTTAACAAATATTGGTAAGATTTTTTAAATAGATATAAAATATGTAAAATGGAAACCCTCAAAGTATTTTCTAGTTACACATTTACCTATATAACTGAGCGTCCACTGAACAATAAGCACCGTACTATAGAGAAGGCCCAGGAGGGCCAAGGCAAGGTCACTACTCTCAAGAACAGTACAATCTAACAGGGAATAGAAAAATAAAAATAAAAAACAGACTCTCTTCTGTTTCTAGCAACATGGTAGACTAGGAACCTTTGCTAACCCTCTAGATGAAAACAACAAAAAACATGGGATAAAACATTTTAAAACACTCTCTTAAACATATTCATAAAGTGGTAAGAAAGCCAGGAATATTCAGGACAAAAGTTAAATGAAGACCGGAACAAGCAAAATTCAACTGAGCTCACTGAAGCTGATTTTCGCCTTGAAGGCATTTGCCAAACTGGAAAAATTCAATTATCACTTTTTTGGCTTTGCAGGCCTCTGGGAAAGGAGACAAAGAACACTGACCCACCTAAGGTGGTAGTCTGGAGACCCTAGACTCAGCATACCCTTACTCAGCATGAGGGTAAACTGGAAATGAGTTGCCATATTCCAAAAGGACTGTTTAAAAGAAAAAGGAAGAAAAAAAAAAAACCAAAGGCTGCTCTGAGCCACAGCATTGGAGAGAGAGAAGAAAAACATCTCCCCTGAGAATTCAAAGCCACAAGCCAGCCCTTACCTGGGTAACTATGACTTAAAATACTACTTGGTTGTTCTCAAAAACCTCAAGTCCAAAATTAATTTTAAGGAGACAAGGACTGGAAATGCCCCTTGGCAAATGACAGAAGTAAATGCAATCTTTTCTGGAGAAAACCAGCTTTATGCTAGACCTCAATGATTTTCCACAGATACAGATGTGAGAAAAATGAGCAGCTCACACACACATAAACACACTCCCTCGCACATCCACAACAAACAAGGAAATAAAACACCATAATAAGCAAAACAAACCAATTTTTTTTTTTTTTTTTGAGACAGAGTCTCACTCTGTTACCCGGGCTAGAGTGCCGTGGCATCAGCCTAGCTCACAGCAACCTCAAATTCCTGGGCTCAAGTGATCCTTCTGCCTCAGCCTCCCGAGTAGCTGGGACTACAGGCATGCGCCACCATGCCCGGCTAATTTTTTCATGTATTTTTAGTTGACCAATTAATTTCTTTCTATTTTTTAGTAGAGACGGGGTCTCGCTCTTGCTCAGGCTGGTCTCGAACTCCTGACCCTGAGCGATCCTCCCGCCTCAGCCTCCCAAAGTGCTAGGATTACAGGCATAAGCCACCACACCCAGCTAACAAACCAATTTTTAAAAGAACCAAACAGAACTTCCATAAATAGCGTGTTACTAGAAATTTTAAAATTCAATGGGCAGATTAGATAAACTAAAGGAGAATTAGTGAACTGGAGGATGGGTCAGGGGAAATTACCAAGATCACAGCAGAGAGTTAAAGAAATGGAACACATGAGAAAAAGAAACATGGAGGACAGAGTCAGAAGACCTAATAAAAACCTGATTGGAGTTCCAGAAGGAGTGATGAGATTGAGGCTGGGCAATATTCTCAGCAATTTCTCTTCAAACTTTCTAAAACTAAAAAAGATACTACTCTAAATATCCAAGAAAGGATAAATCCCAAACAGGTTTACTAAAAATGGATCCACACACTGAAATATCATAGAGGAATTATATAACTAAAAAAAAAGAGGGGATATTTTAAAAGCAGCCAGAAAGAATAACATTACCTTCTAAGAAGCAAGAATAAGAGGGAAAACTGACTCTTCAAAAGCAATAACAAAGTCAAATTGCTTACTAATATATTAGCTAAAAGACAGTGAAATAGTACCTACAATGTGCTAAGATACAACAGAATTCTACATAAAGACAAATCTTCCAAGAATGAAGGTAAAATAAAAGTAATTTAGAAGAAGTAAAAACTTACAAAATGTGTCACCTGTTGACTGTCAGTAAAGGAAATTCTAAAGGCAGGAGAAAAATGATCCTTATAAGGAAGGTTGGAGAAACAAACACAAATGAAAGACAAAGGTGCAAATAGGTGTGTTAACAAAACATTGACCATAGAAGACAACAACAATGCTCTGTGGGGTTAAATTTTTTTAAAATAAGAAATTAAAATACATTATAATGATCGTGTATAAATTTAGAGGGATTAAAATTAAAGCATTTAAGGAGACCAAAAATATTAATGAACTTCAGACTGCGACAAGCTGAATATGCACATTAAAATTGCTAAGGTTACCACTAAAAGAAGTAGAATCCATAACTCTGAAACTTCTAAAAGAAGACAAGAAAGGAGAGAGAAAGCAACAAAGGCAGAAAAAAAAAAGTACAAAATAAGACAACAGAAAAAAATTAAAATACATTAGTATTTATAATATTTTTAAGTTGACTATTAATACATTTTCTAGTTCAATAACAAAGATAGGTAAGGTAGATAAAAATACAAAAGCCAGCTATCTGCTGCTAATAAGATACATGTTAAGATGTAACGATACCAAAAGCTGAAAATAAAATGATAGTGAAAGAGATACCATATCTGGTATGGAAGAAACCTGGTATAGTACTACTTACTAATAGATAAAAGAGACTTTAGGGCAAAAAAAGATTATGAGAAATAAAGTAGATTTCTTCACAATAATAAAAAATTTTATTCACCAGGCAGATATAATTCTAAATATTTTAAGATAGCCTCAAAATCCATAAAGCAAAAATTGATAAAACCACAATGAGAAACTGCCAAATCCACCATAGATTTTAACATATCTCTCTCAGTAACTCATATATCAAGCAGATAAAATATCAGTAAAACTGAAATCTTTACAGGTAAAATGACTTGATGCTGGGATTTGCTTAAATTATTCCTAAAAAAAAGGTAAGGAAGGAAGAAAAGATGAAACAAAATTGGACTTTCTGAAGGCGAATATATGGGGAGGGGTCCACTTCATGCTTTTCTCCTTTTCTATGTGTTTGAATATTTCCTTAATTCTTGATTAACCAGAGATCTAAATGTGAAAGGCAAACTACAAAGATTTGGAGATCAAACATAAGAGACTGATAACTAACTCAGAAATAAAGAATGCCTCAAAAAGAGAATAAAAAGATAAACTACAAAGATAACCACAGCCTATATAACCAACAGCAGAATACTTGGAATACATAAGTATCAATCAATTTTTAAAAAGGTCAATGGGGGAGGTATAAAGAAATAAATAGAAATAGAAGAGGAACATACAGGAACAATATATGTGAAAAGATGTTCAACCCCATTAATGATCAAGAAATTAAAATTAAAATCACAATGAGATACCATCTATACTCACTAAATTGGCAAAAACTGAGAACAAAAGATAATACCAGGTACTGACAAGGATGAGGAGCAAAGGGAATCCTCATCCTCTACTGGTGGGTGAGCTTACTAGTTATAGTAACTTGGGAAAACAGGTATTCCCATAGAAAACTAGACTTGCACGGGCCCAGCAATTTCACTACTAGGTAAGACCCTTGAAAACCTCTTACACGTGTACACCAGGAGACATTGGTAAGAATGTTAACAACAGTATTATTCATGAGAACAAAAGACTGGAAATAATCTAAATGTCCAACAGTAATACAGACTGTAAAAGGATGTAGTACAGGCAAATGACTGAGTTCAACAAGCACGAGAATGAATGAATTATGCCTATGTGCATCATATTAATAAACGTGAATCTCAAAAACATAATACTGTGTAAAAGAAGGTCGAGAAGGATACACATACTGTGACTCCATTTATATAAAATTCAAAATGAATCAAAAGCCAAATAATATATTATTAAGGGATCTATCATATGTGGTAAAACTACTAAGAAAGCAAGGGAATGAGTTCCACAAAATGCAGAGTACCAGTTGGGTGGGAGAAAGATGCGACTGGAGAGAGATATGGGGGCCCTGCAGTACAGCCAGCCCTCCATATCCTCGGGTTCTGCACAGCCGACTACAGGGCTTGAGCATGGGTGGATTTTGGTAGCCTTGGGGTCCCTGGAACCAATCCCTTGTGGATACTGAGGGACATATTAAAATTCTATTCCTTGGCTTGAGATGTAGAATTCAAGAAAGCTCCTTTCATTTTCGTGCATTAAATAAAATATGTAAGTTTTTATATACTTTTGACTATATATTATATTTCACAATTTAAAAATCAAGGCACCAGAAAAAAAATTAAATTCATTAAGAATATTCACTAAAGTCAAAAATAATATAGTAGCAAAAATTTAATTTCTGGAAAACAAAAGGTGAAAAGAAGAACCAGAGAGTATAGTGGGAAGTTAGCTAATCACAGAAGTTGAGTTCAGAAAAACTTTTTGGATACGTACGAAGAAGGGACACAGACAAATGGAGAGCATAATCTACTGTGTGTGGGTGAAAACATGCACAAACATTGAGTCATACATAATATCTCTACATCTAAACAAACACCAAAAGAATGCCAGTGCTGAAACGGACTTTTAGAAAGCCATCTATCCCAATTTTCCATCCAATATAGGGCTCCTCAGCAATATTTGTGACGACATTGTCGCTTAGCCCCTGCCAGAGCAGTAACGGACAGCTTAATATTAATCTCACCAAGCCAGAACATTTCATGGGTGATTAAGTTCTTCCCTGTACTGAGCCCAAAATTTGCATACTAATAACTTCTACTCATTGACTCTGATTGGGCCTCTGAATCTACATGTAATTAACCCAAAATATCATTTAAATATTCAAAAACAATCAACATAACGCATACAAGTTTTCACTTTCTCAGGACTAGATCTCTCAAGTTTATTCAACAATTCTTCATTTGCTGTAGTGTCCAAACCTCCCCACCACCCCGATCACCCTCCAGCTTCAGTATCTCATAACATATGAGGCCAAGAACAAAACACTGACAACAGTACAGACACGCTAATACCTTAACTATTCTGGATACTATGCTTATATAACATAGGCAGGATTATATTAAATTTTCTGATAACCAAATTAAACTTTAGACTCATATTGAAATTCTTAAATATAGTCAACTCCGTAGGTATGGCCTGCAAAACGTGTGATTGCTATCCTCTGGAACCTATAGTTAGAACTTTACATTTATTTCTATCAAATTTTAGATTATTTCAGCATACTGAAATCTTTTGGACTTTAAGGCTGTCATCTACTATCTCTTCTAGCTTGACATATTCATAATTTTCACAAGAATATCTCATTCTTTTATCCAAGTCACCAATAAAAGCACTGACTAGAATAGGATAAAAACAGAGTCATGTGTCATATTATCAGAAACCTACATCTAATGTTTACAGAAAAGTTAATCCATTATTGAACACCTTTTAAGGAAAGTTGTTAACTACCTAGAATTGTTAACTACCTATTATCTGACCTACCTTCCTGTATCAAGTATACCAAACCAGATTGATGAGTATCTTGCTTAGATTCATATATATTACAATTAAGGCTCAGCCCTGACAATAGCAATCTTATTACGCTATCAAAAAAGAAAATGAGGTTAGCTTTAGCATGACTTGTTCTTGGATAAGTCCATTGTGTTACAATCTCAGCATGTGCTCACAAAGTTAATAAAACAAAACACTTAAAAAAATTAATGCTAAAAGGTCACTGAGGCTCAAAGATCATGACTTGTCTATTACCAAAGTACTAGTAACAATGCTTTTTGCACTAAACAAATGTCCAAAGACCTTTCCCATTACTTAAACAAAACCTGAAGTATTAAATTAATTGTGAAACCTCCCTGCTCACAATTTAACAAGGAAAGGCCCCATTTCTCCTCATTTTTTTTCCTGTTTTCCCAGTTTCTTATCCTCAAGTTTCAGCATAAAGAAGGAAAAAAAATCATACAATAATGACTTTCCTGTAAAAACATTTTTGAGCCCTACAATATGATGCAAAGTCTGCATAAAAACCCCTAGGATATTGTCTGTAAAAATGGGCTTTTTAAGATTTAATCTACTTTTTCTACTAAGGAAAAGTATTTCACATTCTCTCTATAGGGTCTTGATATACACATATCATTGGTTTCACTTTTGAAATGAAATGACACACTTGTAGCACAAATAAATGTGGCCTGATCTGAATACAGACTGCCATATTTTAGAAAGCCCATGCTCATGTCCATAGAAAATATTAGTTTTTAATATATTGAAATAAAATGACATTTTTTAAATACTCTCTAAATTCCATCTTACTGTATTGAACATCAAATCTAAGTATGTGTTTGTCCTTAAAGGAATAACATGATAAAAACAATATTTGAAAATGATTAGTCTCATGGTTGTAGGTAGGCTGTTGTGAAACGTGAAAGAAACTAGCAGAACAGAGGAGGTCAAATCAGTCAAGGGAACAGACAAAATTAATTTCAAAGAGCAATCTGGAAATGTTAACAGATTTTCTGGTAAATTCCTACTAGAAAAAGAAAACGAGAGAAAGGTAATAAAGGGATGACCCAAAAAAAGGAAGCTCTTTTTTCCTTTCAATATGCCCTCCAAGGAATGGGAAAAGTTTTAAAAGGATATGAATAAAGTAATTAAGGGAAGGGGTGAGGCCAAAGGCTTCACTAAGCAAAAAAGATTTCTCATTTGTGGAAATGATAGAGAAGTAATGAAAAATAAAATTAAGAAATAACAAGAGGAGAAAGAGTGCAGCTCAACCTGGAATAAAGGCACTATTTGCAGTCACTTTATCATACATAGGGTGTCCCAAAAGTCACTATACAGAAGGAAAATGGGAAATTGTAGCTAAATGTATCTTTACTTACAAAATATTCATTATGAAATTTGTCCTTTGTATGAAGACTTTTGGGACACCCTGCATTAAAAAAAAAGTGTTGATGATGGTTTCTAGAAGGAATTGGCTGGCAAACTACAGCCATGGATCAATCAGGATCATGGCCTGTGATTGTACACCCACCAGCTAAGAATGGTTTTTACATTTTTAAAGGGGTGGATGTGACAGAGACCAGGTGTGACCTGCAAAGCCTAAAGTATTTACCACCTGGCCCTTTACAGAAAAATTTTGCCCACTCTTCATTTAAGGGATAAAAATGGGCAAAACTGGGATGGCAATAAAATAGAAATAGTGGTTAATGGAAGGGAGTATTTTTAGAACTGCTTTAGGAATGAGAAAAGGCTCCCCAATAAAGGCAAGATACCATGCCAATACAGTAGGAAGAAACAAGTAATCACTTGTTTAACAAATGGTATTGTTTATAGAAGGCATTGCAGCTCAACAAGGAAATACCTGATAAAGTGTATGAAAAAGACAGTGCTCCTCAGTGGGATGGCACCACTGCATCTAAGACTAAGAACTGTGAGAACAATCTCTATTGTTTTCAATGGCATACGAGGAGAGAAAATTAGCCGTCTCAAGTCCAGCTCATGAAACAATGATCAAAGGAGGAAAATATTAGAGTCCAGAGGCCACAGATACTACCGATTACAGTGATCACAGCTGTTCGTAGACTGGCTAGAGTAGCAGAGGTCAGGATGCCCAAAGCATAGGAGCATGCGAAAGTGAAAAGAAATCACACTTAGTAAATATGCCAAATTCAAAACATTTAACAACCATTTACTCTGCACCCCACTGTGTGGGTATAGTCCGATTTGCCTCACTGAATCCTGACAACTACAAATTATCAATAGGAAAATGGAATATAAAGTAAGTTTAAAAGCCTCAGATCAAAAAACTAATGAGTGGCTAAGACTAGTATTTTCTCTATTCATTATAGCTGTTACATAAAATAAATACCTTGGCATAGAAATTGCCAAATAAAAGGAGTTAAAAAGGTTATTTTCCATGTTTAAGCTCAAAAATCTTTCCACTAACCTCTACCACATCCACTTCTTCTAATTCTTCTATTCTTCTAACACATATGGGACACTCTTGCCTTGGGGCTTTTCTTTTTCCGGAAACACTTTTCCCCAGACAGCCACCTGGTTCCATCCCTCACCTTAGAGTTTTTTCTCAAATCTTAAAAGAATGACTGAAAAGTAAAGCACTAAGCAACTATTTAAAAAGTTAGTAAATCCAATGAAAACAAAAGGGAAATACATATAAACAGAAATAAAAAAGTTACAACAGAGAATATTAATAAAGCCAAAAGTTGGTTCCTTGAAAAGACTTTCAAATAAATAAAGCAGGCTTTTCTGAAGGCTTTTTTCTGAGAGAGAGAAAAAGAAAAAGAAAGCAAAAACAGTATCAGGAACAAAAAAGACTAAAAACTTAATTGGGATTATGATTTAAAAGGTAATAAAAGGTTATTAGAAACAACTTTATGCCAGCAAGTTTGAAAACCTAAGTGAAATGAATAACTTTTTAAAAATGCTATCAAGTTCTATCAAAAGAAGAAATAGAAGCTGAATTATCATTAAAAAAACTAAATCAGTTGCTTTTTAAAAATCCCTTAAAGATGGCATCACAGACATGCACAGTGGCTCATCCCTGTAATCCCAGCATTTTAGGAGGCTGGGCAGGAGGACTGCTTGAGGCCAGGAGTTCAAGACCAGCCTGGGCAACACGGTAAGATCCGCCTCTACAAAATATAAAAATAAAAAATTGACCAGGTGTTGTAGCGCATACCTGTAGTCCCAGTCAGGAGACTGAGACAGGAGGATTGTAAGAGCCCAGGAGTTTGAAGTTGCAGTGAGCTATGATGTCGCCATTGCACTCTAGGCAACGGAGCAAGACCTTGTCTCAAAAAACAAAAAAAAGATAGCTAGCAACAGACTCAGGCATTTTTAAAAAGGTAATTCATGAACACATTCATTCCAATCGTTCAATAAAAAGATAATTTTGTTCTTACAAAAAGTCATCCAGAGATTAGGAAGAACACTCCCCAATGCATTTGAAAAGGCCACATAACCTTAAAAACTAAACAGAAGTAACAAATTATAACTCGCTAAATAAAAGACGAATCCATGAGTCCTGACAGACAAATAAGAAAATCTCATCCTTATAACAGACTGAATACCAACTAATAATACATAGGTACAAAAAGTTATTGCAATCATAAAAATAGAATACTATGGAAAATGAGCACTCTCAGAACAAAAATGAGCTCTTAGAAATTAAAAATTGCAGCAGAAATGAAAAACAATAAAGGACTAGAAAATAAAGTTGAAGAAATCTCTCAAAAAGTACAGCACAAAAATTTTTAAATAGAAAACAGGAAAGAAAAGAAAATTAAAGAACTAGTCCAGGATGTTCAACATCCAAAAAATAGGAGAACCAGAAATAGAAAAGAGAGGAAAAGAAATCATCAAAAAACTAAAGAAAATTCGTCAAAACAAAAGTATCAAGGAAAGGGCACGATACTGTGAAATTTCATTATACTGGGGAGCAAAAGAAGATCCTACATACTTCAAGAGAGGAAAAAACAAATCATATACAAAGGACCAGGAATCAGAATGGCTTGAAACTTCAAACAGCAACACGGGAAACTATTAACAGAAGACAATAAAACAAAGCTTTCTTAATTCTGAGGGAAAATTATCTCACACCTAGAATTATACACTTGCTAAGTTATTAATATGAATCAAGTATCAGGTGCAGGATACAAACACTTTCAAACATAAGGTCTCAAAAGCTTTTAAAATCTTATAACTTTTCTCAAGAAGCTACTGAAAGAGGTAATAAAGTAGGTGAGTAAACCCAAGAAGTTAAACAGCAAAAAACAATATCCTACCTAGGAGAGAGGTAAAGAAATTTCTAGCATAATACTTGTAGCATAATAAAAATGTATTTGTGGCCAAGTACAGTGGCTTCCGCCTATAATCCTATCTCCAAGCAGGAGACCTGCTTCAATTAGCCACGTATGGGTGCACACCTGTGGTCCCAGCTACGTAGGAGGCTGAGGCAACAGGATTGCTTGAGTTCAGGAGTCTGAGGTTGCAGTGAGCTATGATGACACCACTGCACTCCAGCCAGGACAACAGAGCAAGACCGGTCTCAAAAAAAAAAAATTTGGTCTTTGTTTCTAGCTCCCAGCACAGAGTTCCTAAAATCCTTGGAATTTCCTGAGTGATAGGAAAGTCTTTATATGCTAATGAATGACTCATAAGTGAGCAGGTAAGTCACCAGAAAAACCAACCACAGCCATTAGAGGGTGAGAACTTCTGCCCTCCAGTCCCACCCTACTCCTTCCACCTCTAGGAAAGAGACCTGGGCTAGATATTGAATTCAATCACCAATGGCCAATGATTTAAACAAAATGTGCCTATGTAATATAAAACCTCAGTTTAAAAATTTGGAAGGAGGAGGGCTTGGGGAGCTTCCAAGTTGGTGACACATCCCCATGCTGGAAAAGTAGCACATCCTTGACTTCATGGGAATAAAATTGTCCTTATAAAATTAATAAAACGAAATTGTTAGGTTTTTGACAAAAACATAAGCTTTGAGTAGAAGCACAGTGAAGTATTAACCAGTTTGCCTTATAGCCTTCTTCTTTATAGCCACTTACTGCTTAAAAGTAACATAGCCCCTTTCACAAGGTCCTAACTTCTATAGATAACAAGATAACATCTTTTTTTTGAGACAGGGTCTCACCCTGTTGACACAGCTAGAGTACAGTGGCATCATCACAGCTCACAGCAACCTCAAATTCCTGGGCTCAAATAATCCTCCTGCCTCAGCCTCCCAAACAGCTGGGACCATAGGCATGTGCCACCAAACCCAGCTAATCTCTGTAATTTTTTGTAGAGACAGGGTCTCACTCTTGTTCAGGCTGGTCTAGAACTCCTGCCCTCAAGCAATCCTCTCTCCTGGGCCTCCCAAAGTGCTAGACTAACAGGCATGAGCCTCCATGCCCCATGCCAGGCCAATAGATAACATCTTTAATGTTAAGAAATCTCAAGTTTTCCATTTGAGATATTTTCCAGATCCTGCATTCCAATGGGTCCACTGATACCAGTTAGTCGAAAGACTCCCTCCAAGGAACTGACTCAGCACAGGAATGCAGTTTCTTCATTTCCCTGCTCCATGACTTCACCCCACTTCTCAACCATTCAGCAACTCCCAGCTCCTCAGCCCCCTACCCACCAAACTTTCCTCAAAAATCCCAGCCAGAACTCCCTGGGGAAGCAGATTTGAGGTTCCCTCCCACCTTCTTACTTGGTGGCTATCTGACTATTAAACTCTTTGCTGCAACACCTGCTGTTTCAGCGTATTGGTCTGTTACCACATGTTGGACAATCGAACCTGGTGGTCCTATAACAAGAACAGAGGTTCCTGCACTCAGGACCCTACTGGACCTCACATTATGTATCTCTTCATCTAGCTGTGCGTTTGTATACTTTACAAATAACCAGTAATAGCAAGTATAGCATGTTCCTGAGTTCTGTGAGTCGTTTTAGCAAATTACTGAACCTGAGAGGAGGTCATGGGAACCCAGAAATTTGTGGTCATCTAGGCAGAAATGGAGGTTGTCTGGGGACCTCATTTGTGTCTGGTTCTAAAGTGGGGACAGTCTTGTGGGACTGAGCCCCTAACCTGTAGGGGTCTACACTAACTCCAAGTAGTTACTGCCAGAATTTAACTGAATTGTTAGACACCCAGTTTATGTCATAGAATGGGAGACTTGATCGTTGTTGGAAAAGATACAAAAATTAAAGAAGAGTCCAGGAGGACAGCTATATACAAGATGTAGAGGGCAATCAGTCCACAATGAAATAGTTTAGCTCTGTAGACAGCTCTGCTGACAGCTGTCATTACCAAGGTACCCAGTGCTACCATATCCTTTTTTCAGCCAGGAGACAGAACTCCCAGATTCTTATCTGCACTTGACAATAAGGTAATGAAGTTCCTGCTCTCCCCTCCATGTCCTGCTATCTGAACCAATACAGCACAGTCATTTAATTGATATACTCCTGAGAGCTAGAGGTAGGCTATGGTGAGATTAGAAGTAGAAAACACAGAGCAATGACTCCAATACTAATGGCCCTGCCCACTGACTTCTCCAAAGGGAGAACCTTGTAAAGTCTCTGGGCAGCCTAACACCAGACTCTGATCCAAAGGCTGTTCAATGTGTCTTCTTCTGTAAGCCTGCATGCAATAGTGGCACTACTGCCCTTTCCTTCCACAGCTAGTTTAATAATGCTCAGTATTGGAAATGATGGCAACATTCTATTTGGTACTCTACGTGTTAGGTACATAGGTGTTTAATTTGTATTCCTTAAATTGCATGTGTATGTTTTAAACACTTCTGTATGCAGTGTACATTTTACAATAAAAATTTTAAATAAAGTACAGAACTGTGTGCATAGTGTGCTGCCGTTAGTTTAAAAAAAGAAAAGAAAAAGAATATATGTACATATTTGCTTACACATGCATAAAATACCACTGAGAGATTGAACAGGAAACAGATCACAGTGACTGCCCCTAGTGAAGACAACTGAGTGGCTGGGAACAGGGGTAGGAATGAGACATTTCACTGTAGAGACTTTTAAAGCTTTTGAATTTCCAACACTGTAAATTTCAAAGGCATGAATGCATACATGCATACATAAATAAATAAATGAATAAATCCAATGACTTCTATGTTTTAGCTCTATAATTTTAGCAAATCACAACCCTGAGTCTTTAAAATTATGAAGGATATTACTTCATAACACTGCTGACAGAACCAAATAAGATTTTGTAAAAAGCCCTTTGAAATCTATCAAATACTATGCACATCTGAAAGGTATTGTTATTACTGAAAAACATCTACTCTTGCCCTTCCTTTCTGCTTACTCTATATAGAAGGCGACATTTCTTCTCAATATAGTAAGTTTATTTAGCAGTTAGGAAAACACTGGCTTAAACTAATCCATGTGAAATTATTTAGATTTAACAAACACCTAATGAAGCCTGTGGATTGCCACTAAGTTAATAAAAGACCTATAAAGAGACCCACCCCAAGATACCCAACCTTCTGGCAAGTTTACCCAAGATAGAAATCCACAAGACAAAGTTCCTGCCCTCAGGGAGCCCACAATCTGCTACTATTACCAACAGTACAGTAAGTGCTATGCAGAGGTTGTTTTTCAAGAGGAGGAGGGACACAGAATACCATCGCCTAACTCAAAGACTACAGAAGAGAGCATGAGCATGGTAGGCTTCCAAGAAGTGGTGACATTTGACCTAAGTCGTGCTCCATTTAAGTCCAGAAAGAGAAGCAAGAGTTAAAACAAACAAGCAGATAAGCAAGGATGGGACTCCAGGCAGAGGGAATAACAGGAGCAAATTGGGTAAGAAAGTGTCAAATAGTAACAGGGCATTCAGAAAACTGCAAGAGATTGTGGGATATAGAGCTCTGCATTCTAAAAACAAACCTGTCAAAGGAAACCATTACTGGTGACTGTCATAGAACTTTAAGAAGGTATTTCTAGACAAAGGAGCCTGTCATTACTAATATCCAGATTATACTTTGGATAAAATAATCTTTAATAGTGTTTATGTTAAAGAATAACACAAAATTATTTTTCCATTGTAATCTAAAGGGCCATGGCAGGAGTTTATTAAACCTTAACAGTTTTAAAAGCCTAGTATTTTATACATCCAGAATAAGGCGATGGTAAAGGATGAAAACTGTCATCTCTGATTAGAAGGAAATAAGAGTAGAAGAATAGAAAATGATACAAGAGGTACTTCTTGAGTTTTTTTTTTTTTTAAGTATATGAAGCTTCCAGAAAGGAGAATATACTGGAGGAAACAAACATATAGCTTTACTCTGTTTAAACAAGGGAAAAGATTTCATTGCACCTTCTGAGGGAGAGATTCATTGCACTGCAATATTGACCAGGAATCTGTGTCAAAACAAAAAATGGTCCCACAAATGACAAAGATATCCAGCAGGTGGATTAAAGTGCTTATCAATGTTGTCTGTCATACTGCAAATCTATATGATTCTCTGAGCAATTCAGATATTTTTATATCACTCAGGGGAAAAAATGGAAACAGCATCTTCAAAGAGGAGACTGACATCAAAGAAGAAGAGCAGGGACTATTTCCATAAAGTGCATCACAAAGTTCAAAAGGAATAATTTGAGGATTTTTAT
Source organism: Cheirogaleus medius (assembly GCA_008086735.1). Classification (NCBI taxonomy): domain Eukaryota; kingdom Metazoa; phylum Chordata; class Mammalia; order Primates; family Cheirogaleidae; genus Cheirogaleus; species Cheirogaleus medius. The sequence goes on from VBSM01003204.1 coordinate 22,950,039, forward strand.
AACTCACCTGTATTGGCATTATGCCTGATGATTCTACAGACTCCTCAAATCATTCCTGGGCAGGGATTTAGGTCAGGTATGTAAAAGGTACTGATGTGAAGGAGTCCTATGATTATGTGGCCTCACTGTCCAGAGAAACAGCTGATGGCTATCTTGCAGCAATAACTTCAGCCTTGGACAGATTAGAAATGCTGTTTAGAAAAAGAGGGGATGTGGTACTAAGAACATATGGTTTAAGAAAAATAATTTGCTATAAAGGAGATGCCGTTTTCAAGTTTTAAAACTAAGTAGAAAGTCTATTCATTGTACTTCACACAATGGTCAGAGTAGAATACTGAAACTCAATTATGAGGAGATCGCATTTCTTGCAACCTCACCTACCTACCTCTAGGTATAAATTTGAAAGGTAAGCATAATGAATATAGCAGTCACAAATCCATGCAAAGCCTACAATGCCACTGGAGACACATAGTGTGCTTTAGGAAGGAAGGAGGAAAAGTCTCTCAGAAGCAAAAACAATTTAAATTATAAATGAATTAAAATAGCCACTGAGCAGATGAGATAAAATACATGCAATAAATAAAGTTCATGCACTTCACTCAGAAGAACCTAAATGCTCTTATTTTACATTTAAAACTTATTCCTACATTAGAAACAGTTCCTGTAAGAGTACTGTTTCCTATTCCAGGGAAGCAGAAAAGCAAATTAAACGTTGGGGGATCTACAGTCAATCTCATTGCAAAGGCAGACTGAAAGCACCTAGAAGCAACTGCTAACAGCCTGACAAGGGAGAAGAAAAATCATTTCTTAAAAAGAGATATAAGAACCCAAAACACAAAGCAGAATGGAGCCTTAAGTGTAGCAGTGAATCATCCACCACACATCAGTGGCCTCTAAGATCATGGTATTACACAGTGTGTGCACAACAGCATAGACAAATTCCTTGTAATAAGACCGTTGTTCTGGTTCTGCTGCTTAAGAGCAAGCCATTCAGCATTTTCTGAACTCACCTTCACCTGTAAAATCATGGTAATACTTACTCTACTATCAGACAGAACTGCCAGGAAAAGCTGAAAAAAATTTATGCAAAAAGCACTCTGAAAACTGTAATATGCTATATAATATGTAACATGAAGAAATATGTTCTGTATATTCTGTTTAAGAAGGCAAGGAAGTATGTAATATATTTAAATCAATTTCCATTTAAATGGCTAAATAAAAAAATAGCACTTCTCTTAATAGCAGAACATTAACTTACATGGTACCACTTATCCCCTCCACAAAAATGCCAGATTTTTTTTTAACAACTGTTAGCAAGAGAAAGAGTTTTTAAAAGCAGGAGAAATATTTTAGCTGCTCTTTGGAAATGAGATAGGTTGGACAGCATTTCTTCTGACAGGAAAGACATTTCAAAATGAGGAAAAATAAAATATGTTTTAAATGAATATTCATATCTTTAAAAAATTAAATGAAATGTATTTATAGAGGTATATTTTCCAAACTGTAGATCATAATCACTAGTGGATTATGAAGTCAGTGTAGTGGGTTGCCACTAGTATTTTTAAGGAAATATGGTAGAAAATATTAGAAGTCATTGCATTTCATAAAGGTTAGTATTATTCCATAAAATTTTGTTTTACTTAATATGAATTAGTACCATGTGCATATATACAGTAGTGCTGGGTAACAATGTAAATGTGTTTCTTACATGGGGTATAGTCAAAAAAAAGTCTGAAAGTCACTGATAAGAAAGTTGATAAATAGGCATTCAGTTTCCAGATAGTGGCTAATGACTAACAGAAAGAATTTAAAAGCAGCTAATAGTGAATAACCAGGAGATAACAAGGAAGTAAAGAAATCACAGCTGGGACCAGACTGATGAAGAGGGTAGTGTTTTTTTAAAAAAGTCATTGGGCAGCAGTCCTCAAAGTCAGAAAAAGATAACAGCACTCCTTCTAGGGGATTTTTTCCTGATTTTTTTTTTTTTTTTTTTTAAAGATAGAGTTTCGCTCTGTTGCTCAGGCTAGAGTACAGTGGCGTCATCATAGCTCACTGCAACGTCAAACACCTGGACTCAAACCATCCTCTTGCCTCAGCCTCCAGAGTAGCAGGACTACATGTGTGAGCCACTACGCTTAAATAATTTTTCCATTTTTTGTAGAGACTGAGTCTTGCTCTTGGCTCAGGCTGTCTTCCAGAAATTTTTTAAAAAGGAAAATTATAGGGAGGCAGATGGTAAGAAAAGCACTATATTGGAAGTTAGGCAAATCCACCCTCTGACTTTAGTCCTCAATGTCCTCATCTGCAAAATGAGAGGATTAGACTAGAAGATAATTATTAAGACTCCTATTCAACACTCTGATTCTGATGGGAGTTTATAATAATTAAATCATGACATGAGGACTTAGATTACAATAGAGCTTTTGTTCTTAATAACTAAAAGTTTATCTTTTAATGAGAAAATTACCTAACATCTTAATAAATAATATGACTTTATATAAAAATCAAGGCTTAACACCAATTTTTGTATTTCTGCATCACTCAGTTTTCCATACCTAAAAGGTCTACCTGGACAGGTAAAAATTATCCTTAGATAAGCATATTACTATGCACCTGGTGGCAACCATAAAAAGCATATGGAAGGTGCCTTGAGGGAGTTATATAACCTCCATATACCTTTCTTGGTACCATGGCACATTGAGAAGATTAAAAAAAAATTCATTTAGATACATTTACACTGTTAAAACAACTGATCAATAGTAAGTGTTTTATAGACTAAAAGATCAGATGTTCCTAAAATTTCCATTTATCTCTTTCCATATTAAGATCAACCATTTTAACTTGCTCATTTCTTTTCTAGATAAAGGTATCAATTGCTTCCTTAATGTTTTCCTATTATTGCATCAATTTCCTTGTCTGATCTTGGCTGGTTTTCCCAGTCTATGTGCTCTTTAACCTACTGGTAAGAGCCTGCACACTCCTTATTAGTGGTAAGTCCTTCACTGTCTGTGCCCACTTCCTTATGCTCAGAGCCTGTATCTGCAAAAACAGTAGTTGCAAGCTCTCAGATAAATAGATACATACAAAATTAATTTAGGACATACAACAGAGTTGCTCTGATTGGGAATAGGCTACATATTATATTATGAGGAGGGGTTTACATAAAGATGTGCATTTTATCATACAGATGTCATATTTCAGGCCACCTCTAAGACTAGATGGAATCTGTTTCACTTATAAGCAAAAGACCTCCATCTTTTTCAATTTAGGCATGAAAAATGATAACAGAGAAATGTATAAAATAGGCCTGAATAGGGGTACTGTCAAAGGAATAAAAATAGACCAACAGACCAAGCTAATCAATCACTGATAGCTATTTTGACACTGAACACTACTGCAGAATAGTTCTAAGGAAATATACTGAAAAGAACTAAATACCTACAAAAATACAGAGAGAGAGAGAAAGAGAGAGAGAGAGGCACACAAACACACACTATGGTGTTTTATCATGCCATATCATTAGTACAAAATAAGAGGAAGAAGGTAAAGCATAATATCTACTATCTGTTCTCTCTGTAAGTCCATACTGCTCATCATTTCTCTCTTGTTCCACAACGCCAGTAGCTGCTTGGAAAACATATTCTCCCAAACCAAACCACTCTGATTAAAATGGAAAGATACAGGTCAATCCAAGTGACCAATATGTAGAAACAGAGTAATTCAGGTTTTGCTGTATTCGCTTTTTACTAAACTTGCTTGTCTTTTGCAGAAACAGAGTAAACTCAGGTTTTGCTGTATTTGCTTTTTACTGAACTTGCTTGTCGTTTGCCAATTTTTACCTACTTTGAAATATGCACCAAGTAAACTATCAGACATTTAATTTTACCACATGCCATCCGAATAGTTGATTTGGTACCATAATACTCAAACAGAGTGATCTTGATTTCTAAAACTCACTTTGGGCATTAATGTTAATTATTAATAGATCATATTACTGAAGCTTCATGAAAGGCTCAAATATGCATTTAAGGACTGAATAAAAAAACGTGGAACTGGAAAATACCAAAAATATGTACAAGTAAAGAAGAAAGCACAAATCTCTATAAAATAAGTTATGTTTTAAATATGCACTAAGTGGAAATTGAGAAAGTGAAGATCCACTTGGCTACTAAGTCCCAAAGCCAGCATTAAAGCTTTTAGAATCAAATATGCAAAAAGCAAGCACCATAGAAAAATGCAAGAAGGATGAAACTAAGAATAAACAAGATAGTAATGAAAGGAAAAATCAAACGTGACTGTTGATAAATGTCTTTATTATTACTATTCCAACAAAAGACACCATTTCTTACAGAGAGTGAATGGGAAATTGGACAGACAAAACTCACCTTCATGAAGGCTGAACATGAGTGAGAAAAATAACATGTCAGCTTGTACAGCTGGGATTTCTAGAAATAATTTTAATTATATAAAACATTTACTTACTATATCTAAAATTTTGAAAGTTTTGGATTTTTCTTAATACATTGAAATATGTGAAAGGTTTCTATATAAAACTGCAAGTTAAGGAAAAAAGCTGTTTATTATAGATACTAATTGAAAGTATAACAGTAGGATAATTCAGAAGAGCAGTTTTGATTAATAAAATTAGCACTTGGTCCAAAACACATAAAACTATCAATTAAAAAAAGGCATAGGTAAAACCAAAAAAACTATAAATGGATTATCATTCTAAAAGATAACACTTAAACTGATTTAAACAGACAGTATTATATCAACTTAAGAAAAAAGTTAATACACTAGGCATTAAAAAAATATACGAAGCACACACAAAATATACAGAATCAGGTCATTAATACCTTTCTACAATCTAATCATAGTGCTGATTAATCTCTAAGTGTATCCCTTTCCCTCAATGAACTCACCCAACATTTTCTGCATCTTCATCACATTCAGCTTTGTATTTGCAAGGTCCACACTTGGAGTGTTTTCTGTGAACTTCTGCCCCTGACCCTTCCTCTTCTGCTTAAAAAGAAAAATCAAATTTTCAACCAAATTTCAACCATACCTGGGATCCTTTCCAGATATGCTTCATGTTTTCAGTAGCCATAATCCTGTTTGGGGGGAAAATGTACCTGAGCTCTTGAAAACAATCACTTCCAAAATCTATCAATGTTTGAGTCTACATATGTTGCCAATACTGAGTACAACACATTCCATGAGGAAAAGTGAGTATTGGTGCTAGCAAAATAATTCCTGAAACTATGTACACAGGAACAATATAGTAGGATTGATAATGAACTACTTTTAAAAGAATTACCATATACAACATTAAACAAGAGAGAGAAAAAAACATGAGTGATAAATTTAGTCCTGTGATTACTGTCCTACTGAGATAAGCCTGCGCAATGCTGGTTGGCAGGTAAGTGCTTGACCACAGCAAAACATAACTAACCTTTTCCTCACATCAGTTTCACGCCTGCCTTTCTAACTACATAAAAACTAATACCAGTTAGGCCGGGCACGGTGGCTCACGCCTGTAATCCTAGCACTCTGGGAGGCCGAGGCGGGTGGATTGCTCAAGGTCAGGAGTTCAAGACCAGTCTGAGCAAGAGCTGGTTTCTACTATAAATAGAAAGAAATTAATTGGCTAACTAAAAATATATATATATTAAAAAATTAGCCGGGCATGGTGGCACATGCCTGTAGTCCCAGCTACTTGGGAGGCTGAGGCAGGAGGATCGCTTGAGCCCAGGAGTCTGAGGTTGCTGTGAGCAAAGCTGACGCCACGGCACTCTAGCCCAGGCAACAGAAGTGAGACTCTGTCTCAAAAAAACCAAAACAAACAAACAAAAAAAACTAATACCAGTTACAGGAAATATTTATCTCTAAATTTTAAAGGGAAAGGGGCCTTTATAAAGGACTTTCTCCCTTTTTCTACCTGGCTACTTTGCACAGCCAAAAATACCCCAATGCAGAAGTGTGTGGGTCTCCTACGACCAGCACAAAAAATGGTGAATACCACTAGCCCCCAACTCAGCTCACATCCCACACTTAAGGGGTCCTACATTTTGTGGGTCTCAACTAGAGTGGACCACATACTGATAATCTCAAACCGGACAGGGAGATCAGTTCTGAGGTCAACGTAAGGATTTCAGTTTATTCAGGGATTTCCCTGAATTTGGTTTAGGAAAAATTACCATTCAGGGGATGTCCACTGGTAGAGAAATCATTAAAAGGAAAGTACACAGATCTACCATGCCTATTTGGTAATAATTCTAAACTACTGATTTTTGGTGTCTGCCTGCACTTTAAGTAGAAATCCTTCGCAAATTTTCATGAATACTCCCAAACAGATTCCAGGGATCATAATCCTAAGTAATTCTAAGGCCTCAAAACATCATGGTATCCAGAAATACTATAATACCAAGAGCTCACAAAGATTTGTATACTAATCTGAACAAATCATTTATTCTAACTCATACTCCCTAAATAAAGGTCAACCTCCATCCTCAGAGCAAGACATCCAGTACTGTATCATATAAGCAAATCTTGAGATTAACTCTCACTTCTTTAATATAGGAACAATGACAGTTTCCTAACTGAATCCCTGATCACAGGGGCTAGACCACATGATCTCTTAAAATCCATTCCAGTTCTAAGGTCTAGGATTTATGATCTGATCCTTCACACGATTATGAAGCTTCTGCTTGAACGTGTCCGTTTAAATTCTATTAAGCTTTAATCATTTTTTAGCTGCAACTGTCATCCTTGAACTTCTTCCTCATGACAGTTCTATTCTATAGGTGACCTTCAAAGTCCCTTCCAACTCTGAAATTTTAGGATTCTATGAAATGCAGAAGCCTGGAATAAGGTTTGGATTTTTTTATTTTTGAGACAGAGTCTCACTCTGTTGCCTGAGCTAGAGTGCCATGGCATCAGCCTAGCTCACAGCAACCTCAAACTCCTGGGCTCAAGCAATCCTTCTGCCTCAGCCTCCTGAGTAGCTGGGACTACAGGCATGCGCCATCATGCCTAGCTAATTTTTTCCATATATTTTTAGTTGGCCAATTAATTTCTTTCTATTCTTAGTAGAGATGGGGTCTCGCTCTTGCTCAGGCTGGTTTCAAACTCCTGACCTTGAGCAATCCTCCCGCCTAGGTCTCCCAGAGTGCTAGGATTACAGGCATGGGCCATCACCCCGCCAAGGTTTGGATATTTTGAAAGGATTATAATTGTTGTTTTCATTTGCATAAGTGTGAATTTCCTGAAGTGAGTGTATGTCAAACATTATTTTGCATACAGTGGATACTCATTAAGAATTATGGCCTCAATAGACTATGAAATAGCTCAGGCATTCTCAGTTCTGATCATTTACACTCTATTATATGCTGTTAGCAAATATTAATTTTAAACATCAGAAATAATTAATTCATATATTTGTAAAATAAAATAAAAAACATAGATATGAAATTTTTAAAGGTTTAGATTAAATTCTAAATTCCACTAGAATTATTTTGCAAGTCTTCCATTTTCTACGCTGAACTCACTCTGTAGTTTTTTAAGCCTATACCTTAACAATTCCTTCTGAGCAAAAATTTGGAAGCAAGGGGTGGGAGAGAGTTACAAATACTCTGGTCTAAGCTAAAATTACTTGTGAGGATGATCCTGAGAAGAAGTCACTTTGATGCAACCTCAGTTGCACAGAGGCTACAACATTTTCCCCTTAGTCTGACAACAAACCTTTAGTGAAAAATGCATGAAACAAGACGGCGTGGGGCTGAGGGAGATAGATGGGTTGGGGTGATGGCTAAGTGGTATATAGTTTCTTTCTGAGGTCATGAAAATCTTCCAAAACTGATTGTAGTAATGAATACACACAGCTCCGTGAACATACTAAAAGTTACTGAATTGTACACTTTAAATGGTGAGCTGTATGGTATGTGAATTATATCTCAAAGCTGTTAAAAAGACAAAGTGAAAGAAAACAAATGCCCTTTAAGAGGTGCTTGAAACCTACCTCCTTCTCCAGATCCAGATCCAGTATCTGAGAAGAAAAACAAAGAATGAATATGAACATTGTTCCTGCAAATTCCTGTTTATCAAATAGTAAAATTTCTTATCAAAAATAAAACTGATATCCATTCTCATAGAATCCTTTTCTCATATGTTTGATATCTAACAGTTTATCCTTATTTTATGCCTCTCTTGAAATATAAATTACTTAGACATATAATCATCTATATCTCATACATCTTTGTAGCCCACTAAAAAAAATACCCAAGTGCCTTGCACAGAGTAAAGAACAATACATCTTATAAAGTAAATGGCTAAATATAAAGAATTAATTTTAATTTATTCATTTAAAAAGTAAAAGAAAATTTTCATTTTGTTAAAGCCTGAGAGGAATAATGAGTAAGCTGCTTTTATTAGAAAGACAGGAAAGAGCTTTGAGTCATGCTCCAAAAAATGTTCTTAATGAAATCTGTAGATAGAGACCAAAAGCCAAAAGGTAAAAAAAGCCCCAAGGTTTAGGAAGGAAAGAACCACAAGGTCAAGGTTTTCGTATTACTAATGAAATTAACTTTCTCTAAGAAATCTAATCAGAAGGAATCTCACCTGACTTGTTATTAGTGAAATTAAAAAGAGCCTCTCTCAAACTTAGCAGAAAGAAGCCGGCCTAAAATGTAATTAATGTAAAAAATTTAGTTTATATCCTAAAAGAGCCAAAATATAGCACAGAATATGTTAAAAAGAGGGTTATGCTAGTATGGAGCCATAAAGAAAAGCAGAGAGGGCAAGTGAAGAATTTGACACTTTATCCAATACTTTCCAGGGGAGAAGAACACCCTGATCCAGAGACCCTATTCCAGTTCTCCAAATTGTTCTTTGGAGTAAAAGACAAGGCCGAGGACAATACTGCTCCCTTCCCTTCAAGCTCCTTTAGACAATAATCAAATTCCCAGGTACAGTAGAAACAGGAGGAATTAGATAAATATATACTGTAAGTAGTACCAATTATAAAATCTTCATGCAATCTTATGGAAAGTCTTAAATTGTGTTCAATTTGGATTAAACAATAATAAAACAATGTCTTCTCTGAGTAAGTAAAGAGGACCAGAAAGAGGAAGGAGCAGTAAAAAGAACTCAAAATTGCTTTATGACCAAACATTTCTTAGGACAACACCCCTTCCTTACTTGGATTCCACATACATTGATTGGGTACATATTATGTGCCAGGCACCATGGTAAATGCTAGGAATAAAAGGACAAATAAGATAGTACATGAGATACTCATTCCCAACCTTTTGTTCAACCCATTTCTAATTTTAATAAATATAAAAATCTTACACCTCCCTTTATCATTTAGAATGCCTAAATAAATTAAATACTGTGACTACTCTGATAATGAGGTAGAGGTCTTATAGACTATATTTTATAGACTGTGCACACGACTCCCTGAGATTATGATAAACCTCCCTAGGCAAGACATGGTTCCTTCCCATCGAGAAATCACCAATGGGGCTAGAGGCACATAGGTCAGATAAATGAAATGCAGTATAGGGTATGCACAGAGAAACACACAAGGTGTGAACAAACTAAGCAAGGAGATGTAACAAAAGAAAGATTTCACAGAGGAGAAAAGGCTTAAGCCCAATCTTAAAGCATAAGGAGTTTTCAAGTAAAAGAGAATATTTCTAGCTATAAAACAGGATCCATAATTACTATAGCCTTGTAGTATAGTTTGAAGTCTGGTAAATTGATACCTCCCATTTTGTTTTTATTGCCTAGGATTGCTTTTGCTATACGAGGTCTTCTCTGGTGTCATACAAAGTGTAAAATTATTTTTTCCATATCTGTGAAAAATGATGATTGTATTTTAATAGGGATTGCATTGACTCTGTAGATCACTTTGGGTAGTATAGACATTTTAACAATGTTGATTGGTACTGGCACAAGAACAGGGACATTGACCAGTGGAACAGAGCTGAGAATCCAGATATAAAACCATCCTTGTATAGCCATCTAATCTTTGACAAAGCAGACAAAAACATACACTGGGGAAAAGAATACTTATTCAATAAATGGTGCTGGGAAAACTGGATAGCCACATGTAGAAGACTGAAACACGATCCACACCTTTCACCCCTCACAAAAATCAACTCAAGCTGGGTAACAGACTTGAACCTTAGATGTGAAACTGTTAGAATTCTAGAGGAAAACATTGGAAATACTCTTCTAGACATT
>VBSM01003204.1:22970364-22984141 GCA_008086735.1 Cheirogaleus medius
AGAATGGAGATAACAGAAGAAAAGGTTAGTGAACCTGAAGATAGGTCAACAAAAATTATCTAACGTAAAGAACAGGAAGAAAAAAAATTGAAAAGAAAAAAAATGAAAGGAACCTCAGGGACCTTGGGACAGTATCAAAATGTCTAACATAAGTCAGTGAAGCCCCAGATTAGAAGAATGAATGGACAGAAAAAGATATTTTAAGAAATATTGACAAAATATTTCCCGAATTTAATAACTAACATGAATTTATAGATTGCAAAAGCTCAGCCAACCCCAAGCAAGATAAATTAAAACTAGGCCAAAGAATTTCATAGTCAAACTGCTAAAAGACAAAGTAAAGAGAAAAATCTTGAAAGCAGCCAGAGAAAAATAACACATTATATACAGGGGAAAAACTGTTCAAATTATCACTGACTTCTCATCTCATTCTGGGTAAAGTCAGCTTCCATGTTTGCAAGGAGCCCTGTGGAAAAGCACCCATGGCAAAGAACTGATGTCTCCAGCCAAAAGGCAGCAGAGATCTGAAGCCAGCCAAAAGCTACCTATGCAACCTTGGCAGATGGTGACTACCGTGAAAATGCCCAAGAAAAACCCTCCCATAACTCTATGTAATCCAATGTCAAGTCCCTTTCAATCACAAGGAACCTGTCTGGCTAGACAAGAGAATAGCTACCTACCCTTCCTCCTTTATTTAAATTCTCCACTTCTTTTAAGGAAAATAAGCATGATGATTTATAGTTTTCAAAGAGGTTTCATATGCAAGCTCTCGTTCTGATTTTGATTCTCATTACAGTACCATAACAAAGGGAGGAAATGTGCCTTCACTTTTCTGATGGAATACTGATACAGAGAAAATTACCTACGATCACACAGAAATGTGCCTGGGGTAATACAGTTACCAGAAATATTAACTTTCCTATGCTTTTATTTCTGATTTCTGTACCCTTTCCTCCCCTCGAAATCCAAAACGGTGGGTACATTTAGAACAAAATCATGAGTAAAAAATATTCTAGTTATTTCTGTGTCTCATCTTAAATCCTGAACCAGAGACCATGTCTTATAAGAAACACACTGAAGCAAGATTACAATTTAATCATAGAAAATAAACAAAAAGGAAGAATGAAACATAACACACTCCATTTCCCTTCTTTTACTCTTTTAGACAATAGAAGCACAACTAAAAGAGCATCTGAACAACAAAGATATTCACACTCTCAGTCTGAGGTTCTGCTTTCTATTCCATCTCTAACCTTGACTTACCCTGAGGCTCCAAGTCAGTCAAGTTCTTTGGCCTGAAGAGATGAAACAGCAACAAATAAGAATGGAAGGGAAAGAGACAGACTAGAAGGAGAAGAAAAGGAAAAAGATGCCAACATTTTAAATGAGAGACTCTACTGCAACCTGTACCGTCTTTCCTTTCAGTGACAATTATACCTTACATTTAAATAGAACTTTAATATTTTTTTCAAAGCATTTTCACATCTATTATTATTGCCAATCTTTCCTCTTAATTCCAGGCAAGTAGCATGGAAGGTACAAATCATAAGTCGTCATTTGACAAAAAAGAATTGGTGGGCTGTGAACCCAACATCATTGTAGGGTTCAAGGTATTTTAAGCTTTTTAATTTGAAGAATGAAGAATTATAAAATATGAAGAATATAAAATTTTTCAAAATTTGGTTTCCTCACCTGAAATTGGCATGCACATTTCAAACCATCTCCATCTTCTTTACAGACTCCTCCATATTTACAGGATGATTCATCACAAACTCTTACATCAGACTCCCTCACATTTAATTCTGCAAAAGAGGAAAAATTGTTTCACATACATACTTGGCTTTTTGGATCCAAAAGTACATAGGTAAATAAAAGAAAAATCCTTAAAATGTGTTGAGTACCCCATTCGCAAGTATAATAATAAGATATAATATACAAAAAGTTCTATAAGACACAAATATTCATTCAGAATTCCCCAAAGAGAATCCTGTGTAATAATATACCTAAATGTAACCCAAACCAAAATAAAACTCAAAATTTCCAGATCTAATATAATTTCTAAAAGTAAATCTATGGAATTTTTCCTGTATAATATACCTAAATATAATCCAAACCAAAATAAAACTGAAAATTTCCAGATTTAACATAATTTCCAAAAGTAAATCTATGGAATTTTTCTGTTTTGGCCTACCAAGACCTTAAGGTAATAATCTTACTATTTCTCACTTAACATTTTAGATTATTTGTTTAGTAAGCAAACTGTTTTTAAGGGTAACAAATATAAATAACTAAAAGTAATCTTAATTCTTTTAGTACTCAGAATAAATTTCAGGTGATCATTAAGCATTTTAGGCAAACTATTTTAACTACAAAAGAACAGTGAACTTGAATTTCATACAATGATATATGTGGAGCATTTGCGTACATAGAATTAAAGAGATTCAAAATCTTATTAGACTTAAAACTCTAAATAAACTGATTTAATTCTACCACAGCAAGCAGAGTCAATCAACAATACTAGAATTCTGCAGTCATTTTGTTCCTGCTCCAACACTGTCAGTCTTGCTCTGGAAGCATCAAATTAAACTTTCTCAGAAACCAAATAAATTGCTTCAAGGTTAGTGTGAAGTAAAGCTGTCAATCACATGGAATTGGGTGAAAATCACTGCAATGTAATTTTCCTACCCTCCACATTGGGAATGAGAGCTACAACAACAAATGCACTTAGGTGAAGAATAAACAAAGGACTGTTTTTCACCCCAGTGTTGTGATGAACACATGGGTCTGGGAACAGAGAGGCCTAGTTTACTTCTGATTCTGCCGCTGAATAGCTGAAAGACTCTGCGAAGATAGCAAGGTCTCCCACATCTCTAGACCACATCTTGGCAAACAGATCACAGAGAGCACTTCTCCAGCAATCCCCCAATTCTGACTGTTTTCTATTTCTAGATTTCAAAGCAGGACTCAGTAGACCAAGTCAAGGAGATTCTAAGTCTAGTGATAACTGTCCTAGTGACATTTCATAGCCTGCCTCTGCTTCACTGCTCTGCAATGGTGTGTTAGGTCTCCTATTCCCAGTGACCCTCTGAGGAGCTAGCAGTATAGTACCTGAATATCCAAGGAGTTGACAGTACTTATTCTGAGTAACCACTGTGAAACAAGCACTGAGCTAGGACAAGCACCCATCTATGTGGGTTTCAAAAAAATGTTTTTCATTTCCTTAAATGATCTTAGGTTCACAGAACTGGATTACTCTAAAGTTCAAGCATTGTAAAAGAAAAATAAAAGACATGAGTGGAAACTTAAAACGAGAAAACTAATATAGCTGTTTTATTATTCTCACTGTTACACAAACTATTACAGGTACAGAAGATCATCTTTTAATTCCTTCTCACTCTTGCTGTGGAGGCTTTATGTGCTTGGTTCTCCTCATCTCCCAGTAAAAACTGCAAAAGCTCTCCCTTCCCTTTCCCCTCCATCATCTGCTTTAGACTAGAGGTTCAATCCTACGTGTAGAGGCTTTTTCCCTACTTACCCACACTCCAGCTAAGAATTTCCACAGGGTCCAGTTCAAATTACTGTCAAATATACATCTTCAGACTCAAGGAAGATAACTAAATATTAATAAAGAACTGCCCTTGAAAAGAGGGTATGAATGCATACTATCTCTGCTCAACTACAAGCTTAACCAAGTTTAGGGGTCATAGAAATAAGAATTGCATGATTTGAAAACAAAATATAGCGCATTTCTCTTTTTCCTTTTCTTTGCAGGCTTAAAGTTCACAATATGTTCTATTACAATCTATCAAACAATCAGACATAAAAAACAAGAATAAGTAAAGTTTTTATTTTGTCTGTGGGTCTAAATCATGCTCAGTTACCACTTGATACCTTGGCTAGAGATTCTTTTGAGTTGTAATGTTTTACCTGTCATATTTTATAGGTACAGTGGATTATAAGCTAAAACTCCTAAACCTGTAGTCCCAGCTACTTCGGAGGCTGAGGCAGAAGGATCGCTTGAGCCCAGGAGTTTGAGGTTGCTGTGAGCTAGGCTGATGCCATGGCACTCTAGCCCGGGCAACAGAGTGACACTCTGTCTCAAAAAAAAAACAAAAAAAAAAAACAACCACTCCTAAACCATCCCTGCCACCAAGATTTACACATTTGGTGACCTCAAGGCATCTGTTTGCATGAGGGACTAAGGAATATTTAGGAGAATAATCATCTAAGGCAGAAAAGCTTGGACCAATAAACAAAGCCTTGGACAAGAGGAGCAATGATGTCTATCACTTAGACTGCTCCCCCAAGCCCAGCACCAAGAGCTCATCATGACAGAGACAGAGGGGCCACAACAAGAACTAAAGAATGGCTTTCACTAAAAACTCTGAATCGACAAGATATAAAGAGCTCTGGTTTGAAGCTCACATGACAAGATAATACATAATACAAAGGGAGAATAGGTGATGAGGCACCTCAACAGCGCCTGCATATCAGCAGCACACCTGCAGGACAGCACAAGGCCAAAGAGATTAAGTAGAGTCAGGTAAGGAGTACACCTCTGTTACCTGGCAGGAGGTACCAATGTGCAACTGCAGGGGCAGCAAACATGATAGGAAAAAAAGACAGGTGCCATATGGCAGTGGCTAAAATGCATTAGTTAGCCCAGATGACACATGCTTTGGTGACTCCAAGAATAAACTTAGGAGGGGGACATTTATGAGAGAGAGAGAGATCCTATATTCATAAGCAAGATTAAAAGTCATGAGATTCTGATTACTCTGGTTATTAGTCATATTTTATTTTAGGTCTATCTTACTATCAAATCCATGCTATTTTCATGTGCATTAATGTGTTAAATGAGATTTTGTAGTTGATCAGAAAGTAATTATGAAACATCTACTATGTATCTAACACTATGCTAAGAATTTGAGACACACAGAAAAATACATAACAGGGAACACATGATCTTGCTAACACACAGAATTTGTGATGAATTCAATATAGGCTATAATTAAGGGGATAAATGTGTCATATAGTGTATGATCACTCTAGGAGTTTCAAGAAGTACTAGACAAAAATAGATCTGAAACATAGGGTTCAGTGTCAGAAAAGGCAAGACTAGCACTGACCTTGAAAAATCAACAAGGCTTTTTTTCTGACAATAAAGCTCATCATAAACAATTCAGAAAAGACATTTTAAAATAAAGAATGTTTTAACTGCCCACAACATGTGAGTAATATTAAAAGATAAAAAAGAAGGGCCGGGCGTGGTGGCTCACGCCTGTAATCCTAGCACTCTGGGAGGCCAAGGCGGGTGGATCGCTCAAGGTCAGGAGTTCGAGACCAGCCTGAGCAAGAGCGAGACCCCCGTCTCTACTAAAAACAGAAAGAAATAATATGGACAGCTAAAAATATATATGTAGAAAAAATTAGCCGGGCATGGTGGCGCGTGCCTGTAGTCCCAGCTACTCTGGAGGCTGAGGCAGTAGGATTGCTTGAGCCCAGGAGTTTGAGGTTGCTGTGAGCTAGGCTGACGCCACGGCACTCTAGCCCAGGCAACAGAGCCAGACTCTGTCTCAAATAAATAAATAAATAAATAAGAAAATATTTTTATCTAGGAAAACAATATAAGTGAAAGTAGGGACAAAGTAATCTAATAGTACACACAAAATAGTATTAGTATCAGTGGTTTCCTTAGCAAAACTGTTGTCCTAGACTGGGGTGTACCTTAGTTAAAGTCAAATAAGAATTTTATTTTCTCATTTGCAAAGGAAAAAAAAAATCAATGTAAAAAATTCTCATTTTAAGGGTTTTTTCATTATATTTCTTCCTTGCGGGCTATCAAGAAAACAGATATTTGACAAATAAGAATATTAAGAGAAACATTCCAACACTGTTTTATAAGAACACAAGGTTGTTAACGTCACAAGCTCATGAAAGCATATTTTAAATTGTTTTGTAATTGTGGCAGTCACTGCTAATTGCCTACCTTGGATCTATTCTCCCCTTATAACTTAGTAAGAGAACCCCAATTTTGTGCAGGGAAAAAAAGTATTCAGCTAAACAACCTGTATTTATCAGCCATGGTTCATATACAGGCACTGGCCCTTCCTCTTCATTCTTTTTCCTGATTGGAGAGCAAACCTGTTGCCTATGGTTGCATAAAGATGAAAGCACAGAAAATACAGAAGCAAGATAGAAGAATCATAGACTGGCCATACCTAGCATAGATTTCATCCCTCCAGACTTAACTGTTACAGGAAATACTGTATATAAATGAATACATTTTTTTAAAAGCCTTTATTATTTAAGCCACTATTTTCCCAACCTTATTAAAGCCATGTCATCTGCTCTATTAGAGCCAGGTCACTTACACATGCAGGTAAACACAATCCCCAATAGAATGACTATATGTAAATTTAATTCAGATAAATATTTCTAAGCAAAACACTTTGAAAAAAACCTTTGTGCTACATCATAGTCCACATGGTAAAATTAATTTATCAAGAACACCATGATTCCCTGGTGCTCTGACTCCTACCACATTCAAGAACCACTGCCTTAGCTCAAATCCAGTACAGAAGGAATCTATTTTGGAATCATCTTCTGAATGTTCTTTCAAGTATTCTTGTACATTACCAGGCATCAAGAGGACACTCTACTACCTGTCAATGATGATGATAATTATACACCTGCCTTCCTAAAACTGCAATGGAAATTCTGCAGAATGAATGAGCAATTACTAAGGCCCTCAAAACTCAATTCTCCAAATAGAAATATTTTACACAAAGAAGCACTCATCAGAGTTGCTCAAAACAAAAATATTTTTCCCTGGTTGCAAATCTGCCCCACAATTCTCTAGATGTAAAACTTGTCTTATATTTCATTAACATTGCAAAGCTCAGAAACAATACACACTAGATGAAGGAACCCTGCTTGCTATGAACCTAAGTTGCCAAAATTCTCAACTTTTGAACCACTAACTAGGTTCATGCCGAAGTTCAAAATGAGAACCAGCCGTCTTCCAGAATGATACGACTTTTCTACCACCCTTCCATTAAACCAAAGGTAGTTCTTGGGATCTTGTGAGTTAGCTTTACATTTAATTCCCTAACACAATCACTAAAAGGAAAATGAGCCAAATAAGCAGCAATCTCCAAGATCTCAGGACATTACTGCAGCTACTTTTCCATTTCAGTAGACGGACCTAAATGGCAAGTCATAATACGGCCCCTCCTCTAATAATGCCTTATCCTCCAGTAAGCCTGGCTTCCTCCTCTTCCTATTAAAAACCTTTTTCTTCAAGGTTAATGCAACCTCTTATTCTAAAGAGTCAATAGCTTTTTTCTTAAGTCTCCTTAGCATTTTTCTTGACCTTTCTATAGCAGTAGACACTCCTTGCCTCACCTTCTAACTCAAAGGCTTCATTATCCCCCTCACCCCAACTCTCTGACTTCTTCTCATTTATTCAATTCTTTTGCCTTCTCCTGCTGCCTACTTAACGTCAACAGCACTCTTCCGTGTGCTACTCTCTGTAAAACCTACAGATCTATGCCTATGGCACAAAGAATTCTCAAGGCTACTAGATCACTCTCTGGGAACACTCACGAACACTGTAGCTCCAACCAGGCAGTTCTTGTGCTGAAGTCACAGGCTGAAGTTACCCAGCCTAAGTATGCCAACTCTATTTGTTACTGGAATTATGTGATTTCAACAATTCATATGAATGAAAATAAATTGTTTAGAAATCGTATGAAAACTAAATTGAAAGACTTGAATAACGTGAGCTGCTTTAAAAAAAAAAGCTGTGGTAGTATTTAGAATTCTGCATCCACAAATCTATATTCCTTTTTAAAGGAATTAAAACTGGAACTTGTAATCAATGCATTGTAAACGTCGTTTATTCAATAAAGAGGAAAAAAGAAAAATCTGGGCCCTCCTTCAAAACATCATTTGATAAATATGTATTTATGTGTTTTTAAGTTAAAATAAAATGCCATTTGCACTTATAAATCATTTTCATGACTTTCCCACTTTAAATAACTTTCTCAATTAACCAACTACCTACCAGAATCTTATGGGACAAAGACAAGACAGTTCCTACTGTATATAAAAATGTTCTGCCTTCAGCACTCCAATGAGTCCTTTCATCTTGTTCAATCTCTCGCATTCTCAACCACACCCACTATTTCAAATCTTCAAACCTGGTTTTTCCAACCTTATTAGAGCCATGTCATCTGCTTTTGCCAGTCTTCAATGTACTGCTGGGAAAAGTTCTATAAATTAATGTTCTCTAAGGCCTTATTTACATGTGGAAATCTTTAGTTCATCTCTCACTGATTCTTTATTGACTCCCAAAAGGACATGCTCAAACTTTTACCTTGTTCTTAAAAATAAAATTTCAATGAGTTTATACTCATTGTTTAGATGTTAATAGTATTTGGGAAAACCTGCCCTTTTTCAGAAAAGCACACCAATCCAATCTACAGGAGCTAGATGGTTTCCTAAAACAAGCCCAGTTTGTTCCTGAACCTGTATCCAACTGCCTATGAAACAGTTCCATGATCTCTATACTGAAAACAGTGAAAATATTTAAAATATTTAAACATTTATTAAAATATCCCAAACCAGGAAATGGTGTGATACAGCCATGGAATATCATACAGCTATTATAAAAATGACTATTATGGGCCGGGCGCGGTGGCTCACGCCTGTAATCCTAGCACTCTGGGAGGCCAAGGCGGACGGATGGATCATTTGAGCTCAGGAGTTCGAGACCAGCCTGAGCAAGAGCAAGACTCCCATCTCTACTAAAAAAAAACAAAGAAATTAATTAGCCAACTAAAAAATATATAGAGAGAAAAAAAATTTTTTTAAATATTATGTAACATGGAAATATGCTTATATAAAGTAAAAAAGCAGAACACAAAACTATACACATATTATATATGATTATATATAAAAACACATTTAGGAAAATCCAGCCAGGAAAATACAAAAACTAGTAATTGCAACTATGTTAGACCAATTGAACAATGGGTGATTTTTCCTCTTCAAGTTTCTATATTGGTTATTATTTAATGGAGAAAAATAAAACTAAGTATGATTTCAAACACAACGCAGAGGCAGTTTGCTATATAATGGACAAAGTGTGAGTTTGGGAGTCAATAGGGGCCAAGTTCACATGCTAGTTCTTCTTGTAGCATAATATTTTCCCTTTATACTATAATGATTAGATGAGATAATGTATTTAAAAGCAACAGTGTCTAGAACATGTAGGTATACAACAAAGATTCACTTACTTTCTTTCCCCTTATGGCTTTAACTGTCAACCATTCTGAGGGGTAGCTCTAATGACACAAATCACTAAAAATACATTTCATGGTAAAAATCAAGCAACAGATTTAGCAAATGTTGACTTCAAGTCCCAGCAAATCAGAAGAATTAGAAATTAAATTCTCTTCAACTTGTTTACTAAATTAACCATATTCCATTAGTTATTCTTTCATTTTTATAAAGATATGAGGGGGAAGGTAAACTTTACTTAATATTTCATGATATAAAACCAAAAGCAGTTTACATTAATATTAAAAAGCATCAACAGCAGAGATGACTAAAACTTCTCTAAGCTATATTTAACAAAAGAAATTTCACATATGCCACACAATTATCTGACTCTGATATTTTTCATTCCATTCTGCATACTACTGCCAACCACCCTTTGTCAAGCAACACTTTGCTCCTGTCAATCCTCCACCCCCACACCTGAGATCTTTCCCTGCTGCCTACTTCAATTCTCAATACCTGTGTCAGGACATGTCAGGCAAGGTGACAGAGAGGACAACTACTGCAGGATCAGAAGGAAGAAAAGACCTGGGTCCCAAGTTGAGTATTCAAGGCTCCCAGGGTCTTTCCAGACGTATCCTGTCCTAGCAAAGATCTCCAAAGGCGGTACTCTCTCTCCCCCTTTCCTGTTTCCAATCTCTGAGATTTTGACACTAGCTTAGCAAACCTGTGTTTCCCTCTCGCAGACTCAGAAACTGAATTTTTTACGATGCAGTCATTAAAAATGATAAAAAGTCTCTACATTTCCTGACATGATACATCAAGTTTTTATAAAAGGCAGATTTTCTTAAATGTATAAAACAACTATTTTAATGCCTATTTAAAAATCTGGATGGTAAATACACCAAAATTCAAACCACAGTTATCTCTTGGTGAAATTTAGACTTTATTCATTATCCTGTATCTTTCTGAATTGTGTTGGTTTTACAATGACCTTGTATTACTTTTAAAATCAGATGAAACAATTATACGCATTTAAGAACCTTGAAAATATTATGCTAAGTCGAGAAATAAGCCAGGCACAAAAGGCCACATATTGTATGATTCCATTTATATTATATGAAACATCCAGAATAAGTAAATCCATAGAGACAGAAAGTCTCTATGTAGTTGCCAGGAGATGGGGGTGAGAAGTAGTGGAACCAACTGTTATAGGTACAGAAATTCTTTTGGGAGTGATGGAAATGTTCTGTAATTAAACAGTAGATGGTGATCATGGTTGCACAATATAGTTAATGCATAAAAATCACTGAATTATACAATTTAAAATGGTGAATCTTATAAGAATTATCTCAATAAAAACTAGAAGTAATTTTAAAAATCATATAAAACAATCAAGCTAAAAATTGAAAAAATTAAAACAAATGGACAAAAAATGAACGGGCATTTTAACATGCTCTTTAAGAGGCATACTCTGGCACCAGAACACCCGGTTCAGTATCCTGGCTCTACCTCTTAATAGCTGTGTGACCTTAGTAATTTATCACCTCTGTGCCTCCATTTCCTCATTTGTAAAATGGGGACAATAACCATATCTATCTCAAAATGTTGATGGAGGATTAATGATATGGAAAGCGCTTAGAGCAGCGTGTGACACATAATAAGCATTAGCCACAATTTTATTAGCCCAGTTCTGGGGAAGGTGTGGAAAAATGAGCACTCAAACCAACTGTGGGAGTACATAGTGGCACAACCTCTCATGTATCTATATGTACTGAAATTTTAATCGTCTTTATCTTTTTACTGAATTCTACTTCTAAGAAATTATGAGATACAAAAGAAAAACATAAAAAATGTATGTACAAGACAGTTTACATAAGCATTTTTTATAATAGCAAAGTAGAAAACAACGTAAGTGTCCATTTGTTGGAAATTAATTAAATTATTGATAAAATACCATGCAGACATCAAAGTATGTGGCAGAAACCATATATTGATATGGAAAGAAGACAAAGACCTATTGTGAAGTGGGAAAAAAAAGCAGATTATAAAACTATACATATAACTATAATCCCACTTACATTTTGCAACATATACATGTTTGCGTATATAAGATTTTGTAAGTACATTCAATACATTTCATCAAAATATTTTAAAAATCAATAATAAATCTAAACATAAGAAGAATGTCCTCTGGATCTATTTCTAACCATTATTCCTTAGTGTCTGCAACACTAAGTAGAACAAAAGTAGCCAGAACCTAGAGAAATCACCCACAAAGACATAAATCTACACAACGACCTGCAAATTGGCACTGGAGAACCTGACATTAACTAATTTAAAAGAGAATTTTAAAAAGACTTCACAAAATTCTGGTGCACTACAAAGAGTTCCAGACTTGGGGTTAATTATTTGATTAAATAACTATATGATCTTGGCCAAGCACTAAATCTGAGAAATCCCAGTTTCTGGAATAAAAAATGAGTATAATGATCCCTCATAGTACTGCAAGGATTAAAAGAGATCCTTACAAAAGAGCACTAGAAACTATAAAGGATATTGATCCTCTTTGGATGAAACCACCAAAACCAAACTTAAAAAGACACTGCTACAACCTTAAATCCCAGCAAATTGTTGTAAAATAGTGAAGAATTAAAAAAAAAACACAAAACCTAAGTTTAATAAAATGGAAATTAGAAAGTACTTATGTATAAACTTGAAGAAATAAACAATAATGGTAAACACTAGTATACCACCTAAAAAATATCTCAAATCAATTTAAAGAGGGAAAAAAGCTATGAAAAATGAATACAGGATATTAAAACAAAGAATGAGCTGCCTTGTAAATAACAGAGAATCTAAATATATCAATTAGGCTATAGACAACAGAATTGACAAAGCAATATCAGCAGTTTAGCTTCATTTGCAAAACAGTATTAGATGAAAGCTGACAAGGCAAAATAAACTGAATTTTAAAATCCCAAAAGAAGATCTGACCTATGAACAACAGTGGCTCCAATAAAAACAGAAAATGCTGGCCAGGCGTGGTGGCTCACGCCTGTAATCCTAACACTCTGGGAGGTTGAGACAGACGGATTGCTCAAGGTCAGGAGTTCAAAACCAGCCTGAGCAAGAGCAAGACCCTGTCTCTACTAAAAATAGAAACAAATTAATTGGACAACTAAAAATATATAGAAAATATTAGCCAGGCATGGTGGCACATGCCTGTAGTCCCAGCTACTCGGGAGGCTGAGGCAGTAGGATTGCTTGAGTCCAGGAGTTTGAGGTTGCTGTGAGCTAGGCTGATGCCATGGCACTCTAGTCCGGGCAACAGAGTGAGACTCTGTCTCAAAAAAAAAAAATTTCAAAATTTTTCTGCTATAAAATGAAACAATTTAGCGTAAACATTAACAACAGGTTAAAGAGAATGGCAATCATCACAGATTTCCTCTTTATACTTTTCTATATCCCTCAAATTTTGTACATAGACTATATACTGCTTTTATAACCAAAAAAGTGTGGGGGTTCCCCCCCTTTTTTTAAACCATAGAAAAGACTCAGAATACTTGCACAAAAATGAAACAGAGCTGTGGTTGAAAACATAATACCTGCCAAAGTTTTTGAAGGCAGAAGAATATGTTAACAACTTTAGAACCTTTAAGTGACTTTTGAAAAAATGATGAGACAACTAAGCCATGCAAAATACATGACACTTTTTTAAACTAAATGGATTTGAATAGTAACAAAGTATTAACAATAAAGTAAGCCACCTAAGAAACTAAAAGCAAATACTAAGAGAACTTTAAGATTTAGCATAGAATTTCAAAGTGAAATGAGAAGTATGCCAAGCTCCCAAATGCCTCATGTCTCCCATGAGAAAAGCTAAAAATGGAATAAGAATAAAGAAAATAGTTGTTAAAATAATGTTTCTAACAATGTGAAAAAAAGTGTGGGGATAAATGGGTTGAAGTTTTCTCCTAACTCATCTTAAAAAAATTGAAAATTTAAATTCCACTAAAGAAATCACATACATAGGGAAAATAGCAAGTATGAACTTAAATGAAGATGGTTATAACAAAAAAGACAATAACAAGTATTGGTGAGGATGTGGAAAATGGAACATCCATACATGGCTAATGAAAATGTAAAATGGTGCAGCCACTTTGGAAAACAGTTTGACAATTTCTCAAAATGTTAAACAGAGAGTTACTAAGTGACACAGCAATTCCACTCCTAGGTATATACCCACGAGAATTAAAAGCATACATCCACACAAAAACTTATACATGAAATTCCATAGCAGCATCATTCATAATATCAAAAAGTGGAAACCTAAATGTCTATCAACAGATAAATGGATATGCAAATGGATAAATAAAATATGGTATTATCCAGACAATACCTGTTACAACATGGATCAACCTTAAAAACTAAGCTAACTTCTAAGAAACGACAGTGAGCTAACACCGTTTATGCTATCCTGTATTAAGCT
>VBSM01003204.1:22991137-23004063 GCA_008086735.1 Cheirogaleus medius
CCCCGGCGCCGGAGCCGACAGCTCCGCCCCCGCCCGCGGCCGGCGCCGCCTCCAGGGGAGCTATTGTTCCCGCGGCCCGGTGGCGGCGCGGGGCCGGGGTCGCAGACAGCCCTCTGTGCCGCCGCCGCGGGCTGCGCGGCGCAGAGGATGCTCGGTGAGCATTACCGTAACAGACATGTTTGCTGCCCTTGGTGGGCGTTTTTGAAGCATTTCCTTCGCCCAGCAACCTGGCTGGGAGAGAAGGGCAGGTGGTCTATTATGTATCTGTTTCCTAGGTGAAGAAACTGAGCCGCGGAGAGGTAAAGGTGACTTGTCCAAGGTCACATACCGAGAAATGGGCAGGACCAGGATTGGAACCCAAGTTCTTACTCCAGCTATGCAGTTCTCAGAGATGTTGGCTGAATGGTTAAATTTCCAGAATCCTCACCCTCCACCTCATTCCCATATACTCGCATACAACTGAATTTAAGATAGTTTTTAGAAGTCTATATTGCTCTCTCCCCCTAATAAGAGCTGAGATTTAGAGAGGATTTGCTATATACAAAGCCTGTAGAGAGCTCTTTATGTGCATTCTCTCCCGTTCTTTTTTACAGCCCCACAAGGGAGTTTTCATTCTTATCTCCATTCTTCAGAGGAGGAGGTTGGGACTGAGGTAAAGTGATCTGTCTCCCAGCCCACTGCTCCTCCTACCACATCTTGCTAGGTGTTACCTGGACATAGGAAGATCATGGACTGAATTGTTCGAAAGTCCTCTGCCTTTTTCATTCTATTATGCTGCCTCCCACCTCAGAAGGAATTTTAAAATCTCATTGAAAACTGATCAATTTGGTTCGTAAAATTAAGAAATGTGTGAAAAGCCACAACAAACCAACCATATTAGGAAAAACGTCTTCAATGTAAATATGAAACAATATACTTAAAATAAGGAGGTAATATAAATCAAGAAGAAAAAGTTTAAATTAAAAAAAAGGGAAGCTTGACACTTATTCACAAAAAGTACAGATAATAAATACATGACAAGAGATTTAAACCGACTAGTAATAGAAGGCAGATTAGACCCTACACAGTGGCTCACGCCTGTAATCCCTGCACTTTGGGAAGTTGAGACTGTAGCACTGCTTGAGGCCAGGAGTTAGACCAGCCTGGGCAATGTAGTGAAACCCACATCTCTATAAAAAAATTTTTTAAAGGCAGATTAAAACCACAAAATGTTTTTCCCTTTGGATGATTCACAAGAGTTAAAAGTGTTGACAAGCCTAGCACTATTAGTTTATACATTTGGGGAGAATTTGACTATGTATCAGAAACCTTTAAGATGGGTTTACCCTTCAATATATAAATTCCACTTATTGGAATTTATCCTAAAGAAATAATTGGACAAGCACACAAAAATTGTATATACAAAGGATGTTCATCACAGCCTTCATAACATAAATGTCCATCAGTGGGGACCAGTTCAATAAAGTATGGTACCTCTTTGTGCAATGGAATATTATGCAGCTTTAACAATGATTATGTTAGTGTTTACTAACATAGAAAAAAGTGGGATACTAATAAGAAAATCCTATTTTTCTAAAATATACAGACTCATAGAAAAAAAGTCAAGAAGACTATACAGCAATTATCTCTGAAAGGTGGGCTTATGAGTAATAAATACTTGTCCTTTATATTTTTCTGTATCATCTGAATTTTTTCAATGAAAATATTTTGCTATAATTTTAAAAAGCAAGTTTCTTTTAAATTATACTTCCATCATGCTTTTTCTATAAATTCACATTTTTTAACATTTTATTAAGATTTGCCTCCAACCTCCAAACTGTTAGTAGTGAGTAACATGGCAATTATTACAACTAAAATTAAACTTCTGACTTTCCTGAACCAGGTGTGATCCCAGGTTCCTGACTTCTAAGCCACAGCTGAAGGCTTATTCTCAGGTCACTCCTTCAGCGGCTTCTCTGCTAAGCTTGACCTCTCCCATGCTTCTTTCCTCACCTGTGTCTTGGTTCTCCCAGCCCCAGTATTCTACTCTGAATTTTCATTTCACTGCTGACCATAACCCAGAAAAATACTAAGAGGTGACAACCCTTGAATAAAAAGCCAAAAATCCTGGGGCCATAAAGCACAAATTAATTTATATCTGCATCTTTCTCCAAATTAAATAAGAAAAATTCAGTGCAGATTCCTCTAGTTTTCAAGTTGAAAAGGACTCTACTTCAGAAATAGTATTTCTCTGACTTCAATCATACAATCTCAATCAGGGAGGAAAAAAGACCTTAGAGGTGATCTAATATAACCCCCATGACATGTGTTAATATTGGTGACCCCAAAATACCAGATAGCAAAAGGGTGTGAGAATCACTACTTAAAAACCACCCAGAGACACATTCGTACCCCCATAATATGCTGAAATAAAAAAAAATACCCAGAGAGTTTAATAAAAATGTAGATTTCTGAACACCACTCTAGACAGTCTAACTGATGCTCAGGTATCTGTTATTTATTTTAAAGTTCTGTAGGTAACTCAGATGCACTGTCAAGTTCGGAAACCCTTGATCTAACCTTGATCAGTTAGCTATTACTCCATAACAACCAACCATCAAATCTCAGCAGCATGCCACAATAAGCATTCTAGGGGTTGGCTGGGGGTTGGCTAGTTAATCCAGGCTAGGCCTGGCTGGATGGCTCTGCTACAAGGCAGGTCCAGCTGGGCTTGGCTCCTGTGTGCAGGTCAGCTCTGGTTCCCTCTACCAGTATTCATTGGCTGAAGGGGCAGCAGCTACCCAGGAGGCAGTTTTGTCATGGAGATAGCAGTGGTGCAAGGGGGCATGCCCAACCATGCTAGCATTTTTCATACTGCTGCTTGTACATGTCTGCTAACAGCCCACTGGCTAAAACTAGTCCCATAGCTGAACCCGAAGACAAGGGGTAGGGAAGTATATTCTTCTTAAGGAGCTAAGAAGAGGTGAATACAGAATGAATATTTTTGAACAAAAATCTATCGGAGAGCCTATACTTGAATACCACTAGTTATGCTCTATCAGAATGTTTTCAGTTCCAAGTAACAGAAAACCCAATCCAAATTATTGTAAACAAAAAGATTTATTGACTCATGTTTTAAAATAAAAATGACAGAGGTAGTGCCCTCTCCTGTGAGTTGCTTTCTGTCCTCAATAAAGCTTCACTCATGGAAAACATTGCATTCCTTTGAGAAACAATTTATGAGCATTCACTGCATGCTAGGGACTATAATAGCCTCTGGCGACAAGAAATAATCCTGCCTTACTGTGTGGGAGGGGAGAAGATACCTGAAAATTTAACAGTTACAACTCAGTGTGAGAAATGGAGCAAGGGTGGCATAGGAGGAAATGGCAAATCCCATTTCGTACTCGAAGTCCCACCAAAATCCTGACTTTTCTGGACCTCCTGTTGGAGGGTCTAGCTGCATAATGAAGTCCTGATAAACGGTAATAAGACACTCTGGGATTGACAAATTGGCCCCATAGGAGAGAGTCACAGTGCTTGACCCAGAAACGAGAAAGGGGTTATTTATGATGCAGCACTGGCACAAATCGACTTCTGATCAAATTTAAGAGACTGGACCCCACTTTCTAGAGAGACAAGTCTTTAAAAAAGAGAGAGAGAGAGGAAACTTATTAATTCATTCAGCAAAGTTGTACAGAAGGTCTACTAGCACCCGGAAATACATACCATGATAAGTACAACAGACCTGCCCTCTGTCCTTAGAAAGTTTATAGTCACATATTAATTAAGCAGTTATACAAATAAAAGTAAAATTGCAACATTGTTAATGGATGTTAACAAGGGGAATCTCAGAGAGGTTTCCCTGAAGGAGTGAGGCTTATGCTAACCATGAGTAGAAGTTAACCAGACGAAGAAGGACTGTTAGAGGCAGAGAGAAGAACACCACAAGCAAAGAGCCTGTGAGTAAGAGGGTCTGAATGCTGGCCAGTGTCATACAAGTAGGGTCAACTTGTTTAGAACTTCATTCATTGATTCAACAAACATTTACTGAGTACCTACTATGATCTAGGCAGTGTTCTAGATACAGAGAAACAGCAGTGAACAAAACAAAGTCTCTGCTTCTTATAGAGCTTTTGAGCTTTTGGTCTAGTAGGGGAGACCGATAATATTAATGTTGGTGGGAGAGAATAATTGTTGGATTGAGTCACAATAATAACTATAATATAACGAGGACCTGCTATATCCCAGGTAATGCCAGCCACTTTGTATTTGTTGTCATTAATCTTCCCACCTACCTTGCTGGTAAGTATTAGTTCCATTTTGCAGATGAGGAAACAAAGACCTAAGGAGGTTAAGTACCCAAGGCCACAAAGCTAGGAAGTTGGAGTCACTTGGTTCATTCTCACTCCAGAGCCCCACCACATCACTAGCATGAAAAGATGGAGAAACACCATCATCTGATACTAGATGAAGCAAAGGTTGGCACTATCTACATTGCAGCCACCAAAGAGTATTTACAAGTCATCCTGACCACCCCGTAAGAGTATCAGAAGATTTTGTTGGATGTCTTATGATTATTTATACATTGGTGGGGACTCTGGTGGAAGGCACTATTATTCTTACTCACTCCTCCTTAATGATCCTCAATTATATAGACAATTGGCAGAAGCCAAGAAGGCAATGGTTACAGATGTCTCAACGAAAATGCTATGGAAATCCAGAGAAATATCCTAACTCTGCCTGGGGGAGAACAGGCTTCCTCACTATCATCATTCTGTCAGTTTGAAAGGCTTCTCACCCAGACAGTCCCTGTGAGTGGGTGGAGAGACTGAGGAGGCATCTCTGGGTTTTTCCTGCAGGTTGTCTTGTCATTCAGTTGTTAGCATTGCTCTGAATACAGAATTATGATTTTTTCATGATATTTCAGCAAATGGAAAATTTCAGCCACAATCTAAAAATTTCTCCAAAGGTTTAGTTCATAAAGGAGTGTACCAAAGACACAGTTTCTCTAACAAAGACAATCACACATAAAAGGAAGTGGGAAGTATAGCATAGTAATTAAGAGTGTAGACTCTAGAACCGAACCATCTGGGTTTGCATCTTAGCTCTGCCCCTTGCTAGCTCTATGACCTTGGGCAAGTTACTTAACTTCTCTAGCCTCAGTTTGATCATTTTTAATATCGAGATAAATTTTTATCTACTTTGCAGAGTTGCCGTAAGAATAAAATGGGTTCATAGATGTAATGTGCTTAAAACCATGCTTAGTACATCATAAGAACACAGTAATTGGCCAGAAGTAGTAGTGGCTTAGAGAGCACATGATAAATGTTAGTTATTGTTCATGACAGTTGCCATTAACTGCACTTACATACTAGGCTAAGAGCTCCACATGAATTACCTAATGTAACACTACCAAAAACCTGATGGGGATGGCGCTGTATTATTATCTTCATTCTATAGATGAGAAAGCAGGTGTGGAGAGGTTGAGTCATTTGCCCAAGGTTACACACTTAGTGGGCAGCAGGGCTGGGACCAGGTGTGTCTAACTCCGAAGCCCGTACTCCAAATCAAAACCCAAAGGGTTAACATCAACCATCAGAAGAGCTCATCTAGGCTGGCTGCCTACTAGAGAGGCCTGCAGGAGGGCAGCCTGGTGACTGGCTGGGGCAGCCAAGCTGCTGGGAGGAAAATTGGTGACAAAAAGCCAGGTGAGTCAAAGGGAAGGACAAGAGCCTGGGAACTTGACAATGGCATCCACTGAGCTAAGAATCATGAAAGAGAGATAAAGCAAGGAGCTGGGTACCTGGAAGAATTAAAGTGAGTCAAATGGAACTAAATAATTACATTTTACCACTGTGTGTGTTTAAGTATGTCAGCTTGCCTTTGTATGTATACATATGTATTGACCATATGTCATTTGCCTGTGTGTACATATGTAATGAGTGTATCAGCTTGCCTCTGTACATATGCATAAGTGCCAAGCATATGTCATTTTCCTCTGTGTACATATGTAAGGAGTGAGTATATATCAGGTTGCCCCTGTGAGAGTGTGTATGCGTGCATATTGGAGAGTGACAGCTGGGCCCTGTGTTTGTACATGCACATTTACATGTGTGTATCCACCCATGCCTTACTGTATATATCAACTCATCAGTATATGAACTTGAATTGAATCAACAGTTTTTCTAACTCTTCTCCCTTGGCTCCCAGTTAAAAATTATTCCCTAACGTCTAATGGCCTGGGAGTTCAGTATCAGGGTTAATACAGTTGGACTTAGGCACTTAGTGTAGATTCCTAATTAAGGGACTTGTAAAGATGTCACAACAAGACCACATTCTGAAGCTGTTTCTCTCAGCACAGAACAATAGTGATAAAACATAAGGCAACTTTGGTATTGGTGACGTCAACAACCATGAGAGCAGGGGGCAGGGCAGGGCAGGGATGCTGGGACAGTACCCCCATTCATCCAACATTCATCCAACAGCATTTAGATGAATCACGTGCCCATGATGTGCCAGTCAATCATGTTAGGCAATTGTGAGGACAAAAAGGTGAACAAGATAGACACAGTCCCTGTCCTATTGTCTAACAGAAAGGTCAAACTTTAAGCAGTCAATTACAGTTGTGAAGTATTTTGCAAAGGATTGTAAAAGCATTAGAGCCCTAACATACCAGGAACTGGAAGTATCAAGGAAAGCTTCCCAGAAGAAGTGCCATTTAGGCTGAGGCTGGAAGACTAACGAAGAGTGAAAAGAGGTAGAGAGGGAACAGTATTCTATGAAGAACGTTCAACATGTAAAAATGAAATAAAGAATATGGCAAGTTCAAGAAACAGAGAAGAGGCAGCTGTGGCTGAAGCCTGGAGAGTGAATGACAGAGAATGAAGTTGGAGGCCTCAGGTAGCACAGGGTGGGCAGATCATATAGGCCTTTAAGCCAGAGTAAGGGTTCAGACTTGATTGTAACATTATAAACAGGGAATAACCTGCTCAGATTTATGTTTTTAAAAGATCACTTGGTTAAATGGGTAAACTGTAAGTCATGTTAATTGTAGCTCAATGAAGCTGTTAAAAAAATCACTTGGGCTGCAGTGTGCAGAAAGGCTTGGAAAGGTGAAATATATGCAGGAAAACCATGAGAGGACTAATGCAGTGGTGCAGGTGAGGGATGATGGTGGCTACGATTAGAGAAGATGGGGACAAGTTAATTAATTAGATTTAGGAAGTAAAATCAACAGAAGTTGGTGACTGACTAGATGTGGGGGGTAAGGAAGAGAAGGTATCAAGCAAGGGTTATCCCCAGATTCAGTGGCATTTACTAAAATAGCCAACTCTAGAGAAAAAGCAGGTTTGAAGAGAGAATGAGTTTAATTCTAGGCACACTAAGTTTGAGGGGCCAGTGAGGCATCTGTGTGGAAGTGTTCGGCAACAGTTGGATTTCTAAGTCTGGTGCTCATAAGAGAGATTCATACTGGGCATATGCATGTGGGAAGCAACAGAGAATAAATTAATTGAAGTTATGGATGTGTTATGATTTAATGAGATACTATGAGATAAGAAGAGAAGAGGGGCCAGGCTGAAGCTGAGGAACTTCAATAGAGGGAACTGCAAAGGAACTGTCAGAAAGGAACAGTGTCACAGCGAACAAAAAATAAAAGTATTTCAAGAAGCAGGATGTGGTTGGGCACATTGGTTTATGCCTGTAATCCCAGCGCTTTGGGAGGCTGTGGTGGGAAGATCTCTGTTTGAGACCAGCCTGGGAAACAGAGAGAGACCCCATCTCTACAAAAAATTAAAAAATTAGCTGAGCGTGGTGGTACAAGCCTGTAGTCCTAGCTACTGGGGAGACTGAGGTGGAGCCTCGAGGCTACAGTGAGCTGTGATCACACCACTGCACTCTAGCCTGGGCTACAGAGCGAGACCCTGTCTTAAAAAAAAAATTAAAAAAAAATAAATAAAGCAGGATGTGGTCAACTGGTCAAATGCTGCTGAGAGGTCATGCGAGATGAGTACTGAATAGTGTCCAACAGGTATAGTCACTGGAAGTCATCAGTGATCTTAGCAAGAGCCATTTGGTAAAGTGGTAGGGGAAGAATCCAGAATAGAGTTTTTTGAGACATGAGTAACAAGTAGGAAGTGGAGACATTTAGACAGCTCAGCTGTGAAGGGAAGAAGAGAAACAAAGCAAGAGGTGACTGTGGGTGGAGGAAGAACTTTTTAAGATGAGGCTGTAAAATATTTAAATGATGATGATAAAGATCCAAGAACAGGGGAGGAGAGACTTGAATATACAACACAGGAATAAGGATAATCAGTTGTGTAAGATTCCTGAGAAGACAGGAAGTAGTGTAATTCAAAGCGCCAGATGAAAGAATTGGGTTTTGAGAGAAGACACTTTATTCTCTGTAACAAGAAGGAAGGCAGAGAGAATGGGAACTGATGCAGGTGGTTTGTAGCAGGGTTTTGAGGTAACGAGGAAATTTCTGGATTGTGGCTCCCATGTTCTCTGAAGAGAAAGGGGGCCAGGGTGGTGAGGGATGAGAGTTGAGGGGAGTGGATGCATTACCAAGTAGTGTAAGGCAGCTTCAGCCCCACTATAATCTCCGTCAGCTCCCTCTCAGCCTCCCTACCCCAATCTTCAGCACCATCTTTGATGTGGGCAATTGCATTTTCTCAATCTTATATAAAATATTGCTTTTTAAAAAACTCGTCTATGACTTACAATCCATGTAACAGACACCACTTCAAGACAAGTAGCCTGGTCCCGCCGTTCCAACCAGACTACTGCCCGAGTCCCTGCTACACAGAAATTTTGGGTCAGATTTGAAAAGGGTGGAAAAAACCTGAAGTGGTCACTGAGGATGATGGGAGAGAAGGCATATGATTGTCCCCGGCAGGGCTTAGGTGAGACTGATAGCACCAGAGGCAGACACCAGAGAGGCAAGTGGAAGCCAGGATGCTCAGGGGAAGGCAGGGGCCTTTTCTCCTCAGGTGGGCGTTCCTTGGCGGAGACAGGGGGTGTGGTGGGGACTACCCCTCATGCTCCCACCTCCAGCAAAGGAGTTCGAAGGGACAAGGTCCCTAAAGAAACATGGGGCAAAGTGCAGCCTTTGCTTTCTCAGTAGCCAGCATGACTTGAGGTGACCTAAATTCAGATTATCTCAAACCCTGGCACAACTTCTTTCCATACATATGCTGACAAATGGTCAAGACTGATCTAATCACCATTTTGTAATCCTCAGTGAAATGAAACCACAGATCACTTATTAATTATGAGTGAAAGACAGAAAGATCTGGCAGCTACTGCCTTCACCAGGCAATCAAATTTAGCATCACCAATTGTGGGACAATTTGCCAGGATGTGCCTTCTGAAATTATGCAATGAGAGGCACATGACATTTATCTACATGATATTCTTGCCAAAAAAGTTTAACCTGAATCTAATCACAAGGAAGTAATCAAATAAATCCAGCATGTGGGCACTTTACAAGGCCTGGACTTAAAAAGAAATTTAATGTCATGAAAGACAAAAAATAAGGAGAGGTCTGTTCTAGGCTGTATAAAAAGACAAAACAACCAAATGCAATAAACCTTGATTGGATCTGAGAAAATAAACAGCAATAAAAGGTATTAAGATAACTAGAGAAATTCAAATATTGACTGTATATGGGATATTGAATTAACGTTAATTTTCTTAGGTGTGATAATGGGATTATAGTAATCTAGGAGAATGTTCTTATTCTTTGTACATGCATTTAAAAGTATTTAGAGGGTGAAGTGTCATGATGTCTGCAACTTTCTTTCAAATGGTTGAAAGGGAGAGGAAAGCAAACTGTTAATAATTGGTAAATCTAGATGAAGGGTTAAAAAAAGATTTTAAAAAAGTGTGATCTATTTCTTAATTACTTCACCAAACATTTTTTTGCCATGACCTTAGATAGCTTTATGCTTATAAGCATAAACTGTGCTGCTTAATGTACTAAATTAGATTGAAATCTTTAAAAGCATCATAGCAAGAAAATTGCTCTGCAAAGCTTTTTAGACATAAAAGAACTTATAATTTGTGTAGGAGTATAAGTAAAGATAGGGTAAAGTGGGAGTGTGAGCCACAAAATAATAAAAAGAATGCTTTCCTGGGAGTCAGAAAACCTTTGAGTCCAGCACTTAATGATTAGAGATGTCAAGTTTCCTCATGTGCAAAGTGAAGCTAATGGTGTCAGCTTCATCAGCCTGCTGTATAGGTACAGGAGAAATAGAATGTGAAAAGGCTTTTATAAACTGGAAATGGGTAAGCAAGTGAAGTGATTTTAATTATCATGACATGCTAATGTCCTATTAGCAGTGGCTCTCAAATACTTACACATAACAAGCAACTGGGAAGCATAAGCGTACATTCCAATCCTGCCCTCAGACATCCTGATTCAGTAGGTCTGAGATGAGGTCCAGAATTTGCTTTGTGAAAGCACCCCAGATACCGTGGTGCAAGGGATCTGAAAACCACACTTAGAGAACCACCTTGGAGGTGGTTACTGTGATCTAAATCTTTGCTATGCAATGTTTAGTCCATAGACCAGCAATATCACTATCATCTGAGAACTTGTTAGGAATGCAAAATAAGGATCCACCCCAGATTTACTGAATCAAAATCTGAATTTTTAATAAGATGCTCAGGTGATTCCTGTGTACATTGACATTTGAGAAACACTAATCAAAATGGCAAGACTGATTGGTGACCTTTTTTTTTGCCTTGGTCACTGGATCTCAGCTTGCTATCAGACGCAGTTGGGATTACCACCTTTGCTGCTGCTGACACCTTTAACCTCACTTAACCCTTCTTTCTGCTTCTCTTTGTTTCGGGCTTCTCAGTCTCCTGGCAGATTTTTGATGAACATAACCAGACAATCGGAGTGCTTATTTTCTCCCATGTCATAAATAGACCAAAGCTTACTAACTTCAGATCTAAATCTAGTTAAGCTACTTAGTAGTTATGTGATTTCTTTTTCTTTTTCTTTTTTTTGAGACAGAGTCTCACTCTGTTACCCAGGCTAGAATGCCGTGGCGTCTGCCTAGCTCACAGCAACCTCAAATTCCTGGGTTCAGGCAATCCTCCTGCCTCAGCCTCCCGAGTAGCTGGGACTACAGGCATACGCCACCATGCCCGGCTAATTTTTTCTATATATTTTTAGTTGGCCAATTAATTTCTTTCTATTTTTAGTAGAGACGGGGGTCTCGCTCTTGTTCAGGCTGGTTTCGAACTCCTGACCTTGAGCGATCCTCCCGCCTCGGCCTCCCAGAGTGCTAGGATTACAGGCGTGAGCCACCGTGCCCGGCCTATTTTCCTTTTATGAAACAAAAAAGTCAGTGGTGTCATTATAGCTCATTGCAACCTCAGACTCGTAGGATCAAGCAATCCTCCTGGGTCAACCTCCCAAGTAGCTAGGAGTACAGGCATGTACCACCATACCCAGCTAATTAAAAAAAATTTTGTTTTGTAGAGACTATGATACTCAGGCTGGTCTCAAACTCCTGGCCTCAAGTGATCCTCCTGCCTCAGTCTCCCAAAGTGCTAGGATTACAGGTGTGAGCCACCACACTCAGTCCATTTTTTTATTGTGGTGAAACAACATAATACTGACCATTTAACCACTTTTAAGTGTACAATTCAGTAGCATTAAGTATGTTTACATCGTTGTGCAACCATCACCACTATCCATCTCCAGAACTTTGGGTATGTGATTTTGAACAAGTCACTTAACCTCTCCAAGCTTCATTTCCTTATCTATAAGATATGAATAATATTACCTACACCTGCAGAGTATTTTAAGAATTAAATGAAATAATATATAAACATGCCTAGGGCCCACAGAAAATGTTCGGTAAATGCTGACTTCCTTCCATTTGAAAAAGGTTTTCAGATAGCCCTGATTTTACAATAGAAATCATCTACTAAAATCAACTGATAAGAATTTCAAAAGCATACACAAAAATCGACATATTCTGAGCACATCATTGCCTCACAAGAGGGAAATTTATAAAATGGAAGAATTTTATAATCTATAGAATTGGGCAATTTGAAATAGTTAAAATAAACAGAAGTTACATTTTGTGGGAAAAAATTACATTTGGAGAAGCAACAACCCTTTTGTTCCCATTGTATAGAAATTCTTATATTGCCTACATTTAGCTTGTGTTATAAACAGTTTAAGTACAATCATTATCGTAATATCAATAACATTCACAAATGGTGCATTCAACCTTGGGGCTGATCCACTTGCATGGTGCATTTGAAATTCCATTTATGGACACATTATCTTTTAAGGAGAATGCTAAATTGAAAACTTGGGTTACATGAATAAATTGAAAAGGTTAGTTTTAACTTTGTGATTAGACTAATTCTGATTAGACTAATTAGAACATGAGAAGGGAATTTAGAGATCCTCTCCTCCAACATCATTATTTTACAAACAAGGAAATTAACATCCAGAGAGACGTGGTAACTTGCCCATGATCACATGTGAGTTATCCACAAAGCTGGGACCAGAGCTCAGGTTCCAGGAATGAGTCCTGGTGTTGACTTTGAAGAATGGGAACATTTCAGCAGCATAGGTGATGGAGAAAGGTTTGTAGAGAGGCTAAGAGCATTCTAGGTAGAGGAATCAACAGAAGGAGCCCGGCTCTGAAACTGAGAGACTGGTGATTGTGTTCAGGGAGTATCACACAGTAGGGAGGTTGGAAGGAGACATTAAGATAGGGTTTTGTGAAGGGAGAAGAGATAGTCTTGGACCCTTGTAACACAAAAGATCAGAAGAGAGGGTTAGGGATTTTTGTTTTGTTTTTAATTTTACAGTTTACAAGGCTCTTCCATATTTGTGTTCTCATTCAATAGAACACATGTCCTCATGTGTTCTCATAGCAATCATGGGAAGTAGGTATTTTACAGATGAG
>VBSM01003204.1:23004163-23015244 GCA_008086735.1 Cheirogaleus medius
CGGCCTGTATTGTGATTCTTAAGAGCATGAACTCTGGAGCTAGATCACGTGAGTTCAAACCTCTCCACCCCCAGGTGGAAGCCAAATGACCTTCAGAAAAAAAATATGGCTAAAATGTATAGTGTTTATTATATGCCAGGCTCTCTATTCCAAATACATATATTACTCATTTAATCCAACAACCCTATAAAGGATATTCTATAATTATAATTATTACCATTTTAAAGCATCTCCCTCTCACCAAAAAAAAAAAAAAATTGAGAGGAAGGAAAGAAGTAAAGAAGTGTCTCACTAGAAGATGAGGAACAGGGATGCCCTTCTCCCCTAGGTTCCCTGTTCCTTGATTTGTAATATAATCTTAACTCCTTGGTATCCCACTCTTTCCTTCCCACTTGTGATACTATGGTGGATTAGATTATTGTTCAAAGATATTCCTCCTCCCTTCACCTTCTTAGGAGGAGTCTACTTCCCTCTGCTTGACTTTGGGCTCCATGCTTTGGCCAAAGAGAGATGTTAGCAGATGTAACACTGGAACTTGAAGTGTCCTTCTACAGTTGGGCTTGCCCTCTGTACTTCTGCCCTGAGAACAGCTTCCTCTGGATAGCTCTTGCCCTTCCAGTCTGGGACTCCGAGTGACCGCATGAGAGCGGATCTCCACCACCACCCTCTACCTCTGATCTCTTAATGGCTGGGTGACTGGAGTGACTGCCCTGCAGTCCTGTAGAACGGTGGTCTCTGACCTTTTTAGCACCAGGGACAGGTTTTATGGAAGACAATTTTTCCACAGGCAGGGAGTGGGGGAAGGAGGTGGGGTGAGCAGGGGAGCTCAGGCAGTGATGTAGCCTGGTTCCTAACAGACCACGGACCAGTACTGGTCCTTGGCCCAGTGTTGGGGACTGCAGCTATAGAAGGTCTGACACCAGCCCATTCCAAAAAACTCTCTGGAGACTCAGGGTAAGAATCTAGATCCATGTGCACCTCACCAGCAGAGCACCAGCCTCTGAGTTTCCTTCTTGGTTATGCTGGAAGCAAAACCGGATGATGGGACAGAAAAGGAACTGGAGCCTTGCCTTCCACTGCTACTTACAGTATTTCCACTGTAACAAGTATCCTTTTGATGTTAAAAAAAAATCAATTTCTTAAATAACTGGACTTGGAATTTTTCCCCCAATAAACCCATAGAATAGAAAACTCAGACCGAAATCTAATTAAATATCTCAGCAAAATTACCAGGAGTTAAGAAAGGGAGCCCATGTTTATGGATAGAGACCCCCTGCCCCAGCTCTTTAGTGAACATACATGATTAGTCCTTTCCTCCAAAACTGGCTGTGCTGTAAGGGCATTTTACAAGTGGAACTAGAGCTTCAGAAGCCTTTCCACCCAAAGTAACGAGGTCACCATTATGTCCATTCCAATCAGTGCCAGCAGTGAGAGAACCTTCACACACAATCTGGGCATCTGCATAATGTAGAAACTGAAATTTTCCACCTAATGATGATAAAATGCACAGTTAGGTTAATAATCAGCTTGCAAATCCAACAATTATATTAGGTAATAGAGGTTCAATAGATGTGTTCTTTTAAAATCTTGCATAAATCACACTTCTATAAATTGAATCTCATTCTAAATGCACCAAAAGGCTATTTAAAGAAATGCCATATTGAATTTTTTCATAAAGAAAATAATCACACTCTTGTATTTGTTATGCAAGTTTTATATCCTGGGCATTCCTAACCCATGGTACACCTGGGATACTTCCCTTACAGGGCAGCATCTCTACAGGAGGGCATCCATATCCCAAAGACAACAATAATGTTAAAATGCTTTACATCATTCTTTATTTTAAAAGTGCTTTACCAACATATACTAATCTTCACAACATTCAAGGGAGGTAGGTAGATAAGTATTACACCACTTTCACAGATGGAGAAACTGAGGCAGAGATTAGTAAATTGTGAAGGGCATAATATATGGCACAAGTAGGAAAAGAATTTGTTGCAGTCATGGATCACTGACGACCTTTGCCATGACTTCTGAGTCCTACCAACATGAAAGCAGCAGATGCAGCATGGAGGCAAGTCATCAACAGCTTGGCTAGTCTAAGGCCAAACTTTACCTTGCTGATAACCAGATGTTGAATATGCTGTCCTTTGGCAAGCACTCCCCTCACACGCATCCTCACATGCATCCACCTCTAAACAAGGAGAGCGGAAACTGTTTTGAGTGCAGGAGGGGTTGGAGAAACAGGGCTGGGAAAGAGGACAACAGAAGAGAAAACATGAACTGATATCAAAGCAAGGAATCGAAGAAGAACAAGAGGACCAGCTGGGATCCGGTCCAACAGAAAGGAGAGACACAGCAGAAAACAAGTGCCATTCATTTGAAAAGCTCAGACATCTAGAAATGCTAGTAAAAGGGTAATTCTTAGCAATGGCATTACAGAGCCACTCCTCATGGCTTTGCCAAATATAATTATCAGGTCTTTCTGACATTCCCGGGAGGCAGAATCATTCCTTTTCTCTGGTCCAGACCAAGTGCTGATGTAATTGACCTGACACTGCGGAGGCTGCTGACAACTCAAATGCACCCGCCTGCCATGCCTCCTCTCTTCCACTGCTCTTCTCATCTCTTCAAAACAAAACAAAAATGCATCTTAATATTCTTCCTGCAAAAATCCTAAAGTACAGTCCCATGTCTAACTTTTAGAAAAGGGACATGATGGCCAGGCGCGGTGGCTCATGCCTGTAATACTAGCACTTTGGGAGGCCAAGGCAGGAGGATCGCTTGAGGCCAGGAGTTCGAGACCAGGCTGAGCAAGAGTGAGACTCTGTCTCTACAAAAAAATAGAAAAATTAGCCGTGTCAGCACACACCTGTAGCCCCCGCTACTCGAGAGGCTGAGGAGGATCACTTGAGCCTAGGAGTTTGAGGTTGCAGTGAGCTATGATAATGTCACTGCACTGCATTCCCACTGCTCTAACCTGGGCAACAGAGTGAGACCTTGTCTCAAAAAAGAAAAGAAAGGGGCCATGATAGGCATACATGTGAATTAACAGCCGCTCGCAATCAATGCTCCTTTATACAACATGGAACATTTTTTAAAAAATTGTGGATGCCAACTAGAGAAAAATTGGAACTCAATGGAAAGAATCTTTTCTGATCTTTCTAGTGAGAAGCCAATATAAGAGATGGCAAACAACATGCCACCAGCTGCAATGGAGTACTGCTGGCAGAGTGGGGTGGCCAAGGACCCAGCAGGGAGGTGCCAAGGTATCAGATGAACAGGTGGAAGTGGCAGCACAGGCAGCAGAAGAGGCAGAAGTCAGGGCCAAGACCTGGTAGCCAAAGAGAAGATGCATGACGTACTGGTGTTTGAAGCTGAGAGCGAGACAGTAGCACTGGTTTGTGTCAAGGCCTCTCCTAGGACAGGATGGATCCAGAAATACATCTTTTCTTCCTTTATTTCAATCAGCAGCAGCATTCTTTCAGACATCTAGCTTTAAAATCTTACCCTTCTTGCCCAACAAACGCAGTCAACCGTCAAGCCTTACAGATTCCACTTTGGCAATGCCTTTCATGTTGGTCTCTCTTATTTTCACTACAACCTTCTCTGGGTTTCCCTTTCATTTCATCCTAACCAGGTCCAAACCCTTTTACCTGGTATCCCCAACTCCAGTAGTCTCTCCACTCAGTTCCATCTTCTACTCTTTCTCCTGGAGCAAGTTCTAATCATATTACTGCCCAATTTGGAAATTCCCCATGCTCTCATTACCTCCCAATTATGTGTCTCATCATCTTGATTCTTCAAAAGGACCTTGCATCTAGTGAAGTTCCTCTGCTTTCTGAATCTCCACTGCCAAAATGCCACCTCTTCCGTGAGGCCTTCCTTCAAGCTTCTTAGTTCTCTGCTCTGAGATACAAGGGCATTTGAAGACATGTGCTGATCAAGTACATGACAGATGTGTAAAAGCCTTATCTCCCCTACTGGGCTGTGTCCATAATTTGCAGAGTGGAGGATGGTGAACTGTGTCTTAATATTTACCAATCTATTCCCTACAGCACCTACCAAGAAATGGTTATTGCATTTCCACCTCGCTTAAGAAACTGCTCAAAAGTGAAATGAATTGGGTCATATTTGTTCATGAATGAAGATACTAGAACAAGTACCCTGTGATGTGATCTGGTTCTCAGGACAAAACAAATCCATGATAGAGCTTCAAGGAATGGGGCAAGGGCAGGCAGGTGGGGCTGTATATTTGGAGTCAAGAGACCTGGGATTGAGGTTCTGCTTTGCCATTCACACTACCTACGGGCTTGGCACCAAGTGGTTATTCTCTGAACATCATTTCCTAACTTCTGCATGGCCTCACAGGATTAAGAATCAAACGAGACACATTTATGAACTCTACATCGGTGGTTTTCCAATCCCAATTATGCATCCTAATCCCCTCTTAAAGCCTCTGAAAAATACATAGGCCAAGGCCCCAACCCAGGCCAGTTGAATCAGAGTCCTCTGGAAGCGAGACCCAGTGGGACTAATTATTTATAAAATACTGTTTCTAATGCATAGCCAAGGTTGGAAACTACTGTTATAAATTCATAAATACCATTAAAAGTGAAGCAGGGTTGCTTTAGGCTGCTGGTTTAATTATCCTTTATTTATTCAGTTAGGAATTAGTTCGAATGCTTTTATATTTTCATTAAAATATACTACTGTGTGAGCATTTTTTGTGTTGCTCTACATTGTTGTTTGTGTTCCTAAGTCATAAGTTCTGAGAGAGAGAATATAATATCTAGTACCACTGTAAACAAAGATGTGTCTAATTGCCAAATTTTTGGAGAATAAATAAAAACTTCATAGGGTCCTCTGAGACCTTGCTACTCAGAAGTATGGTGACCAAACAGAACTGGCACAAACTGGGAGCCTGTAAGATGCAGAATCTCGGGCTCCACTCCCGAATCTGCACATTAAGGAGAGTTTTATGTGGATCACTAGGTGAAGCAAAGGCAATCTTTCCTCCGTCCACGTGTATATGTAGGGCCCGCCGTTCCCCGTCCTAATCCTGAAGGGGTACGCACACATGGGGAGTCAAGTACAAGCCACTGAAGCTTGGACCTCATCCAGACGCTTCATTCTCTAAAGGGTCCATTTGGTAAAAACTAAATTAAGAACATAAATCCTTACAAAAGGATCCTTCCTTTCACAGAAGACTAGTCTTCACAGGGTTCCTTCAAATAACCAGTTCCTCTAAGATACTGAAAATATGATTCAGTGTATAAAATAAATTCATATCCATTTAAGTTTTATGCAGTACATAAACAGCAAGTGTCTTTGTACCTTACTGAACTTACAGTCCTCAGGACTGAAATTACAAAATTATGAAGGAAGGAAGCTCAGCCACTGCAGTAAACAATTTCTCCCTGCTGACCCACGCCCTCCAGACAATTGTGACGTTGGCAGTACCCATCTGAGACTGTACAGGCCACACCACAGCCAAGGAGTTGTAGCAGACTCTGAATGTTATCTAGCCCGACTCCCTTGTTTTATGGACAGGAAACACCACGCCAAGGACTAAAAGGAGTTACCCACGGTCACAAAGCAACTTGAGGCAGAGCCAAGGTTAGAATTCAGGCCCTGACTCCCCGTCCTATACTCCCTTATATAAACACTGCCACGTGTACTCCTCCTTCCCCACCACATGGCCTTGAAATCTCATTCTCAGAAATCGCTGATCTGCCTTGGCACTTAATTGTCACTTTGCTGCTTCCAGCTACTGCTGTCCCCAGCTCCCAGGGCTGTTTTTAACATTAGGCTCCAGTAGAAGCTGTACCACAGCTCGATCAAAATATCCATTTATAAATCCATATTTCCAAGTATGTTGTTAATGGATTCCTACACAAAGCCCAATGCTAACTGTGTAATGCCAGCTACAAAGCTAGCATCATGAGCATGGTGAGGGAAGGGCGTGTCCTCAGGTGGCTAAAGACTAAAAACAAGGGCACCCATTAACTCAGCAGTACAAAGTTGGGAGGAAACTACCAAGGGAAGGCGGTACCTTTAAAAAATATACACAGTGTGACTATAAAATTGCAAGTCTTTTTTTTAATAAAACAAACATAACAGAATGTGGAAATCTAAATGAACATTTCTCCTTCAAAGTAGTCACATCCTTAGTTCCAACAAAGCTACCATTGTTGGAGACATTATTCAGAACTCCTCTTTGGGGAAAGGGCTTCAAAGGCAGTTTATGAGCCACATTAGAAAATATCCTCCTAAATGTTGGGCTGTTTAAAAACAGAAAACCCACACTCAGAGGATGATACCAAAAAAATAAAAAAGGTGCTGCAGTTCTCATAGAGGTTCCCTAAAGACCTCTAGCAAGTTCTGCGCAACAGCATCAC
This sequence comes from Cheirogaleus medius, assembly GCA_008086735.1. Taxonomy (NCBI): domain Eukaryota; kingdom Metazoa; phylum Chordata; class Mammalia; order Primates; family Cheirogaleidae; genus Cheirogaleus; species Cheirogaleus medius. Next base: position 23,010,565 of record VBSM01003204.1, read on the forward strand.
TACTGGAGAAACGTGTGGCCTCCCAGGACAGCCAGTTTCAATGGAAGGACATTTATTTGGATGGAAAAGTTCTGCTGTTACAAAAAAAGAAAGAAAGAAAGAAAAAGGAAAAAATCAGCCACACTCCTTTATAGTCACACTTGCATTTGATTAAAAAAAAAATACAACAACAACACTCACACATGGTTCTTGTATGAATTCTAATTAAGAGACATTACATTCAGAATTATAGCACTCAGTGATAATTTTCAGAAGACTATAACAGCTTCTTTGCCACTTAAGGGGTACATAGGGTGCAGCTGTTTACCTGAATGTATTCTTAAATAAGTGACTACTACCACTCTAATGTTCCTAGTCGCAGCTCTGTTACAGGTTACTGACCGCAAGTTCATGTTCCAGACTTTCTTTGCCAACACAGATTAATTACAAGAGAGCCACCCCCAAAGTTCTTAGGGTGAATTGGGAAAGGGCCGGTTAAATGAGGAAACAGGCCATTCCTTGGTAAAAGTTTGTAGTTTTCTTTCCCAATACATCTTCTTTTTATTGAGAACTTCCATTTTTATCCTGTGTTCCTCCTCTGCCATCTCACACTCTCGCTCTATCTGCTGGATTTTGGCCACATGCACCTCATTCATTTGTATCAGTTGCAGTTGTAAGATGGACATTTGTTGATGGTGTTCTTCCTCATGCATCTTTTTTAAAGCACCTTCCTGAGAGGTTTTGCTCCTGTAGTTTTTATTGGCTGTTATTCTGACAGCTGAACACGAGGGTTCAGGTTGAGAGGTCCCCTCACATACTGGAAAATGTATGAACTCTTTCTCATCATCGCACAGTTCTCTATTTGAAACAGCAAATGATTCTGAAAAACAGTAGCAGAAAACATATGTTCAAAGATTTTACAAGCAGAGAAAAAAAAATCAATCCTATTTCAAATGACAGGGTCCCTCATTATAGGATGTGTCTAAAATAGTGTCTGCTTTGGCCTTCATGTCTATAGGTACCCTGGCCACACCTGACTTTTTTTTTCTTTTTTTTTTTTTTACAAAAGCCTAGACTTTACCACTATACACACCTGACTTTTTAAAAACCGATAAATCAGAAGCAAATTTTCCTGAAGAAATTATGATAAAGGGTTTCATTATGTCATTTCTAGAACTTCTAAGTATAGGCTCCCCAGTCAGAGACCACACTAATCAAGAATTGGAGACCTTGTTGAAATAAATTCTAAAACTGAAGTGTGCCCAACTGTGATGAGCATTAAGACCACAATATGAGGCCAGTGTGGGTCTGATCACCCTTTGCCAGTTTCTCGTTCAGCCACGAGCATTTATGTTCCATTTTCACAAGAGCGCCACTGCTGTTTACTAGTTGCAGGTGTTAACCCTTACCCTGGATAGCCGTCTTACAAATGTTCTTCTTTGAAAGATGAGTCTGCATTCCCTGGCTTAACTTCCTCATATGCCATTGCTCTTTAATCTCCTGCATCTGGCTGCTACCTCCAGCACTGCCATTTGGGGTCAACAGTCAGATCCCAAGGACACTTTTCAATGTCCCTTTTATTTAACTCTTCCCTAGCATTTAACAATCCTTCTTGAAATTTCTTTCCTCCATTAGCTTCTGAATCATTGCTCTCTACTAAGTTATTCTAAAGCCTCCTTCCTCTCTCATTGCTCCTTCTCGAGTCTCCTTCACGTACTGAGACTCCTGCTCCACTCACCTGTTACCTTCCGGGGGTTCCCATCTCTTGCTCTGTTCTCAATGCACCCTAAGTAACCTCATAACCTGGTTCCAACTTTCCTTTCTCTTTCTTGCCATACTCTTCTAAATACTCTGTGCACCCTTTGATCCTACCAGACGACTCACATTCTTTAAAAGGTCATGACTTTTTTTCATAATTCTGTGTCTCACTGTTCTCTCAGCTTGAACTTGTGCTCACTGTCTGTCCCTCCACTCATTCTGGTCTCCCTTTCTCAACTTCCTGCTCCTACTCATTCAGAACCAATGCCACTTGTCTATGAGACCTCAGCTCCTCTCCTTTCTCTACGTGTATGCTTTGGCTATAGCACTTGACACACACTAGTATTGTGACACCATGACTTACTCATTTTTTTTATCCTCGGGTACCAGTTACTTTGCTTGGTACACAGTAGAAGCCTGGTAAATATTTATTCGCTGAACCCTTGAATACAAAGGGAAGAGAATATACAGATGCAAAAGGATGCCACTTTTGGTAGGTACCATGTTTCCCTCATTGTTTTAATAGGTCAATTAGGGAGTTTCCATAAGGAAACCACTAACTTCACTCACCCATGGAGTCTTCTAGCTGTGACTCCAAGGCTTTCTTGAGAAGCTTTACATTTCCAGTAATGAGAATCTTCTCTTTGGAGAAAAATCATATCAATTTATTAACAGAGTTGATTACATTATTATATCCACTCCATTATTCTGGAAGATGGGATGCCGGGAAGGTTAATGGCTGCTGGGGGAAACCTAATTTAAAAAACACTATTAATAAAAGGAAAATGGCTACTGTTTAATTATTTCACTCCAAGGGGTAAAGTAACAACTATAACTAGTTCCTAATTAAGATTAAAGAAAAGGTAAAAAAAAAAAATCTTACTTTTGGAAAAGAAGGTTAAGGAAAAAAAAGAATTGATCTTGATCTTGTCTGGAAACCTGTATCTTGCTCATGTTTTATAATCCTATCTTTCTGTCCTCAATAAACCTCATTTCATGCTTAAAAAAAAAAATCACTACTTCTGTGCCCTCCAGAGATAATGAAAATGTCCCCCCAGGAATCTTCCCCAACTCCAACAGCTCTGGCTTCAACTAGATGTTCTTCTTTCATGCTCCCTTTGCCTCCTGGGCCCACCTCTGGCAGAACATTTGTTAAAACTGGTGGTTTAACTACCTCCCCTTTAAAGATCTGAGTACTTGAAGACAGAGACTGCTTCTTCTTCATCCTCATGGAGAACCCAGCACAGCGCCTGGTCCAGAGATGTGTGTGTGGCGAAACATCTGGAGTGGATCACACCCCTCCCAACACAGCCCAACTATGGGGAAAGAACAGTGCTCTTAGTGGGTGACCCAGGCACAGGACAAAGGAATGGGAAAGGGTTAACACTGAGGATAGGGGCCCTCAGATGTGAATGTTGACCGTGAAGAGCCTTACCCCACCAGCTTCCTTTCTAGTTTGGGATCTCAAAATGTCTTCTCTGAAGACTGGACACATTAGACATTTTTTGGTACCTCTCTAGAAGTGGGAAACCTGCAGCCTTCTGATTTTAACATTGTTCTTTTTTAAGCACCAAAAGAGGCAAAAAAAGCTTTATCTCTCTCTGCTGCACCTCTTTTAATAAAAGGATTTTGTTCTGTAAAATGTGGATTCAGTCAAAAGGCCGTACTTAAGGACCTAGAAGGCCACATGTGGACTTAAAGCTGCAGGTTCCCACCCCTGCGAGTCACTTTTCTTTTTTATTTCATTCCAGGGGATAGTTCTGGATACTTCTCTGAGTTCTTAAAGTTCATCCCCTCACAATGCTGTCTCTCCCAATTTCTAAATGCTCACTCTTATCTCAATAATTCCAGGCTTTAGGGACTGGATGGTGATGATGACAGTAGCTACCATTTTCTGGGCAGCTAATCAAGTACTAGACTAGTGCTCTAACAGCATCTAATACCTCATCTAATGCTCACAACAACCCTCTGAGGGAGGAATTCTTATAGAAAACCAAATACAATATCCAAGGTCATTTGGCTAGTTGAAAGAACAAAGATTCTAACCTAAATCTGAATGACTCCAAAACCCAAGCTCAACCACTACAATACCCAGCCTGCTACTTGTTCAGCTCATCACTTATATATTTTAAAAGGCAGCCTCCAAATTGAATCCACTACAAAACCATCTATTATGAAGAATATGGGTATACAGTCTGCATTTTGACCTCCCAGTTTCTAGAGCCATGAACATTCAAACAGTATGTTCATGTCTGGGAGCAGAGAAATGACTCTACTTTCAAACTATTCTTTTTAGTTTAAATGTGTGCTAATATACAAATTTTAAAGGAAAAAAGCCAGGCCTCTTACGACTCTGGCAGAAGATGGGGCTTAAAACTACAGGAGCCCAATGGAATAGTTAATTAACTTTCACACAAATATTAGCTCCAATGAATAGAAGCTAGTGTTCAGATGGGAAGAATCTTCTCTTAATTGGAAAAAGACTAGCCTGGAAATGGCAACCTGCTGCAAACACTTACCATGTAATCCCTCTCACAGGTAAAACAAAAAGTAGAAAACAACTCAGTCTTATGCAAAAAGGGTAGGAAGGCCTCAGAGCTTTCCTGGAACCAGAGAACACAGCCAAGGGGATGTTCTTTCACTTGGGCAATTTAAATAAACTTAATCTCAGCAGAAAAAGCCTACTATGGCAGCAAAAGGATGGGAAGGAAACTGTGTACAGGCCAAACCCCAGCTCTTCTAAACAGAACATAGGAAATAGGACAGACTGGGAAAATGAATAAGACGTGTGGATGCATATATGTAATATAATACAGTAACTAAAAGAAACGATTTAGATTTACACACTGCAATGGGAATTAATCTTAAAAACATTATTCTGGGCCGGGCGTTGGTGGCTCACGCCTGTAATCCTAGCACTCTGGGAGGCCGAGGCGGGCGGAT
>VBSM01003204.1:23018488-23045484 GCA_008086735.1 Cheirogaleus medius
GGGGGTACAAATATTGTTAGGGTTACATACATTGCCCCTACCACCCCTCCCCCAGAACTCTAATTTCTTAATTTATTCCTGCTTAATGTTAGGAAACTGATTATTCCCCCAAATCACAATGTAAGGCAGCTTTGGAACTAAACAGCTTTCTCAAAGTTTTGTCACAGCTAAAGACAGGGGAAGCCACCGTGTAATCAAATATAACAGAAGATATGAACACTATCGAGTTTCAGAATCATCAAGAAATCACTCCCAAAGACCTGACATTTCCATCGCTACGTCTGTGACCTTGAAAAGGTCAAGCTCTTGGAGCAACTTCAGCTTCTTCATCTTTAAAATGAGAGGTTGGAGCCTGTGATCCCTCAAGTCCTAGGGCCACTTTTAAAAGTACAGAATCCTAAGTAAATAATTTATATAATTTCAGAAGTGAAAGGGCCTGGGTGCTTAATGGTTGAGTCCAGTGCTCCTCTTTATAGTGGTGGAAACTAAAGGCCAGAAAGCTAAAGTGGATTGTACAAGATCACAAAGATGGCAACATGGAAAGTCCAGAACCTGAACCGCCCTAGTAGTCTGGTATTCTTAGGATCATTCCACAACTAACTCTTGGGCTCTCACCTTGGGTGACTCCAAATTATTCAGCCATGACTCTCTTAAGTCATCTTGCCAACCTCCACAGTCCCGAGTCAGCATCTTTCACACAATAGGTGCTTAGTCAATGTCTTATTCTAGTGAAAGGTATGAAACCTATGTGCGTTTTAGGACTCCACACTTTTCCTACATCTTTTAATCACAAGAAGCTTCCCATAAAATTAATCTCTCAAATATGTTAAGGCAAAAATGTAGCTAAGCAACACTGACTGTAGCAATACAGTAAGCATCATAGGCTCCCCTTGTGGGAAGGGGCCAACATACTCCCAGTCCTTCTTACGTTCTCCAAGCCTCTGATTTGTCAGAGCAATAGGCAAGCATCAAGACACTGATGACATAGTCCATTTAAAACTGACCAACTGTATCAAAAGAATTAGGAACCAGCTCGAAAGGAGTCCCATTAGTCAAAAATTGAACAATCAAAAGGTGATGGGTACACAAAGATGCTTTGTTATTTTCTCAATCTTTGCATATGTTTTAAAATCTCCATAATAAAAAGTTAGGGGAAAAAAGGCTGTGGCTTTTAAATTTATGCTACACTGATTTAAAATCATACTTTACAAACCAGCTCTTCACACGCTATGTCTGGGGAGGGGTTACTGGAGCTGTAAATGGCTGAAATCTGTTAGACTGAGACTGGAGGGGACTGGGCCAGATCAGAGAGCCTTGAAATTGAGGCCAAGGAGTGTGGGCTTTAGGTGAGGGTGACAGAACCTGGTCAGGGTCTCTCATTATGCACTACCTCATCCCAAAGGTTGTTAGAATGACGTACTAGTGTGATCAGTTCTCCAAACACCAGGTGCCCAGCTTCACACTCATACTGGACACATCAGGTATTAGAAATTAAGAGATTTAGGGCCAGGCGTGGTAGCTCACGCCTGTAATCCTAGCACTCTGGGAGGCCGAGGCAGGCGGATCGCTCAAGGTCAGGAGTTCGAAACCAGCCTGAGCAAGACCCCATCTCTACTACAAATAGCAAGAAATTAACTGATCAACTAAAAATATATACAGAAAAAATTAGCCTGGCATGGTGGTTCATGCCTGTAGTCCCAGCCACTTGGGAGGCTGAGGCAGTAGGATCGCTTAAGCCCAAGAGATTGAGGTTGCTGTGAGCTAGGCTGACGCCACGGCACTCACTCTAGCCTGGGCAACAAAGTGAGACTCTGTCTCAAAAAAAAAAAAAAAAGAAAGAAAGAAATCGAGAGATTTAGACACATGTCAAGGGTAGTTTGGCCCTCAGCTCCTAAGCAAAGCTAAACAAGGGAACATTTATCTTTGAGGATATATCCCCACACCCCTAAATTCCCAGGCCTGTGCTTTGACCATGTTGCTCTAATAACCATACAATGACATCCAATCCAGGTCCCTTCATCCCCAAAGGTCCCAAATTAATTTTTTGCCTTCATCAATACTTCTATTCCCTATAAGCCAATGTTCCCCTAACTGAAATTTATTAACAAATGCCCCATATATCTCATCTATGTTATCTCTGCCAAGAAGTCCATGTTCAACTTCACTTTCTGCAGTTTGCATTATGAAATCAACAAGTACAGTGCATGTTCTTAAACTATGCTGCTCCCAGAGCAGATTCTGATCCAATTCCCCCACCCCAACTCGTCTGCCCCAGGAGATGTCCAGATGCCTACTTTCCCTGGGTCCTGTTCTTTGTAAGAATCACTACTACAAGGATTGAGAAGTCTGATTCATTCTCAATATATTATGTATACACACACAGACATACACTTTTGAAAGGTGGTCTAATAACAGATCTAACAGAGGAAAATAAATTATCAAATAGAAAGTAAGAGAAATAAACTCACAACACCACTACCCTTCGTTTAATTAAAACATGTGTGGACCTAACTTGTTATCTGAGTTCTTTCTCAGCCTTGAAAAAGTTTCTGAGCAGACAGCAGGAGTGCGAGCTTCCCCTGCTTCCTCAAGAAGAGACAGTACTAGAATGCCTCCCGCTATCAAGAAGAAAGAAGAAACTAATTTCTGCTATCAACCAACACAGCAGCTTCACAGCCGCTTTTGTTATCAGTCCCCTGAAGCAGAGGGAAAAAAAGCCATTTCTACCCTTTAAAAGCACCAAACAACTTTCCTTTCCTCCCACTGTGTGTCGTGGTGGCCACTCACTCTCGTTCTCTCTCTCTCTCCCCCTCCCTTTCTTTCTCAGGAAAATAAACTTTACTTCTGTATATCCTAATCGCTGTCTGAGAATTCCTTCTCCCCCCGTGCACAGACTTCACACCTTAACAACTTTCTAAATAAATATTTTTTCTATCTTTATTTTTCTTCAAGAGATTCCTAGAAGAGGAATGGCTGCCACAAAAGATGAAAACACTTAAGACTTACAAGAACCAGCTTGTCCTTGTAAAACAGTGTGTCAACTTACATTTCTACTAACAGCACATGAGGATGTCTATGACCCCACTTCATTTACTCTGTTAACACTTTTTTTTATTCTATGCCAACTAAGGAGGTGAAAAATGTCACTTCATTGATTAATTATATATGAATTTCAGCTCTCAGGCAAATAAGCCACACCCTCACTGAACAAAGTCTCTGTGATACTTGGTGGGATTGAAATTACATGGAATTAATGCCAAGCAATTTAATAATCCTTTCTCACAATGTGTGCAGTACCACTAGCTGCCACCAGGTGGTGGTGGATTTGTGGGGAGTCTAAATTTCACAAAGGATCTTGGTCTAAATGGGGCTGGCTGAGTCTCAAAGTAATAATGGCAATAATATAAAAGCAGATAGCTTTCATTGAGCCCTTATTGTGAGTTAGACACTATACCAAATGTTTAATATGCACTATATCATTAATCCTCACAAAAATAGCCCCTGAGAGCATCATTTGTTACACTTCAATATTTTCTGTGGAAAAAAAAATATATTAAAGTACCAGAAGAAATTATACAACTGCTCTCAAAAGCAAATACTCAGAATTACCAACACCTGGGGACCATTAACAGCCTATTAACTAAACTGTTATTTAATCACTAGCTAAGTAAACCCAGAGTTACCAATTCACTTTGCTTAATTTCGTAGAACAGCAGGCCTCCCTGGGCCTTGTGGTTGCATTCTGCAGGGCTATAAAGGGATTCTGGTATGAGCCACTGTACCCTAGAGGTTCCCTATGGATTCCCAATAACCTCATGAAGTAGGCTGTTTATGTCTACTAAACTAATTATTATTCCCATTTCCCAGATAAGAAAACTGTGGCTCAGTATTACTGTGGTCACATGAATACTCAGTGGTCTGACTTACCCAAGTCTGACTCCAACGGCCATGCTCCTCTCTGCTGTGCTTATTAGCACTCTTCTTTCAGACCTAGTGACAACCTCCATTCCCCTGCTCAATTACAGCCATTAGCACTCTAATTGTCAGCGGGGAAGGTCTAGGTTAGGGCAACAGAGGTGGAGCTGTGCTTGCTTCTGTCCACCTCCATTTGTTGGCTCTTCCCCTGCCTCCATCACCTCCTCCCTCTTTCTCTCAAACCTAGGGTTCACAATCCCCCAACAAGGTGTACACCTCTCACTCTAACCAGAACTCTAAAGTAATTTCTGCTGTTAATCTGATAAGACTGTATGTTTGGAAAGTAACTGGAGAAATCTTATGGAGCTTTAAAATGGGGAATGCTCAGCCTCAGGGGAATGTTGACATTCTGCTTGGGCACGTAAATGAACGCTTCCCAAAGTAAGAGATCTCCCCGGCAAAGCTTATTAATAGAAACTTCTAGGCTAGAAAGCACATTCTAGCTTAAAACTATTCAGCAATGTCCACAACTGATTATAGATGATAACATAACAAGCTTTCCCTGCTGCGTCAGCTTTTATTAGAGATGGACTAGACTTCCCTTCCCCCAGCTCTGCTCATGAGTGATCACCTTTAGTGTCTGCTGTTCTCCTGGACAGTGTGCTACCCATTCTTTCACGTGCTCGTAGTCCAACACGCAGCCCAGTGACCATCAACAAAGGGGGCCCTCAGTAAACAATTAATACAGGTGTGATTCCTGTATGGAATGGGAGTTCTCTGAAGTTAATACTCAGAATGGGCACCATGACTGAAGAGCTGTGGCACTGGAAACTGACAGATGTCAGGATATTAATGGACTGCTGTGAAATGAACTGAAATGAATGAAGACACTGGATGCAGAAAACCTGGGCTCAAATCCTGACTTTCGCACTCACCAAGCTATGTGATTTTAGGCAAGTCAATTAACTTCTAATGCTCCATTGGAAAAATGGGGTTAATACCCCCCTACCCTATCTTATTCCCCCTACACAACAGTCTTGCAATGTGAATAAAGAAGCACAGCCTATCTGGGCACAGTGGCTCATGCCTGTAATCTCAGCACTTTGGGAGGGTTGCTTGAGGCCAGGAGTTCAAGACCAGCCTGGGCAACACAGCAAGACCCTATCTCTACAAAAAATTTAAAAATTAGCCAGGTATGGTGGTGCAATCCTGCAGTCCCAGCTACTCAGGAAGCTGAGGCAGGAGGATTGCTTGAGCCCAGGAGTTGGAGGCTGCAGTGAGCTATGATTGTGCCATTGCACTCCAGCCTGGGTGACAAAGACTCTGTCTCTAAAAAAAAAAACACAGGCTAGACCTTCAATACATTTTAGTTCTTTCCATCTTTCCTACCCATATTAAACTGCTTCCATGTATACACTCGAATACTCATTGGCTCTTTATTTCATATACACACAATTCAAACTCCTGCCAAAGGCTCAACACAGCTCTAAAGTATATGGGAGATACAAAGACAGGCTGAACCCTACAGCCTTTAAGGGTGCTGACATACATAAACTGACAACTAAAAAAAGAGGCACACTGAAACAGACACCATAATAGAGGATGAGGCACCTTGGGTGTTCAGAGAAACGAAGAGGTTAATTTGCATTCTTCAAAAACAAGATGCCATTTGAGCCAGATCTTTAAGAATGTACAGGATATGAACAGAGAGAGCTGAAGGAGAGCATTCATATAAATAATTGATAAGAAAGGGCCTGTGGACTCCAAGTGGGGACGTTATTAGAAAGGAGGAGTTACACACCTCCTGTTTCAAAGAAAGAAATGACCTGGACATGTGTGTGCCCACACTAGGGTAGGAGAGCAAAAGAAAGGGGAGGCAATGAGGATACATGAGGATTAACTGAGCATCTACTCTGTGCAAGCATCAGAGAGAATGGTATTCCTTAACATCGAGGAGATCACATTCCCGATAACGCAATGTGTGTATTGTGGGACAGGCTGCTGACAAGGCAGTGTGATAAGCACAGTGACAGAGACTAACTAGCCTAGGGAAACTACTCCATGACTGGGGGGATCTAGAACAGTAACCTTGATTCCTACTTGAATAGACTGGAATTCAAATTAGCTTTAAGACAAAGGAGGACCACAAGTTGGGAAATACTTAACATATATAGAAGTGGGTGAGCTAAAGGCAATGTGGCATCCCTTCCCTCAAGGAAGGCCTGGCAACAATTATGAACAACCAGTTTGCTTTAAAGAGATAAAGGCTATTTCCTATCCTGGTCTGTCACCTGTCTCCTGACTCAACATCTCAAAAATAACCTTTCTTTTAAACTAAAAAAGGACCTTGGTCCAATCTGCTCACTTTACAGTTGAGGAAACTGAGGCTCAGAGCAAAACAAGGGGCTTGCAGAATCCTAGTAACAGAGGAGGGTCTAAAGCAAAACTCCATCATCTGCTTTCAACCCCTCCCCTCGTATCTCCTCTTGTGGAGGCCTCTCCCCATCAAGATGCCTTTTTTGTTAGATACCCTCAAGCCTCCCCCATGACATATCTGAAAACTCAAGGGCACTCCTCTCAACTCTGTCACTCATTTTGTGACACTGGGCCCGTCCCTCTTTCCTCCCTGTCAATTCCTCATCTCTAAATTATAAAGCCAAAGTGGGTGTTCTCTAAAGCCCCATCCAATGCTGGCCGTCCATGTTAGCACTGCCATTAAAATGTTTTATCTGCAACCTAATTTCCACAGTTCACTGCCAAAGACTCATAGATGGTATTTTCTGATTATTTATGAGCCTAGTGGAGCTACTGGCCAATGAAAGAGAACATTACAACAAAGTGATCTCAGCATTTTAGATGATCTTGCTATTTTGTTTAAGGCCCACACACAGGTTTAACTCTTCAAATTAAGCAGTTCCAGGTGAAATGGCTAAAGCAGATGATCTGATCTGTTGACTACAGCTCCTTGAAGAGTGACTAGTACACAGCAAGCACGCAATACATATTTGTGGAATATACGTTGAAATCAACCTGCTTGCCATTTGCATTTCTGTTTTTACTAATTATTGCTAGATGTTTTGCTATTTTAAATTTCTCCTTTTATAAAGAAAGGATTTATCATAAAATAATCATTTCCTAGCTGCTGCTTGTAAATTCCATTACAGTCCAAAAGGAGGTAGAGATGTCAATGTTTTAAAAAGCCTCACTCAGACTATGATGCCTTCATGATTTCATTTTATGCAGAGGTAAGAGTACATGTTCAGACATTACATGTTCAGACCTGTCTGCCCAGGACAGCCACTCACCCATGTGCTTTCTGCTTTCTTTCTTTCCTTTTGGAGGGCTTTCCAGTCTTAAACCTAGCACCACACTTGCTTCCTCTAATGTGTTCCCTCCCCACCCACTCCATGAGGCCATGTAACTTGGAAGTGTTTATTTTCACCATCTGTGCCTGAGTGTGCCTGTGTGCAGAGCCAGCCTTGTGTTTAAGGCAAGGGCTACCCCCACCCCCACAGTTCTCTCCATAAAGCCCAGATGAGGGTTCTTAAAAGTCCTGACTCTTCTCTTCCCCTCCCCCACAGCTCCACCCTAAACCAATGCCTTTGGTGTCATCATTAAAGTATCCTCCACAGAAAGCACTTTTGAAATACAGAAGATCCCCTTCTGTAGCTATTCCCACTCGAGCCTGCTTCTCTTACACTCTCCTCCACTCCCACCACTTCAGCTACAAACATCAGCTCTCAAATCTGCTCTAGGGCAAGGGTACCAAGTATTTACCTCTTACTGCAGCACTCTGAGAATTACTCTGCACTGAGATCTATTCATGTCCTCAAGGATCTCCCCTATCTGATGGTGAGCTCCTGAGGCTTGGAACTACATTTTATTTGTATCTTTAGCACACTGTAAGATGCTCAGTAGTGTTTGTTAAAAAAAAAAAAAAAAGGAGTGTCAGGAGAGCCTCTCTCCCAGGCCCCAGCCTCTTTCCTTAGCATCAAACATATTTCCAATTGTCTACCGGCCACATCTATCTAGCTGTCCACCATGGGCACCTGAGAAAGCTCCAGTTCTCCATAGCCACTAATTATTCCCTCACTCCCAAATCTCTTGATTTCGATGTCAAGCCACATCAACTTGGCTTCCCAAAGCAGAAACATCAATACGCTCTTCAATCACATGCAACTAGTCAACAAGACCTATGATAAGTTTTACCTCAATATCCACTGCCTTCTCTCCATTCTCACTGCCTATTTTGAGTTCAGATCCTAATCTCTAAAGTGGATTCTCAAACTTCCAGCCCCTCTTCCACACCATCACAGGCGGGATCCAGAAACACAGTGATCACACCACATGCCTTTCACATCTCTCCCACTGCCAAAGTGATAAAGTCCAATCTCCTCACATGGCAATTCAGGGCCTTTCTGGGTCTGGTCCTGATTATAGCACTTGCATCCACATACATGCCCACCACCCCACGATCCTCTCCATGTAATTTTCAACCAAACTCACCTCCATGCCCTCCAATCAGCTGTGTCCACATGCTTCTGAGTACACGGGCCTCCTCTGGCTGGAATCCTTTCCCCCAAGGTCCACCAAGGGCCCATTTTCATCCTTCGAGGCCCAACTCCCATGTAATTTTTGTGAAGCCTTCCTCAACTAATGCCCAGCCTGTTATATTTACTTTATTTATAACAGCTTCCTTCTAAAATGGGTTTGAAGCAGCTTACAAATGACACATACACTGCAACTAATTTTTTTTTTCAAGGGAGAGAATATCAGGGCAAAGACAAGGGTAAAAGAGATCAAAGTTAGGAAGTAATCGAGCATTCAAAACCTGTCATAAGGTCTCATACTCATCTTGTTAGAGGTAGACTGGCCCTGAGTTCTCTATCCAGAATGGTTTACTCTTCTATGAGCTTGCTGCCAGCTGTATATGACTGTACTGTAGCACTTCCCATATTTTTTTGTAATTTGCTCTGTGTCCCTCTCCCTCACTGGATTGGGAAATTCCCTAAGGAATACATAATTTCTGACTCATTCTGTATCCCCAGCATGTAGCATATGACTCAGCACACAACTGGTGCTCAGCAGACATTTGTTGAATGAATGTTATCATGGACAGGGAAAATGGTACTAGAACTTGTTCAGCTCCCTGCCAGGTATGTGAAAAAACATTTTATACTCACAAAGAAATTACAAAGCTAAGAAATGGCAGAGCTAAGATGGGAACCCAAAACTGTCTATCTCTCCAAAGCAACTGCCCTCTCCACCATGCATTGTGTTCCCTACTGTCACCATCACTATGTACCCAAATACCTGCTGCTTCAAAACCTGGTTAAAAACAAAACCAAACACAACACAACATCGTTCTCCAAGAAGCCTTTCCTACTTTCTCAGGATAAAGATGTGCCTGAGTCCAGCCCCTGGCCTTCCATAGCACGTAGGTAAGAAATCATCACAAATCTGTAGAAGAAAGGGTGCCTCCCTGGTCATGGAAAACTGAAGTCTGTTAGGCATTCCACAGATAGTGGGGTGAAGTCCTCAGCTCCTCTTACTACTGTGTTTTCCCCTAAGTGCAGTCCCTGGGCCTTCCCCACCTTTCTCTTCTTTCTCCAGGGTCCAAAGCCTTCCAGTTCTCCCCATGCCAAACTGAAACCCAAAAATAATCTCCTGGGATCCACTGCTTCTCTAACCAAGTGAACAGTGTTCAAAACACACTCCTCCATTACATCAGTTAGACCTTTGTATTTTAAGCATCTTATCAACCTTTATGGCTGGCCAGCATCCCCATCTTCTGAAACACATTAAAAGAATTCCAGGCATCATGAGAAGGGATAATGACATTTTAGGAGGCCAAATTACCAGGCCCTAACTCAGCTGAATACTTTTGGTGTGGCCTGGGAGTAAGAAGTGACCTCCCAGGGTCCCTCATGCCCCAGCCTGCTCTCTAAGGGAAGGAAGGAATTCTGGTCCAGAATGCTACTGGGGTGGGGTGTGAACCCGGGTCCCTTCCTCTACATCTTATTCCAGGGCTTCGGAATCCTTCTTCTCCCTGAAGTCCATCCCTCGTCCCTCTGGCCCCAGCCTCCCACAACAATCTTCAATCCTAACTCAGGAACAATGTTTTTGTATTAATATTCAACAATTTTCTTGGAAACACAACTGTCTTTTCTGACACACTGAAATTGCACACCCCCGGGCCCTGATATTATCCTACGTCCAGCTTTAAATGTGTGACAAATATATCCCTGCATCCTATAACCACTCACCTTAGTACTGCAAGAACATTTGTAATCTTAAATGTTATCACACCTAAGAAACACCCAATCTCCTGAATCAGAATAGGGAGACTAAATTCTTCACTGCTTTCTACTCCTAAATAATGATTATTCATACAATTTACAGTAGCTACCTCATAGCACCAGTGCGACGATTAACGATAATTCATGCCAACTGTTCAGTACCAAGGGCCTGCTACATACAAAGTGCTCAAAATTTAGCTATTATCACTACATACATTATCTTTCACAACAGTACCTGCGGATGTACTACTCCACGCCTCCCCGCCCCACATATCCCCCGATTTACACAAACAGCAGCCCAGGCGTGGAGCAAAGGCGCCTTCCAAGGTCAGTCGGGCAGGGATGTGATGCTCGGCCTTCATCCTCCAAGTGGGGGACCCCCCCATTACACCCCTGGAAGGGCAATGGGGGTCTTAAGAGACAAGTATAGAAAAGCGCGGAGCACAGTGCCCGGCACACAGTGGGGACTCCGAGACGGGAAGACCGCGGCACTGAGGGTCATATGGATCCCTCCCAAGCGGCTCTCCCGGCCCAGGGGTCCAGAGCCCACCCGCCCCGCGCCTCGGTGCGCCACTGAGTCTCCCCGAGGCCCGCGCCCTGGGGTTTTGTTCGCAGCAGGCCGGCCCTACTCACCGAGTCCCATCGGGGCGCACGCGAGCGGCCGCCCGGCGCCCGGCCTGCAGAGCGAGGGTCGCAGCGGCTCGGCCCGGACGCCCGCCATGCCGGCCCGCGGCCCCCGCACGCCCGGCCCGCGCCCCTTCCCGCGCCCCCGCCCCGCTGCGGCCCGCCCGGCACGGGAGCCTCCTACCTGCAGCGGCGGCGCGGCTGCCGCGGCGACCGGGGGAGGGGCCGGCGAGCGCGGGCGCGGGCGGCCTCGGCTCCTCTCGCAGGCAGGGCGGCCGGAAGGGCCGCGGGCTCCGGAGCGCCGGGCGGCGGCGGCGCGCCCCCGGCCGGCCAGGCCCCGCCGCGCGCGCCGCGGCCACAAAGCCCCAGAGCCACCGCCCGCCGCCTGCTGGTGGGTCGGCGCGGAGGAGCGCGGGAGCGCGGCCCGCGCGGTCCCCACTTCCCCGAGCTGCGGCCGCCGGCCTCCCGGGGGGCCTGGGGCGGGGCGCGGGGTGTCCCCCGCCCACCAGCCGGTCCGCACTGACCCCGCGGCGGACGTCCCCCGGCTGGCATCCTTGTGCTGATTTCGTTCCCTTTTCCCACCTTGGCCGAGGAGCTCCTGAAACGGCCCGAAAAACTGTTTTATTTCTACCAACAACAACAAAAGAATGCATCTGTCACAAGAGATTTGGCGGCCATGGACACGAGTTACTTCTGTCCAAGCCCACTGACCGAAATAGGCCCTTTTCTTTTGGGACTCTGTGATGTTTGGGACAGCCAAGCCCCCTGTGCTGAGTTTATCACAGACTTTTGTTTTGTTTTTAAATTTGCGGAATGTGCCTCCCCCTAGGTTGTGCGCTTCCCCAGGGCCGGGACTGTGCCCTCTAGAGCCCGGGACCTGGCTCAGACATTGAGTGCTAACTCGGTGGGAATTAGTGCGTGTGTAAATGCATGCACAAAAGATCAAACAACTGTCAGGACAAGGGACCGTTTTTTTGCCTCTTCCACAAGCATGGTGGCTGGGTGTTTCTTTTGCCCTGGATCTACTGGGAAGATTCCAAGCCCAGAGAAGGGCAGGGAGGTCTGTTTAACTTTTTTTTTTTTAATTGAGGTGAAATTTACATAACATAAAATAAACCAGTTTAAAGGGAACAATTCAGTGTTATTTATTACATTCATAATGTTGAGGAACCAACACCTCTATCTAGTTCTGAAACTTCCATCACTCAGAAGGGAAATCCTGCTCCCGTTAAGCAGCATCCCCACAGTCCCTCCTTTCCCCAGACCCCAGCACCACTGGTCTATTTTGTCTCTGTGTATCTACCTTCATCTGGATACTTCATATAAATGGAATCATATAATATGTGGCCTTTTGTGTCTAGGTGCTTTGACTTGGTCTGTTTTCAAGGTTCATTCATGTTGTAGCAAGGATCAGTACTTAATTCCTTTTTATGGCTGAATGAGATCCCATTGTATGTATGTATCACAATTTGTTTATTCATTCATCGTTGATGGTATTTGGGTTATTTCCACCTTTCAGCTATTGTTAACTGTGCTGCTCTGAACACACCTATACATGTATAGGTCTGAGAGTACTTATTTCTAATTCTTTTCAGATATGCACCTAGGAGTGGAATTGTTGGGTCATATGACAATTCTATGTTTAACTTTTTGAGGAACTGTCAAAAAGTTTTCCATAGCAGCTTAATGAATCATTTTATATACCCACCAGCAATGTTTGAGGGTTCCAAGTCCTCCATAACCTTATCAACACATGCTATTTTCTGGTTTTTGATTCCTTGAACATTTTTCAGACCATTGCCTGCCCTACTGGCTCCCATCAGCCCTACTAGCTCCTACCACCCACAGCCTAAAATAAAGGCTGATCCAGGTCTTTGACTATATATATACAAAGAAACACCCAATTCTGCCCCCTAAAGCAATTGGGGGCAGAAGCACTAATAAAAATAAAGACCCTAGACTAAGAGCTATACTGGTCCTCATTCATTACTTTAACAATAATTTGTCTGGTGTCCAAGTGGCTTTGAAATTGTCCAGAGAGCCTGGAAACCGCTGAGGGAACTGCTACAGTGTACTGGGAAACAAACTATGCTGATATTCACCCCACTGGAAGCCAAGGCTGGACACCATTTCCACTTGTTTCCACTTAGTCCCACATTATAAGTCCACGAAAATTTCCTTCTTAAATGAGGATAAGGTTAAGGGAAAACTATTGGGGTATAAAATTAGGTCAGTTGAGATCGAAAATTTGATTGATAAATGGTACAGTGTGGAAAAAGTACTAGATTTATGTCAACTAAATTAACCTCCTGAATCTCAGTTTTTTCATTTTCTAAGGTGGGAGTGATGATGCCTACCTGGCTGGGTAGATGAAAGCTTATAGTCTTGACTTCAGTAAATGATCAGTGTTATTATCATTGATTTAAAATAATGACATGAGCCACATGTAGAAATGCTGCTAGGGAGACATGGAAAACTCATATTTAATCATGTGTCTCCTCTTCAAATTAAGAGAGTAAACTATCCTCACAACTAACGTGGCAGGGTAACTACTCAGACCTGTAATGCATTTGCTTCCTTGCGGGCTCTCTCCTTGTTCCCTGACTTACTACAGCAAGCTACCTTGGACAAACTTTTTGAATTGTCTGAATTGTATCTGTAAAGTGGAGTAACAATACCTACTTAATAGGGGGCATGAGGATTCAATGAAATGTTTTATGTAAAGGGCTTAGCATAGGGCAAGTTACATAGAAATAATAAATGTGAGCTATTATTTTATTACCAATAATAAAGCCATTAAAACTTATCTGTAGAAAGAAAGTGTTAAAAAAAGGGGGGGGCAGGGTCTACACAGTCTAGTAAAAGAAAACTATAGACAACGCATCCATGTGGCTTGTGCCTTCCCCAAGTACAAGGAGATCCATTCCCGCGATGGAGATGAGTCATGCATTGCACTCCATAGCTTGTTGAGAATAGCTCTACACATGGTCTCCCTTTTGCCAGGATCCAGGCTCACCAAGCGGTCTTGCTTGACATAGCATTTGGTTTCAATGAAGTTTTCTTAAAGGTCAGAAAATGCTCTGAGCACTCAACTTGGAATACTCCAGATTCCTGAAAAAGTACATTTCTCTTTGAAAATTAATGTATTAGTGTTTATCTATCTGTCTGTTATGATTTTGACTGGCCAATCCAGTCTCCCCTAAAGTCTAAGTATGGATATTAGAACCTATTTTCATCAGGCTCTTTTGTTAGCAAGGAACAGACACTCATCCAAACTTGCTGCAGGAGAAAGATGTTTATCGAATCTTAGGTGAATTGAAAGACAAGAGGATCTCACAGGAACTTGAAAGTCCCTAGGGAACCAATTTTTCTATCATTTGAGGTCAATGTGTCTCTCTATGTCTTTGCCTCTCCAACTTTGTTAGTCCCTCAGTCTCTTTCTTTGTCTTGTTACACTTCTCTCTGCATATGTGCTCCATTCTCTCCTGTCTCCCAGCCTGCTTCCTCTGCTTACTTATCCTGCTCTTGACCATCATGGACACCCCAGCCCAGGGTTAATGAGGAAACATCCTCGTCTCTTGTTTCATATTTACCCAGACAAAAAGTGATGGGCCTAGCCCATCATTTCAAGCCAGGACAAAAGCTGGCAACCTATGAATTGACTGCTTTTGGACTAGAAGTCCACTTCTGATCCAATCAGCTGTTATGGGGTGGAGGGGAGGTATCGCCCAGTACAAAAATAGCCACCCAGCACAGCAGAGCTGTAAGTGTGTGTATTCACCAGAAGTTGGCATGTGTAGGTAGATACACTGAAATCATTCTACTAATATAACCATACTTTTTGAGCCAAAATTTAGGATAAATAGTATAAAAATTTTCTGGGATATACTCTCTGATGGTAAAGGCAATCTGGGAGATGTAGCTCAAATGCTGAAATATTGGAACTTCTGAAGTATTTTGATAGCTAATGACAATAATGGAACAAGATTTTTGAAATTGAGACTTTCCTGGAAAATCTTAGTCACTATACAATACCTACCTACGCCTCAGAATTGCTGAGAGGATTAAATGAGTTTATATTTGTAAATCAATTTGATAGTTTCCATATAAATATTAACTATTATCATTACATAGTAGAGACTGGATAGTCCTTGATCTATGCTGACTCCACCTATCCTGTTACACCATCCCTGACTACTAGTCAATCTGTCTTTTGCCACATTTCTCTTTAAATACAACATCAAACAACAGCCAAGCAGGGGGAAGGATAGCTTTTAGGAAGCTCCAGGGAATGGCAGCAATGCCTCTTATGATCTTACCAGCATGCGCATAGAGTTGACCTTCTATCTCAACATCCCTTTCCCTAAGTTGGAGAAGAGTAAACTATTCTTCAGATTGCCAGAGAGATCCAAATATCTTTTGTAAGACATGAGCATTGGGAGAAAATAAAATGCCTGAATCTACAGAATCCTGCTATCCAAGGAGCCAATGAGGGAAGAGGAGTTTGGAGTGCTGAACAAGGGGCTACAGGTGGAACTGTGGAGAAGCCAAAAAGCTTGTGCTGAAAAGCAGCCTAGAAGAGTGGCAGGTCAGGAGATGGTGGGGGAACAGAGTCAAAATGAAATCCAGGCTTTGGGAAGATTCTAGGACTCATGGATTTCAAATGCCTACACTCCACCTTTCCCTGAGGCTCACTATGTCAATTTTAAAATGGCTGGACTTGCACTGTACTGGCCACTGAACTGGCTGGTGCCACAGCAATTTGACGTTGAGGTGGTTTTGGTGAGCATATTCCAAGCCTCCAATACATGGACTCTGGAGATTTTTACTATTTGTTTTCGGAGTATTTGATTACTCTAAATAATTGGTACCTAGGTGTATTCGTTACTTATTGCTATGTAACAAATTACTCTAAAATGTAGAGGCTTAAGTCAACAAACATTTATTATCTCACAGTTTCTGAAGGTCAAGAAGCAGCTTAGCTAAGCAGTTCTGCCTCAGGGTCTCTCAAACGTTGCAGTCAAGATGCCAGCTGAGGGAGAGTCATCTGAAGTCTTGCCTGGGATTGCAGAACACCCTTCCAAGATGGTTCTCACACACCACTGCCAAGCTCCGGCTGGCTGTTGGTGAGAGGGGTCGGGTTCTTGCCACGTGGGCTTCTCTACAAACTTGAATATCCTCACAAAAGGGCGACTGACTTTCCCCATAGCAAAGTATTTATATACATATCTTAAAACCTTCACACCAGGTATGGCAGCTTTGTTCTCTGTGTCAAATTAGCTAAGCTGGAACTATATTTCACAGAATTCTATTCCCTATATAGTTCTGGTTTAGTCTGGGCCATAAGAGACATTCTGGGTGAGATTTGGAAGGTGGAGATTTGGAAACAGGAGACATGTCTTTCACACTCTGAAGGTCTTCCTGGGCAACCGGCCTTGGAGCAGCTCACACATCTTGTCACTGACCTCCTGGCTAACCTTATTGCCATGGGGCAGCGCCTGGTCCTGCAGCTCCTGCAGCTTCTCTGAGTCCTGTGCCATGAGTTAAGTATGAGTATCATGGTTAGAGTTGATGAGAGACAGAGGCAGGTTCCAGTTTGTCCTCATGGGTTCCAGTGTTCCTCGTGGGCCACAGTTTGTCTCCACAGGTTCCAATTTGTCCTTGATCTTGTCCATATTCAGTTTCCTTCCCAGCTGCCAATCTGGCTGACCTACAGTGACTTCGGGCTCAGCACTAGACTCAGAGGCAACAGCAGCCTGCACGGACTGTGGCCACAATGCTGCCAGCCTGTGTTAGTTTTCATAAAGCTGTTCGAAACTGTTCTATTATTGCTAGGCCTGTTCTACCACTAAGAGAACTGTTCTGTGAAACCTTAGGGAAGTGGGTTAATGTCTGAGAAATGAAGAGTTTGGTTTAGGTCCCTAATGGCTATTTCAACATTAATTGCTACTACTTTTGTCCTTTCACGCAAATTTCTAACTCAGCAATTCCATTTCTTGGTGTTTCTTCTAGAAAAATACTTGCCTGTGATTACAAAGAGGCATGTTTATTGAAGCTTTGATATTGGAAAATAAAGGAAGGCAGGAGGAGGCAGAAAGAGAGAGAGAGAGAGAGAGAGAGAGAAAGAGAGAAAGAGAGGAACATTGGAAACAACTTAAAGGTTCATCAATAGGAAAATGTATCAATAAACTGTAGTATTTCATAGGACTGATGAAGCATTTGTATTGACATGCTTTTTTGGTTTGCTTATTTTTGGTTTGCTTTGGTTTTGCCAAGCCATTTTAACTCCATGATTTTAAAGCTGGTGAACATTTTAATCCTAGGCACATTCTCACCCAAGGACATTTTGATCCAACCGATTGCTCTTAACTCTACCAAAAATAAGAGCACTTAGTATCACAGACAAAGCTAAAAAAGCAACAGATCAATGGAAGATGATGACAAGATAATGTTATCCCTCCGGAGCATCTTAAAGGATTTGCTTACAGTGTTCTCATAAATTAAGAATTAAATATAGGCCGGGCGCGGTGGCTCACGCCTGTAATCCTAGCTCTCTGGGAGGCGGAGGTGGGCGGATCGCTCAAGGTCAGGAGTTCAAAACCAGCCTGAGCAAGAGCGAGACCCCCGTCTCTACTATAAATAAAAAGAAATTAATTGGCCAACTAAAAATATATAGAAAAAAAAGAATTAAATATAAACTATCAGTATTTTATCCAATTCATAATAAATATTTCTGGTAGAAATAATATCAAATAAAATTGACAATGCACATGATAAGGGTTAGATCTGCTAACTTTGACTTGAGAAAACAGGACTTGCTGGAAATACTGACTATAAGTATTACTGAAAATGGCAGAAACACTAATCAATACATTTAAAATAGAAAATCTTCACAGAAAAGAATTTATCCTATTACTTCCATTAATTATAATTTCACTGAAATTTTATTTTATGTATTTATCTATTTATTTTCAGTGAAATTTTAAAATCTAAAAATTTGGAAATTGTTTAACTGTGCTAGCTGATCAAGGAATTAAATGAGATTAATAGAGTTGTCTCCAGAAAATATATTCTCAACAAAAATTTGTGAATATGGTATAACAGTTATTGACATTTTTATGTTCATAAGCTTAGATTCAAAATGTCCTTGGGTCAAAAAAAAAAATAGGGTAAAAATAGCAGGGTCAAAATCCTGGCATTAAAAAAGTCCTGTTTCTCTCCATAAACCCCATGCTCTACCACAATTATTCTTTCTCAGTTCTTAGGAGTTAATTCTTGGCCAGGGAAGAGGCTCATGCCTGAAATCCCAGCATTTTGGGAGGCTGAGGTGGGATGATAACTTGAGGCCAGGAGTTTGAAAACAGCCTGGACAACATAGTGAGACACTCCTATCTCTACAAAAAATTAAAAAATCAAATCAGCCAGGCATGGTGGTGTGTACTTATAGTCCTAACTACTTGGAAGGCTGAGGCAGGAGTATTGCTTGAGCCTAGGAGCTCAAGGCTATAGTGAGCTATGATGACACCACTGCACTCCAGCCTAGATGACTAAACAAGACCTTGTCTCTAAACAACAACAACAACAAGTTAATTCTTATAATTAGTTCTAATGATTTCATGGATCTGAGCTGAGCATTGTCAATTTCTCCCGGGACCCATTCACTAAAGAGTAAAATTCTACTAGCAGGCAGCATTCTTATTTGTCTACTCTTAATGTCTTCTTTTCCTGGACTTCTGTTTCAGATTTCTTGTCTAATCTGATAGAAAGTTTTTTGCTAGAGTCTTCATATATTGGGGACTGTGCTTATTTTTTGATGGAAGTTCTTGGCTGTCACATAGAAGTGTGGTGCCCACAATTTCATCTTCAGCCAATTAACTTTTCAATCTCCTCACGCCCCTACAATGTCCACAACCATTCCTCAGGCACTTAGTGATGCAAGTGTTAACTCCCAGACCCTTTGGTAATAAAAATCCTTATGATTGGATAATAAAAAAGAATGGCTACAATTTATTGTGTGTCTCCTATATGCCAGGCACTGTTCCAAGTACTTTACATACATTGTCCATTTAATCTTTAGACTGTATTCAAAGCCAGGAGGAAGGGATAAGATCGCTAAGCAAAATGGAACTATATAGAGCAGTGGCTCTCAAAGGGTGATTCTGGGCCAGCAGCAGCACCTTGCGCTTGTTAGAAATGCAAATTAATTTCACAGATCCTGCCCCAACCAAAACCTCTGAGGCTAGGCCCCAGGAAAGCTGTTCTAACAAACTCTCCAAGTGATTCGTTTGCACTTTGAGAACCACTGCTGTAGAGTCAGGATAAGAAAGGAGGGGCCAGGGTATACAGATCAAAATCCCCAAAGTATTTTTCATGGAATTTAACAAGTTCATTCTAAAATTCCTCTGCAAGAGAAAATGGTCAAGAATAGAGAACTTTGTCAAAAGAACATTCTGTCAGATCAAAGAAGAAATCCAAACCAGAACTCCGGGAAAAGAAGATATCAAGAGGAGAACACATAGGAATGCTGCCTAATTGGTAGAATTTTACTCTTCAGTGTATGGGTCTTGGGAGAGTTGACAATCCCTAGCACAGATCCATGAAATCAAGATGGCATTTGCCCTACCAGATAGTATTTTATAAACTTATAGAAGTTAAATCTGCATGTTGCTATACAAGAATACACAATTAAATCCAAAGAATAAAATAGAGCCCAGAACAGACTTTTAGACATGTAGGATTATTATAATAATATTCCTACCCTGCATCATATAAAAAGAAAGATTCCAGGTGGATTTTTAAATTACATGTGCCAAGGTAGGAGGATCGCTTGAGGCTAGGAGTTCAAGACTTCCCTGAGCAACATAGAGAGAGATCCTGTCTCTACAAAAAATAGAAAAATTAGCCAGGCACTGTGGCACATGCCTGTAGTCCCAGCTACTTGGGAGGCTGAGGCAGGAGGATTGCTTTAGCTCAGGAGTTTGAGGTTGCAGTGAACTATCATGATGCCACTGCACTCTAGCCTAGCAATAGAGTGAGACCTTGTCTCAAAAAATAAATTAAGTAAATTAAATTAAATTATGTGCAAAAAATTATACAAGTATTAAAATAAAATACAGAGCTTGTCTGTATTATCAGAAAAGGAAATACAGGCTGGGGGGCAGTAATCATGCCTGAAATCCCAGCACTTTGGGAGGCCAAGGCAGGAGGATCACTTGAGGCAAGGAGTTCAAGATGAACCTGGGCAACATAGTGAGAACCCTGTGTCTACAAACAATTTTTTTTAATTAGGTGGGTGTAGTAGTGTGTGTCTGTAGTCCCAGCTATTTGTGAGGCTGAGGTAGGAGGATTGCTTGAGCCCAGGAGTTCCAGATTACAGTGAGCTATGATTGTACCACTGCACTCCAGGTCTGGACAAGAAAATGAGACCCTCTCCCTTAAAAAAAAAAAAAAGGAACTATATACAACAGAGTCCTCAAATAATGCTGTTTCCTTCAACGTTATTTTGTTATAACATTGACGAAAAAAAATAACTGGCTTCCTTACAAGTTTTTTGTTTAAAGTCTTAGTTTCTAAGAAACTATTGACAACGTTAAATGAGGACATACTGTACTTACTTAGGTAAAATACAAAAAGCAAAGCCATACTGGACAGGAATGATAAATTTGATTATATAAGAATTGACTTCTACACACACAGCTCCCAGATCTTAGTTTCTAATATCATTCTCCAATAAAAGGGACCGGGATTCCTTGAAAAAATGGCGGATTCTAGGACCTGTGTAGTAAATATACAAGATAAGCCTCAGGCATTTCGTAGTGCTAGAAAGTAAAAAAGAGCTAAAAATACACACACACACACACACACAAAACTATGGAGATGTGCTGATGGGATGCAGGAGCCAATTGAAAGTGCTTCCAATGGCCAAAGCTGGAACAATTTGAGCAACAAAATAAAAAAAAGTAGTATTGAATTATAACCCAAAGTATTAAATAAATAACCATGGTCCATACTGATACAAATGACTGAATAAATAAATAAATAGAGAAGAATAGGCAAATCTCCCATGAAGAATTCCACATAATCTATTAATATGAAGATATTCCACCCACAAGGAAGTGGAGCACAACTCCACACTTCGTAAGTGTGGGCTGTGTAGTGACTTCCTTTAAAACGGTGCAGTATGGAAGGGGAGGGGGAGGAAGAGTAACTTTACAGTGGAGAAACCCAGCAAACACTACCTCAGTCAGGTGACCGAGGCTAATAACACTAGTGAGAAGTCATGTCACTAGTCTGTACCCTTGATGTGATGTGATGAGAATGGCACTTTACCTCTGTGGTTTTCCTCCCCCAAACCCAAATGCTAGTCTCATCATAAGAAAAACATCAACCAAATGCCAACTGAGGGACATTCTACAAAATACTTCCTCAAAACATCAAGGTCATCAAAAACAAGGAAAGTCTGAGAAATGTACACAACCAAGAGGAGCATAGAAGATATGATGACATTAATGTGTTATTGAGGATGGGACCATGTAAGAGAAAAAATACATTAGGCAAAAACTAAGGAAATCTGATGAAAAAAGGGCTTTAGTTGCTAATAACATATCTACTATATTGTTTCATTAATTATGGCAAAGATGCCATACTAAGTAAGATGTTAACAATAGGCAAATTGGGTTTGGGGTATATAGGAATACTCTATACCATCTTCACAATTTTTCTGTAAATCTGAAACTATTCAAAAATAAAAAGTTTATTTTTAAAAATTGACATCTATGTGATAAAAACATCTTTAACAACATTAAAAGACAAGAAAATCAAAACAATAAGGTACTATTTTCAGACATCAGAGTCACCAAAATTTAAAACTGGTTGGAAAAATGGATTTTCTTACATTCTGATGCAAGTGTAAATTGATAGGACCTTTTTGGAGGGCAGTAGCTATTAGAATTTAAAACGTGCAATCCTAAGTATCTAGAGAAATACTACTTGCACAAATGGAAAAAAGGGCATGCTCAAGGGTTTACTGAAGCATCATCTAAAAATAAAACAAGTAAAAACTTAACATTTATCAAAAGGGAAATGATTAAATAAGCTATGGAATAGTCACAGTGTAGAACACCATATTTCACTGACTCCAGGATATCATCAATTATAGACTTCATTATTTTATGTATCATTAAGTAAGAAAAATGCTCCTAATTAAACTATGACACAAAGCTTTCTTACCATTTATAATTTTTATTTTATACTTATTGAAAAAGCTAATTGAGACTTAAGACATAGATTTTAAATTTCATATCATTCTTGTGCATACATTAAAAAGATTCATGAAATAAATTGATTAAGGCACATCTAAAGCCCCTTCTCAGGGTCTGACCCTTCTGAATAATTTTTAGACTCAGAATCATCAATATTCCAGGCTGCTAACCTCCATTCTGCAAGTTTTGATGCATACCCAGCAGGCAATGACAGCTACATCACCACTGCTGCCTAGCTGACAGCCACTGTAAGATGCATACCAATTTGAGAGATCGTAAAATGTGAATAAGAAAGTGTGCCTTAGAATAATGAAACAAGAGTATTGTGCAGGAGCTAAAGGAATCAGGGAACTTTATATATGCCACCATAGAAATTTTGATTCATATTACTAAGAAAAAATAGCAAGTTGCCAAAAATAATACCCAGTATGAGCACATTTATGGGAAAAAGCAAAACAAACCTCTCTCTATATATATATCTGGGACAGACATTGAAGATTTGGTTACCCACATTCACAATTCCCCCTTATTGTGCCATTCTGTACTTTTAGATCTTGAAAGTAACTTTCCCAGAGCCCCGTTGAGAGGTCATGTAATAAAGCTCTGGCCAAGGAGTTGTAGGCAGACATTCCCCTAGGCTTCCTGTCCTGAATGAAAACATAAAACTTCACAAGAAGATGACTTTTGGCCTCTCCTGTCTAGTACATAGACACAATTCCTAGAGAAGCAGCAATTGTCTTATGACTTTACAAGGACAAAAGCCAAATGCTGAGGGTGGCGAACTGAAAGAGTCTAGTCTCCTGATGACATCCTACTGATCCTGTTGATAAAGAATCAATTTGTCAATAGGTTCCTGGAAACTGAGACTTTAAGAGAAACAACAGATAAGGAAACCGATTTTTTTTTCCTTAGGATAAGGAAACCAAATTTTTTTCTCATCATCATTATAAGGAAACGACATTGGAGGAAATAACGTTATTTGAGGACCTGCTGTATTTCCTTTTCCAATGATACTAACAAGTTCTGTATTTTAATTTAATACTTGTATAATTTTTTCACATGTAGCTTTGAAATCCATCTGGAATCTTTCTTTTTATATGATGCAGGATAGGAGGAGCAGGCTGAGCTGAGCTAACATGCATCGCCACTGTTCTGCCACCTGCCCCTGGGCTTCTTTGTTTTTCTTTTTATGTAATGTAAAACTTACCATTTTAACCATTTTTTGAGTGTACAATTTAGTGGCATTAAGTACATTCACATTGTTGTGCAACCATTATTACCATCCATTCAGACATTTTTCACCATCCCAAACTCTGTACCTGTTAAACACTAACACATCCTTGTTCTACTCCCAGCCTCCAGGAACCACTATTATACTTTCTGTTTTTATGTATTTGACTATTCCAGGTACCTCATATAAGTGGAATCATACAACATGTGTTCTTTTGTGTCTGGCTTATTGCACTTAGCATAATGCCTTTAATGTTTACCCATGCTGTACCACGCATCAAAATTTCGACTCTTTGGCCGGGTGCGGTGGCTCAAGCCTGTAATCCTAGCACTCTGGGAGGCCGAGGCGGGAGGATCCCTCAAGGTCAGGAGTTCAAAACCAGCCTGAGCAGGAGTGAGACCCCGTCTCTACTAAAAATAGAAAGAAATTAATTGGCCAACTAAAAATATATAGAAAAAATTAGCTGGGCGTGATGGCGCATGCCTGTAGTCCCAGCTACTCAGGAGGCTGAGGCAGGAGGATTGCTTGAGTCCAGGAGTTTGAGGTTGCTGTGAGCTAGGCTGATGCCACGGCACTCACTCTAGCCTGGGTAACAGAGTGAGACTCTGTCTCAAAAAAAAAAATTTCGACTCTTTTTTAAGGCTAAGATTCCATTGAATGTATTTGTTAATCATTCATATAGAGACATTTGTATTGTTTCCCTGAGCTTCTTTTTGAATAAGACTAATGAACTGCTTCCTTTTGTTGGGTTTTCATTTCCTTGTAGCTAAATAAATTCCTAACTACTACAAGTCATACATGTGTAGAGATACATGGGTAAAAATATCTGAAAAATGCACACTGCACAGGATAACTCTAGGTGAGAGTAGGCTAGGGGGGATATTTTTTTCTCCTTTTTAAAATCAGAACACTTTACAGTCTGAATTTTACTTGAATTTTCTGCTACTTATCATGTTCTCTTATAGTTCCCAAGGATTGCCAGCATAATAGTTTCATACAAAAGATCCTGACATACAAAGAAACACATTATGATGATTATTATATTAATAACAATAATGGTTATAATAGCACTTATAATTTATTGAGCTTTTTCTGCATACCAGGCACTGTGCTAAGCGCTTGACATTCACTATCTCATTTAATGTTCACAAAAGCCCTGTGAAGCATATGACTGTTATCAGCTCCATTTTATATAGGTAGACACTGAAGCCTGGACAGGTAACTTACCCAAGGCCACACAGAGTTACATCAGACATTGGAACCTGGGTCTGTCTCACCACAAAGCACCAGTTCTTTACGTCTAACCTTAACTGGAAAAAAAGCAAGATCAATAGACCTAACGTGAGGAGTAAAAGGGGCATCGTGTGTAAACTCAGGTCAGTCCCTGATGGGTTCTCTTTGAGTACCTTCTGGATACACATCACCGGGCCCGGCTCGACACGCACGAACCCAGCGGAGCCAGCCCAGACTCCTGTTCTGATCCTTTCCGGATTTTCCTTACCGCCGCAGTCTGAGCTCCGCAGGCGCCTCCCCTCCTTAGCCATTGGCTCCTGCTACGCAAGCGCACTGTGACCCGGAACTGGGCCGGCCTCCGCGAGTCCCCCAGTGCGACGGTTTCAGGGCCGAGGGAGCGCGCCGGGCAGAGCCGCGCGGACGGTGGGCAGGGCCTCTGTGTAGGCTGCAGAGTCACGCGGGCTTTGGGTCTGCGGAATGAATGGCATGGATGTCACTTCACAAGTGGAAGCGGTCGCAAGAAGTTTCAATTGGCCAAGTGTTTCATTCACCAATCCATTTATTCCAGAAATATGTATTAGTGAATGCTGTGTGTGGCACCCACCTCGTTGAAAGACCGTGCTCCCTGCGCTCCCACACTTGATCACTACAACAGTACGAGCAGAGGTGGAGGGCTAGGGGATACCAAGGATGTTCCTTGACCCCACTCCCATCCCCGCCCCCAACATCTTAATGGGACAATACATACAGCAAGAAAACCGCCTCAATCAGGGGTCATGTTTGCGCAATTTTGTTTTCTTTTCTTTTTTTGAGACACAGTCTCACTCTGTTGCCCGGGCTAGAGTGCCGTGGCGTCAGCCTAGCTCACAGCAACCTCAGACTCCTGGGCTCAAGCGATCCTCCTGCCTCAGCCTCCCCAGTAGCTGGGACAGGCATGCGCTACCATGCCCGGCTAATTTCTCTCTATATATTTTTAGTTGGCCAATTAATTTCTTTCTATTTTTTTAGTAGAGACAGGGTCTCGCTCTTGCTCAGGCTGGTCTCGAACTCCTTACCTTGAGTGATCCTTCTGCCTTGGCCTCCCGGAGTGCTAGGATTACAGGCGTGAGCCACTGTGCCCAGCTGCAATACTGTTTTCTTAAAAGTTAGTTTCTCACATCTGTAGCAACCTGGGTCAATATCGCATAAATTCCTGTTTCCTCAATGTCTGCTTTGTGCCACTCCTCTACCCTCCATCCTAGGGCTTCCTTTCCACGCATACCAACTGTTAGGTCGGAGCAGAGAGAGAGAGAGAGAGAGACACACCAAGTCTCATTGTAGCAAAATGCTGTTTATTTTGGGCATCTGGGTGCAGATGGGTGGAGGCCAAAGAGCATCCACACTGAGGGAGGGGAAAGCATTGGGTTTTATAGAGGGTTTTTTAGAGGGGAGTGAGTACCTGGGCCAGAATAGCTGCTGCAATAAAAACATTTTTTGTTTTAAACAACCAATTTCTGGGACCCCTGGATCAGTCGAACCCTGTAGAGATAAGGGAAGAGGGTGATTCCCTCCTTATCAGGGGGGATAGGAATGCTGGCTGCAGCTGCTGTTAGGTTTACAACCTCTAGGGACTCTACAGACTCCTGCGGCTATTTCATAAACCTCAGTTTTCTTTAACCGTGTTCCATGTCCCATACATACATACTTTTTGAGTTCTCATCTGAAACAAACCTAACACCAACTTCACCGGAATAGTTGTTTAACAAATTGTACAAATGCTCAGCTTTGAAACTACTTTTTGGGGGGGGGGCAGACAGGGTCTTGCTCTGTCCCCCAGGTTGGAATGCAGTGCTACCATCATAGCTCACTATAACCTCCAACTCCTGGGCTCAAGCAATCCTCCTGCATCAGATTCCCCAGTAGCAGGGACTACATGCACACTGCCCAGGCCAGCTTTTTGTTTTTGTTTTGTGTTTCAGAGACAGGGGTGTGGGGGGCATATCTCTATTTTTCCCAGACCAGTCTTGGAACTCCTGGTCTCAAGCAGTCCTCCCATCTCAGCCTCCTAAAGTGCTGGGATGATAGGTGTGAGCCACCACTGGGCCTGAAACCTGTGAACTAAAATAAAATCTTAAGGCTCTCCCCATCCACCAGCTGACTGAAT
Source organism: Cheirogaleus medius (assembly GCA_008086735.1). Taxonomy (NCBI): domain Eukaryota; kingdom Metazoa; phylum Chordata; class Mammalia; order Primates; family Cheirogaleidae; genus Cheirogaleus; species Cheirogaleus medius. The sequence goes on from VBSM01003204.1 coordinate 23,045,195, forward strand.
GGACCCCCTCTTGGCCAAGGGGGTATTCTAAAAGTAAACTGCCTACCAGGAGGAGGGAGGTCAGACATGCCTCATCATGCCCCCTCCCTTCTTGGAGACATCCTTTGTAACCCATTAACAGGCCTAAGGGTATGCAAGACAAACCTGTAGGTCCTCCATTTACACAGCAAATATCCCTTGGCTTGTCTCTGATTAACAGACCTCCTTATCTTAAAATATTCCAAGCCTTGGCCGGCTGTGGTGGCTCACGCCTGTAATCCTAGCTCTCTGGGAGGCCGAGGCGGGTGGAT
>VBSM01003204.1:23107891-23119746 GCA_008086735.1 Cheirogaleus medius
GACCTTGAGCGATCCTCCTGCCTCGGCCTCCCAGAGAGCTAGGATTACAGGCGTTAGCCACCAAGTCCGGCCTACTCTGAAATAAAGTTTTTTATTGCCAGTGTTGGAAGTACCCTCAAACACTTCATGTTTATATCTTCAGTCATAGTATTTACCTGTATTTATTACTAGTTGTGGCTCATGGGCAGGATCTGATGTGGTTTTGGCAGAAATTGAAATCTAGGTTGTAGCTGAAAAGTTTTATTGAAGACTAGTTTTCTTGTATAGATCCCTTATCCCAGATAATGCAACATTTGTAGGAATAGCTGTCTTTTTAAGACTTTCTTTGCCATCTCTTCATACCAGTACAGGACAAATATTTGGTTCTAGTCCCTGGAAGTGTGCTTGCATAACTGATGATAATCTTTTCTTTTAGCAGAAGAGAACTATTTGCAGTCTATTGTTTATATATGGAATTTCAAGGTTTATTTCTTCTGTGTGTTTGTGCATTAGAGTGTCTTGGTCATATTTTTAAGTATTTTATACATTGATTAGTTTCTCATGTTTTTCTTTCTTAGAAATAAAAACTGCACTTGGCTTAGTGTAAGCATTATTTAATGCTAGGCCTTTAAAATTAGATGTTCTACTTTTTCTGTAACTTAAGTGGTTTTGTATTTATTAACTTCCAGTAGAGGGCACTCTGTTCCCTAGATATAACTGTTCAGTTAAAATCACTTTTTGTTTTTTTCTTTTCTCTAAATTTTATTTATATTTATTGAATATTGACAAATTATAATAGTATATATTTATGGGGTAAAATGATGCTATGATATACATGTATAATGTGTATCACTGAATCAAGATAACATATCCAAATACTTATCATTTATTTCTCCTAACTGAAACATTGTATGCTTTGACCAACTTCTCTTCACTTCCTCCACTAAGACAGATATCTTGATGCCAGGAATCCAAATGGCTGCATGTTCTGAGTGGGTAGTCTCACTGTCAAGGAAGCATCAGTAAAATCAGTCAATCACATTCCTGTTTCTCATTCTGTGCTCAGAGCAGCCTTTGCCCAGCCCACGATAAAGGGTAGAATTAATAACTATAAAGATAGCCTGAGCAACAGAGCCAGGGTAAACAATTTGAGCTTAACAATGAATTTCAAAAGAGAATAGAGAACTAAATTTATCAAATTGGGTAGTGCATTTGTCTTAAATTTACAAGGTTAAAATCACTTTTTGAACATTTCTTGAAATTGATTCTTCTTAGAAGCTGCATTTCATATCTTTATCAACATCAGTTATGATTCACTTATGCTTAATAACTTGTCAAGGATATTTTCAAAAATCTTGCTTTTTTTTTACTTTTTTCTTTTTGTGGAGATTTGAGAGTTGAGAAAATACATTCATTTACGAATACTGATAATAGAGGCTCATAATCATTAAATTAAAGCAGATTGTCACTGTAGTTAAAAGTCTACCAAATTAAATTTTGCTTTTTAGTATTTGTAGAGCCTATTAGATTTCTCTCTCTGTAGATGTATTATTCCTATTTAAAGTAATCTCTTTTTAAAAAGAATACAAAACTAAGACTTTTCAGTTTTCTTAAGCCACTGGCATTATCATTTTATCACTTTTCATAGGCTCAGAATTTAAGACTAATGTTTGGTTCATTCAAACATGTTGAGTTACTTTGTAGCTTTGGTTTTCTCTTTAGAATACCTCCTCTCCTTGACCATGACTGTAAATTAGCCAACTTTTTCATTATTTCCCACGTGTATTGTTACAGTAGTCTTGCTTCTTAATCCCACCTATTTTATGTACTGTTGTCAGATTAATTTTCCTGAAATATTCCTTTACCCATTTCTGATTTTTATTTTGGTACATTAATTGGTCTGTGAGATCAAGTTCAACTCAGTTTTTATAGTTCTGATGCCCTCCTGTTTCTATTAGAAACGTTTATCTAATGGCAGGACATTGTATAAGCAGGGCATTCCATGTGTGGAAAACCCATTAGCTAAAAATTGTTCATGTTTAGTTTTGCTTGGCTTTTAAAAGTATACTTAGAACTATTACCCCAACCTTTTTACCAGCCACTTATAGTTCCTTAGAATTTGACTTTTTCCTCATACCATTCTACTTGTGGTGGTCCATAATTGTATCCAATGGCCTTTTCTCAGTTTACCTGTCTACCTCTGGTTTATTTGTAGCTGGATTGGAGAACATAAAGCATAAATATGAGAAGGTAGTCTACAATGTTAGGTAAAATCTCTAGGGAGGGACTGGGATCAAGAATTTGGCTTGGGTTTTAAGTAGGGTGAATATATGACCTGGTCTTCCAGGAACACTTTCCAGTTTATTCCTTCTGTCTCAGCAGAATTACTAATAGCACCCCCTTTTACTCTCAGAAGTGTTCTGGCTTGGACATTGTATATGGTCTTCATAGTTTTAAAGACAATGTGATGTGCTGCTTGACATTTGTCCCAAATAGACTACTAAATGGATTTGCTATTCCTTTTAACCACTGGATGGCACAATTGCTTCCTGTTTTCACTGGGTTCAGGAAGATATTAGTTTGTTTTCTAACCACTGTTTTGTACTCCTTTCTGTTGAGCATCCGTGGTCTTTTATAACCTCCTTGGCATATGATACTCCCTCTATAGACTAATACTCTAATACTAAGCTGAATCTTTGCTTAAACCTGGGAATCGCACTCAGAAGAGTTTTCATTGTTTTAATTCTCTCCAAGCTTAAGAATATTAATAAATATAAATGCAATTATTATAACGGTAAAAATAATTACTAAGTGCTTGTAGGTGAATTATAAACTTCTAACTTAATCTGACATTTATTCAAATGTCTGTGATAAAATTTGTATTCCCAGCTTGTTGCATCTGATCATTCCCAGCCTTTTTTACTGTATTCATGGTTGATATTTGCTCTTTCTTCCTAGTTTTACCTTGAAGGGAATTTTTAAAGGAGACACTGGAAACTGATCTCATAGCAGAAACCAAATAATCCTCATTTAATGAGTACCTGCTTTACATTTAGCTATTCCTTTGAGTCCTCTGCCAGTATCTTACCCTACACTGATGTGAAATAGACCTAGTTAACAACTTTGCAAAGAATAGGAATACATGGTTATCTTATAGTGGCTTCAAGGACAAGTTTTGTCTGCCTAATTAAGACACTTTTGCTTAGGTAGGTAGGAAGCTGGAGCTTGTTTGAATTTAACTCATTTGCTGAGGGTAAGACGTTATAAAAAATCAAATAATAAACACATAGCAGCTGAACCTACTACTGAAATGCAAAACTTCATCTTGGTTCCTTGGAGTCTGATTTTCAAGTGGGGCAGAAATTTTCTGTTATGCCATGTAAAATAGAATGTGCTTTTTAATGAAACTTTACATAAATACATTTGAATTTAAAATTTTTCTATTATGGTACTTAAGCCCTTTATATAAAATTGAAATAATACACACTATAGGTTTTATTTTAAGCTATTAAATGAGACTTATTTTGAGAAAAGAAAAATGGTTATATACTGTGTTATTTTTAAATCTGTCAGGTTTATCACTTTTGGTAACAGTTCTCCCATTGTTTATTATAGATCATCATTTTCTGGGTGGAAGTATTCAGTTCAAGAGTGGTTGATGAGTGATGTGGACTATTTCAGCTTCTTATTTTCTACACTTACAGGTAACCATATTCTTTTGCCAGGTTAAAAAAAGGAAAACACCTAGTGTGAATAACAGTTCTCCTTCTAAGATTTGCTGTCTTATATGTTTGGTTCTCAGTTTTGAAGATAAATACTCTATCTTGGAATGATTTTTACTATGATTAATAAGCGGAAATCTTTGAAGGAATATTTGTACCCTACATTATAAGGCTTCTGAGGCAGGAAGATGGAGGATTCATCTTTAAATATCTCATAGTACAAGTACCAAATACTTGAGGATTATTTGAATGCCATGTGGTTATATTTTTATTTCCTTCATAGTTTTATTGCTTAACTTTATTCTCATCATTGTTTACGGTAAATTGTACCTAATTGGCTCTTTCCAAAATAGCCAGAGAGAATCTCATTGCATAAAAATTAAAAAAATTGATCAACAGAATATCCATTTTTAAACATATTTAAAATATTAAGCTGATACATAAATAACACCAGATTTTGATTAGTTGTTTTCTACATTCCATTTGCTCTGAAAACAAAATTGCTAAAATGAGTAGAAAATGTTTTAAGACGTATCTGTATTATTACTATTGTTTTAAATAATTGTACTATTTCAACATTTCCATTTTGTACTTGCATGATGATGAGATTCTTTGAAATTATCTGAAGACTTGAAATTAGGAGAGTTAATTAATATATTGTCAGAATCCAAAAAGAACTTAACTGGTTCTAATACTAAGCTGAATCTAAAAATATTTCAAATAATGTAAGGTCCTGCATATTTATTTGATATTTTTGTTTGTATACATTTGAGATGGGATGGGGGGAGCCTTTACATTTTAACAATGGTACCTGTCAAAAAGTTTCTAGTGGCTTTAGAAAGTTCATTAGCAGTCAGTACTATCATATGGCTATTAAACTAGACAGTGCCTCTTTAGGCTGTGCTTATAGATGTATAGTGATCTGAACATCAAAGCAGATAGCTAGGGTTGGGCCTTATCAATGGTATTCTGATCATTCTGAAAGCTACCTTTCAGGAGGGACTTTGACAAGTTGTGTAGGTTAAGCCAAGTGGAATAGAGATGGTAAGGGAATCAGAAATTTTGTTGAAGGTGCTACGTATGTATTGTCAAAATAAAAAAAAGAGAGGATAGAGCAGTTTTCAAACATTTGAAGGGCTATTATATAAGAACATAAAGTGATATACATGTAATATTAACATATGATGGAGTATATTATTGCTTTTACTTGTTCATTTGCTTTTTTAATGTCTACCATTAATTGGAAAGATTATGCCTTTTACTTTCTTTTAAAGTAAAAGTGGTAAAACGTTAGCAGAAGGGGAAACCTTTTTCTTGATATATTATAGATTGGGTCAGATCATATCCTTTGTGTATATAATTATGAATTTAACTGCCTCCATTGCTAGCATTTCATTTTTTAAAATATTGCATGAAATGAAGAAGGTTAGAGAAAACAAGGCAGCTTTGAAGAGGGTTTACTTGAAGGTACATGTCATCTCTTTTTAAAAATTATGAAGAATATCATTGCTTTGTGATGTATTAATTTTTTCATTGGCTTTTTTACCTGCTTTAGGGTTTTCAAAAGAGGAGTTGACCTGGCTTCAGAGCCTTCGAGGAGTTCCTCATGTCATCCAGACACAGCTTTCCCCTGTGCTTCTCTACCTTACTGACTTGGAGCAATTTTTACACCATTGGGATATAACAGAGGTAATAGCACATTTAAAAAAGAAACTGATAATTATTAAAATTCTGTTCATCAACCACCAATAGTTACTATACATTAGAGATGTCTTGCGTAAGACCTTAATTTTAGAGGTACAGAGTGGTATAAGATAGGATCTCTGTTCTGAAAGTGCTTATAATCTTGGATAGGAGATGTAAATTTATAAAGGGGAGTGTTTTTCATTCTAAGTCATGCCACTAGAATGAAATAAATTAGCAGTTGGAATGATAGAGATAATTTTATTTTTTTTATTTATCATAGGATAGATCCATCTTTTTAAAAGAGAGAAAGCTTCATGGAAGTGGCATAATTTGACTTATTGAGGGATGGATAAGATTTAAGTAGGAGTTGGAATCCTCCTTTTTTTTTTTTTTTTTTTTTTTTTTTTTGAGCAAAGTGTCATTCCATTGGCCGGAGTAGAGTACCATGGCGTCAGCCTAGCTCACAGCAACTTCAAACTACTGGGCTCAAGCGATCCTCCTGCCTCAGCCTCCTGAGTAGGTGGGACTACGGGCACCCACCACCACACCCAGCTAATTTTTCTATTTTTAGTAGAGCCAGGTCTCACTCTTGCTCAGGCTGGTCTTGAACTCCTGAGCTCTAGCTGTCCTCCCGCCTCAGCCTCCCAGAGTGCTAGGATTATAGGCATGAGCCACTGCACCCAGCCCGAGTTGGTATCCTTAAAGGTGACTTTTTAAATGAAAAATTATTCACCAGTTCCTTTGGCCTTAAGAATTAATACATAGCTTATTAGAGTTAAATTTAAAACCTTAATTCTTTCTTAAGTTTTGAAGTTCAGGTTACAAGTCTTATTTTTTTTTTAAATAAAGACAGTAAATTTAAATAATAATTTTAAAGGGGGACTTTGATTTATTTTATTCCTTTTACAAAGTTAGTTAAAATTTTAAATAACCTTAATATATTCAGTATTGGTCAGTTACTTCAGTTTTCTGACAGACCTTCACAAATACTATAGTAAATCTTATAGCTATCTAATAAATGAATAAATACAGTAAATTTTAATATCTTATGTTTTAGTATTATTTAATAAAACAGTGAAACTTCACATTAAAATTATAAGTCTAAATTAATTATTGACTTTTTAAAAAGTTGTTTTGTTTTGTTTTAGAGGCAAGGTCTCAATATATTGCCCAGGCTGGCCTGAAACTCCTGGGCTCTAGTAATCCTCCTGCCTCAGCCTCCCAAGTAGCTGGGACTAATAGGTGCATGCCACCACAGTCGGCTACTGACATATTTAAAGTTGGAATTACAAGGCTGATCTTTTCCCTAATAGGCAAAATTGTCTTTAATATTACAAATACTTAAACTAAATATACAAAAATTTCATTTCTAAGTTAATTAATTAACTTGTATTCTTTATTTTTTAAATTTCTTCCCTTGCATTTAAAGGTGCTTGTTCAGTAAGAATGCAGTTATGTCATCCAAATACTTTTGGTTTCAATCTTTCATGCAAAATCTAAGGTTATTTCCTCTGCTGGGTGATATATTTTTTTAATGATCCAAGAGGCCTCCGGGTGGGACACTGACTATATTCTCTCTTGTAATCCTCAAATGCTAGGCTAGAAGCTTTGGGTTTTGGGGCTTTTTTTTTTTAACTTCTTTGTCAATGTTCTCAACAGGGTAGTCTCTAGATTCAAGTTACAATCTAATTCTTCTGTTTTGTTGTTATACCAATTAATTTTATTTAATTGATATATTTACTTCTGTGATGAATTTTCTTCATGTTCTTCCTATCTCTAGGGACTATATCATTTATAGATATTTAACATATTTCTTTCATGACATTGTTTGACTTTAGTCAATGACATTTATCCTCTTTTTATTACCCATAGTACCTGGTACTGTTTCCTTACAGGTTTTGAAATCATCTGTTCAGTTTAGGCTTTCAGCTTTCCTTTATCTCTCAGGCTCCTTATGGTGACTTGTAAATCCTCAGGGAAGTTCACATTCTTATGGTTATGACACCACGTGCAACTTTTTAGGTGAGAGACTTGGGGAGAGTTCAGGTGTTTTCATTTTCTCATTTTCAAATGAAAGAGGATGTTATGTTATAGTAACTGTGATAAACCAGTTTTCTACAAAGAACAGTGGAGAATGGTACTCAGAAAACATATAGAATCTAGGTCTGCTCATTGCTCTTGGATGTTGCTTCTTCTATAGGCTCTTAGTGAATAGAAATCAGGAATTCAACACCACAGAGTTCATTCTAGTTATTTCCTGTCCCTTTTTTGTACCTGTCTTCTCTGACAGTGAGAAACCTAGCTCCCATTATCCTTAATATATATACTTACTTGATCAGTTCCTCTGCCTGTAATCAATCTCCCTTTGCTGCCACCCCTCTCTCCTCACTCTATTTGGACTCTGGCTTTTGAGGACACTCTGCCCTATTGCTGGATAGCCTGCTCTGGGCCACCTTAGCTTTCCTGCCCACTCCAGTGCCGATGTTTACGTAGCTTGGCTCCACCTGATGGCTTGAGAATGGAATTGTTCAGGAAGGGAGGGGGAAGCAGAAGGGAAGAGAAGTGATCATTTATTATTGAATGGGCACTTTTCAAATGTGCTTTACCTTTTATTAATGAAAATATTTACTGTTTGCTTTGAAGTAGGAAGATGGCATTGGAAATAAGTTTTTTTCATGTTACTTATAGGTATAAAAGATAGGAAAAGTTGCCATGTAAAAAGTCTGAATAATATCAGTCGATAAGAGATTTTATAGAGAAATAATGTACAGAGCTATTGATTTTTCCCCCCACTCTCAAATCTATAAATAACAAATATAAAAAGCCTTGATTTTTGAGGGCTCATTGACAGTTCTCTTAAACTTAGCTTGACCAATCTCTTCCTAGCGTGCCTTCCACCAGTCTTACCTTTGTCTTGTGATGTGATTTTTGTACATATTTCATTTCGATACTATACCAGATAGTTTGTGTTATGCCTGATGTCTGTGAAGGACTTCTGGTACTGTCCTTGACTCTACCTGATTTTTTTTTTTGAGAACTTAGAAAATTAAAAACACTAGGGGTTGGGCTGGGCACAGTGGCTCTTGGCTGGATTCCTGGCACTTCGGGAGGCTGAGGCTGTAGGATCATGTGAGCCCAGGAGTTTGAGACCAGTCTGGGCAATGTAGTGAGAACCCATCTCCACAAAAAAATAAAAATCTTAGCCAGGGCCAGGTGCAGTGACTCACACTGATAATTGTAACACTTTGAGAGGTTAAGGCAGGAAGATCACTTGAGGCCAGGAGTTCAAGACCAGCCTGAGCAACATAGCAAGACCCCATCTCTACAAAAAATGAAAAAATTAGCTAGGTGTGGTGGCACATGCCTGTAGTCCCAGCTACTTGGGAGGCTGAGGCAGGAGGATTGAACCCAGGAGTTCAAGGCTGTGAGCTGTGATCATACCACTGTACTCCAGCCTGGGCAACAGAGCAGGCCCCTTATCAAAGAAAAATAGCAGGTGTGGTGGCACATGCCTCTAGTCCTAGCTACTTGGGAGGCTGAGGCAGGAGAATCACTTGAGCCTAGGAGTTTGAGGCTGCAGTGAGCTATGATTGTGCCATTGTACTCCAACCTAAACAACAGAGACTCTATTTCTAAATAAAAGAAGGAAAAAAATACTAGGGGTTTTACTCCTAATTCTGTTTTCTTTTCATGTAGATTTCTTGTACTTTTACCTTTAGAGAATAGGAGGCAGGGTTGTGATTAAATGGAAGTGGGTATTAGTATTTTCTAGATTGTAAGTATTTTTCTATGATACATTTCTCCAGGTGGAAAGAAGGCATCAGCCCTTTGTTCATATCACGCAGATCTTTCTATTATAGCATTTAATAGAAATACTGTAAGTCCTTGTTAATGTCATCTATAGGTTCTTGGAAACTATGACTTTATGCAGAATGATGTGCAGGTCCTTGAATAACGATTAGGAACAAATTTGGTTTTGTTGTACATTTTTTCACTTAAAGTCACAGTTTCCAAGAACCCATGGAAGACATTAAGTGAGGACTTCTCACTTCTAATTAGTCTGCATCTTGGTAGTTTATAAGCTGCTTGAGGGATGTGAGAAAGAAGAGAGTTTCTCATTGACTCCTGTGCATGGCACCTTAATAGGGGCTAGCTCAATACTCAGTAAGTGTTTAACAGATGAATTATTTGGAAAATTAGGCCATATATGAGGTCTGATTGTTTGACTTTTGACATTTGCATCTTCAAAGTCATTTTTTGTTACGTTTCCTATTGATAATATGTAGAGCAAGTAGGTTAAAAAAAACTGTTGAACTTGTTTCTGACCTAAAATATTCTGATTTGTTTACTGGTTTTCTCCATTTTTGACAGGCAGTTTTTCACAGTTTATTGGTTATCCCTGCCCGAAATCAGAGTTTTGACATCCTGCAAAGTGCCATCAGTAAGCATTTGGTAAATATCTGCAATGTTTTTTCCTCTTAAAAAAGAATACAAAGATTCACTGGTTAAGATTGAATTTGCCATAGCCACAGAAAGAGAGAGAGAGCATGTTTGGAATGCTAACTTTAATGATACCATGGCCTCAGGATGATGTAATGGCAAGGACTGAGAAATCTTGGTGTTTTTCCTGGCTGTTACTAATTAATTCTGTGATCTTGGGAAAATCCCTTCTTTTCCCAGGACCTTAATATCTACATCTGTAAAATAAGGACCTTAAAATTACACCGTAGGTACCTTCTGACTTGTAACGCTTTTATAATTCACATGTGCCTCACATCAGTGTATCAGGAATCTAGCATCCAGACTGGAGTCTAGGTTCCACCTAGAAGGTTTGGGATCCATACTAGGAATATCCCCTAACAAGCATAAGGCATGGTCACTGGAAGTAATGGGCTCAACTCTGAGACAGACTTGTCATGTGATAGCAAGTGTCTCTTGTTCCCATTGGTTTTAAATTCACATTAGGTATGCCTCCATAGTTGCTTTTAACTTCCTCCAATATTTTTATCTTTGGCTTTTTATTATATAGTGCAAGGGAGGGCTCCCAGATTAGAGCTTTCAGATACTCACTTGTTTGGATAATTTTATAGGCACAGTGACACCCCCTTTTCTCTTTTAAAGTGTTATTTCCCGTAAATTGGAAGAGAGTACTTTTGAATTCCTAGTACTCTTTTTTCTCTGCTGTCAAACTTCTGGTCCTTGTCCCTGTGTCGTCAAAGATGCCCACTTTTTTTCCACCTCCACTCCAGAGATTTAGGCTGTCATTTGATTACATTCATTATTCTAGTAAAAGGTATACATGCAAGTCAGTCTTGGCCAGTATTTTCAGACAGCCTGATGGAGGAGGTTAGAGTCTGCAGATATTTATTATTTCTAAACAATAGTTTCCAGGAGATTGAAACCATGTGTATATACAGTTACAAGTTAGACTCTACCTTAACAATAGTGCATACAGTGTAGTCTTTGTGAATTAGCATACCATAATGACTGTTGTCTGGCCTGCTAGGGTTTGTTGGCAGTGAAACTGTAAAATGTTAAATATAGTAATATCTCTTAGTGACACCAGTAGTTATAGTTTCCTTATTCACGTCTGAATGACTGGCTTAATCAAAGGGCAGAGGAAGGCTAATTGTAAAATGAACTCTTACATTTAATTACCTGGGATGGAGGTGGTGCCAGATAGCAGAGTTTTCAACTTTGAATAATATAAAAATTTTTTAAGTGGCATTGTTGGTATCAAGATTTTCTTTGGCTGCATGAAACAATCCCTTTAAATAGTTATTTCTGACCACTAGTAAAAATTGTATATAATGTCCAGAAAATTTTAGAAGATTTTGTCATAAAGGAGAGTCAGTGGATTGAGTTAGTAGTATTTCTTGAGTTTGCCATGTTTTCAGTCATTTAACTTGGGGGATTAAATTCTCAAAGGAAAATAGGACCTAAACGTCTAGCAGGTGGCATATGTTATGTATATACTAGTTGTAAGCAGAAGTGATGTAAGGTTAACTCTCCAGTTAGGGTTTTCGTTTTATTTGGTAGAAAGGGGCTGTTGTGAAGAGGTAATTAATCTCATTTTTTTCCTGCTTAGGTTGGGTTGACTGTAGTTCCTGACAGCACGGCCGGCTGTGTTTTTGGTGTTATCCTTAAGCTCCTGGACCATACTTGCATAGTTAGTGAGACTCTACTGCAATTTCTGGCTTCATGTTGCTATACTCTTCTTTATTTTCTGCTCACTCTAGAGAAAGGGGAAGCAGAACATCTAAGAAAGAGGTAATGGTTTTTATTATTTTACCTTAATTTTTTCCCCATTAAATTAATAAATAAGAGAGAATTAAAGAGAATTAGGTTATGGAAATATCTTAAATTCTCTTTCAGAGAGTTTGTATAAACTTAGCTAGCTTTTTCTTTGTTCCTTCTTGAAACCCCTTTGTGTTGCAGTGAGAATTTTTAGTTTTGGGGTTTTTTTTT
>VBSM01003204.1:23119846-23191608 GCA_008086735.1 Cheirogaleus medius
GCCTTGGCCTCCCAGAGTGCTAGGATTACAGGCGTGAGCCACCACACCCGGTCCATAACTTACATTTTACTGTGAACAGACATGCAAATTTTTCCCAGTAAGAGAGTGTGTGTCTGTATAGAAAACATTTTGTGCATTTACTTTAAATATACTGTACAGTTTACACATAAACATAGATTTGGTATTTTTCTTACTCATTATCAAACTTTAGGTCTGCTAGGTCAAGAAAAGGCTTTATAAATAGCAAGGAACTTCTCAGAGTTCTAAAGATTTTATAATAAGAGCTCCACTTATGAAATGTATATATTGTCATTTGTCATTTCCTGTCACTTGAAATATAGCCCCTTTATTAAATACTTTCATGCCAAGTTTCAAAGATCTTTTTTAGTTTCTTATGGAAGAACATCCTGCTTTTGACTTTATAATTGAAAAAATTCAGTGCATATAATATGAACTGAAAAAATTCAGTGCATATAATACTTGTCTGCCTGTTTAAAATGCACAGTTTGAGGATGGGTGCTGTGGTTTACACCTGTAATCCCAGCACCTTGGGAACCAAGGCAGGAGGATGGTTTGAGGCCAGGAGTTTGAGATCGGCCTGGGCAACATGGTGAGACCCTCTCTCTACAAAAAATAAAAAAAATTACCTGGGAGACTGAGGCAGGAGGATCCCTGATCACAGGAATTTGAAGCTGTGGTGAGCTATGATCACGCCACTGGACATGCCCTGGCACAGAGCATGACCTAGTCTCTAAAAAAAAAATCATAATTTTAGTAGTGTTTTATACTGGATATTGGAATCGCTGATATTACCAGGTCTTTGTACATCTCTTAGGATGACATTACTCACAATTGACAGCCAGAGTCTTAGGTACTTAAAATTCCCCTTTGGGCTTCTTCCCCACTGGAGAAGAGGGGAAGATTGTGTTTGTAAGATTGCAAAATGATGAGAGTGCCAGTCAGATTACTGTGAGCCTTTGATTTCACTAATGCTGGCCAAACAGTTGGGCTTGACCAATTTGAGTTCATTTGCAATTTCCTGGCTTCCCCTTCTATGCAAGGTGCCAGTTCCTTGGCTCCATACCTGGATCCTGAAGCCTTAGCTTACAACACTGTTAACTGTTGAAAATCACAAAATTCCACCTCAGTTCTATCCCTCTGTTGGTTATCTTTATATGAATTTTGTCATAGTTTCTGGCACCTAGAAGTTTCACCCTTCTGGCTTTTGAGCCTGGCTGTGTAGTTTTTAAAAGAGTCTGTGATTGAATTCCACTCAGATTAACAAAGGTAGAAAATGAAAATACTTGACTATTACACAGGAGTAACTTGTAAAACCCAAAGGGCAAGGAATAGAAATCCAGCAGGAACCAAAGCAGCTTTCTGTTCTTTTCTTTTTCTTCTACATCGTGCAGGGTTTATCTCTGTGGCACTGCCTTATTATTAGCTGTGTCTGCAGTTTGGCTCTCTCTCTTCTCCTTACACATGGCTATCCTAGCCTGGCTCTGCATCAGTCCACAGACTGAATAAAGCCTCTTTAAGAGGATCTGGCTGGCCTAGAATGGATTCATTATTCACCTTAGATGCAGTTACTATATGTGGAGTCATGGATGTTGGTCATATGGTTGGTAAAAGGGCTGCTCCCTCAAGAACCGGTGGTAGTTAAGTTCTCTTAGAAAGATTTGGGTACTGGAAGTTCTCTTAGAAAGATTATGTGTTCCTGTTACATAAAGTGCAACAGACTGGTCAGAGCTTTTAGCAGTTAGTAGACTCTCCCTCCAAATGAATATTTCTAGAATGCGGGTAGGCTAGTTTTAAAGTTCACCTGTCTCTACTGTAAAAATTTTTGTTCCTGCTCTATAAGGATCCCGAGAGAATGGTGTTAATTGAAATTTGGACTTACCATGTCTGTTCTTCCATGACCTAGTAGTGGTGCAGTAATAGTCCCTTATTGGCTACTTTCTGAAATCCATTCTGGCTCCTGGTGAGGACATCTTTCTATTTGAAAATAATGTCCAGTGGTGATGAGTAACAGGGGTATGCATGTGTAGATCATTCTGTTCTCTGGCCGGTTCTGTGTTATATGTGATCACCAGAGCTTCAAGAATGTCTTATTAAGCCTGGGAACGTGCTGATTGCTAAGCTTCGTAAACCCATAAATAGGGGAGAGCAGCTAATTCTTCATTGCGTTTGCTTAGTTTTGACAAACCCAGTTCTTATTAGTTGTGGGTTTATGGTGTTTTGTCAGAAAACACATTTCTTAAAAGGACATTTCAGTTTGGGGGAATGTGGAAAGGCAGACTTTTCCTGTGTGTGTTGGCTCACTGACTCATTTCTGTCTCCATTATTATAGGGATAAGCTCTGGGGGGTCTGTGTCTCCATCCTGACCCTCCTGCCTCGAGTCCTCAGGTTGATGCTGCAGAGCCTGCGGGTAAACAGAGTTGGGCCTGAGGAGCTGCCTGTGGTGGGCCAGCTTCTCCGCCTGCTGCTCCAGCACGCACCCCTCAGGACTCACATGTTGACCAATGCGATCTTGGTGCAGCAGATCATTAAGAATATCACGGTAAGAAGCTTGGTAGTAGGGGCTTTATACTATTAGTGTAAGAATGGATTCATGAGAGGGGAATGAGGGTGGTGCTTTTGGGAGGGTAGGGTTCCTGATCATTACTGACTCCTGGAATAAAGCCCAGTGCTTGGGGCTTCCGTCTGGGACCTGACTGTGACTTAACAAGAGGGATGTCTCTGGTTTCAGAATCAATAATAAAAGCCTTAAAATACTCAAACAGAATGAAAGTGACACCAGACAGCTTAGTTTGAAAAGGTGTGGGCATCAGTCATTCCTGCCTACTCTATGATACAGACTCTATTGATTATCTGTGATAGGTTGGTGAGGTTTTTTTTTTTCCTTTCTTACCTATCCAAGCTTGTTTTCCTATCTGTAAAAATGGGAATAATGCTAACTTTATTGAGTTTTGGTGACCATTAAATGAGATTGTCCAAGTAAAGATTTTAGTGTAGCTGACATTTGTTAAATGCTCAATAACTGTTAGCTGTCATTAAGGAAATTATTTAGCAGGCATAAACTTCAGGCCAATTTCTAGTCAGTTCACTGGAAAGTAAGAGAAAGTTAGAAGAAGGAAGTTGCAGACTTCAGCTTTGTCTGATGGTTGGCTTTCTGCCTTTGGCTGTGTCTGTTTTTGAGGGCAGCTCTGATGTCTAGGATTCCTTTGGTGTTTTTGGTTTGGGAGGGTTAAAGGTATTTTGTATAGGTGTTTGATTTTAGGGGTTATTCATTGAGGTATGTAGGAATAGTTTGGAGTAATAGAGCTTTTACATGTATATTATAGAGGTGCTCATTCTGAATGTTCTTAGTAGCCTTCGTAGAAGTCATGGAAGTGGCAGTGGAATAATTCAGAATTAGTAGAGGGGAAGAAAAATCAACAACTTGGACTATTCCCAGTTTGGAGAATAAGCCCACCTCCATAAAGACGAGATTGACAGAAATTGTCAGTCGCCCAGTAGAACCATTCTTAGTTGATGTTAGTGTAAGGATCATGAGATCCAGAATGCCAAGGGGAGGGGATCAAGGGTGAAGGGATGGTTGGTGGTGACATTTCATTATTCGTTTCATGGGCAGAAAAAGAAGAGAATAAACTCAACAAGAATCCGGTAGCACTTGAGGATATAGCTAGGAATTTTCACCACCTGTGGGAATGCCCAGTTAATAGTTCCCCCTTTCCAAGCAGACTTCCTGTGGTGATTTACAGATGAGGATACTGTTGTCAGTGCTCTGAGAATGTTTGGGTATGAAAAATACTGTCAGGTAGCATAGCGATTTTGGTACAGTTCTCAAATTACTCCTGTTTTTCTTTCCAGACGTTGAAGAGTGGAGGTGTTCAGGAGCAGTGGCTCACAGACTTACATTACTGCTTCAACGTGCATGTCACTGGGCATCTCCAGGGGCCCAGTGCACTGAACACAGTGTATTGAAGAGGCCATGGTACCTCCTGTTTGAAATTGTTTATTCACTTCTATCTTATTTTGAAGAAAGATTGATGTAATAAATGTTTGTCATTAAAGCTGAACTTTTAAAGAAATTTGTGAATTTTCCATTAAACTGAAGTAGGAAAATAAAGCTTGGGCGTTTCCACTCACGCGCAGGCTGGCTTCCTGGACTCACAACACATGATATGTGTGACGGGTGGTAGAGCATTTGCATTTCATAGGCGCCAGGTCTTACAGAATACAGAATCATACTGTGGTACCTTCTGTTAGTTACCGAGAAATCAGCTGAGTCTTTGTAATCCCACCTAGACAGACCTCATTCTTTGTGTTTTAATGATGATGAAAATAATATTAAAATTTAATTAGCAAACTAAAAATGAAGGAACCTTATTTAAGTGAACACCTACTGCCTCCTGTCTTACTGTCAGCACAGGAGTGGCACTGGTCTTAAGAAAATGGAAGCAACCCTAAAAATATTTGTGAGCCGCATCACTGTGCCTCCTGTTTATACTCCCACAGCAGCCTTTTCCTTAAAAATGTGAAAGAGCTCAGAATCACAGGATTTTATTTAAACTAGATGTTCTTAGAGAATTAGAATGTGTGTAGTTAACACAATCTTCCCTGCCAATAGGAACAGCATTTTGTGAAGATTGCTCACTTGTGCAAGTTGGTCAGAAAATATAAGTGGAATATTGAGGCTTGAGTTGGCACATAGCCACATGAACACTACCTGACTGATTCCTTGATACTGTGACACTGCTGTTGGTGCTCAGCAGTGAGAAAGCCATTCAGAGAGAACATGGCAGCACCGTGTGGCCCTCAGAGGCTAATATGGGAATGAAAACATGTAAAGGACCAAAAGAACATACCCATGGTCTTACAGACAATTTTTTTTTTTTTTTGAGACAGAGTCTCACTCTGTTGCCTGGGCTACAGGGCTAGAGTGCTGTGGCGTCAGCCTAGCTCACAGCAACCTCAAACTCCTGGGCTCAGGCGATCCTTCTGCCTCAGCCTCCCGAATAGCTGGGACTACAGGCATGTGCCACCATGCCCAGCTAATTTTTTCTATATATTTTTAGTTGTCCAATTAATTTCTATTTTTAGTAGAGACAGGTTCTCGCTCTTGCTCAGGCTGGTCTCAAACTCCTGAGCTCAAACAATCTGCCCGCCTCGGCCTCCCAGAGTGCTAGGATTACAGGCGTGAGCCACCGCGCCTGGCCCGGACAATTCTAAATACAAACACTGGGTCATGATTCTGATCTAAAATTTAATACTGATAATGTTGAAGACACAGTGAGGATGTGTCTGATGAAGTCTATCCAGGAAAGTAGTGAGATGAAGGCTGCCGTGGGACAGGCTCCCCACCTCATTTAGGTTCATCACTTATAACAAGAAACCAGGCCTGCACCAGCTAGCTGGCAGAAATCCCAACCCAGCAGCCCTTTTAAAGTGCTTACGTTCTGATGGTTACCAAAACAGTACTATGCAAGAGCAGAAGAAAATATTCTAACATTTTCTTTGAATTACCACATTTTTAGGCTAATAAGGCTTCAGGCATAGATATTAAAGTTTTCCCAGGATGTAAAAGATAATCAGCAGAGAATCAGAACTCTGCACTATCTATTCCAGCTCCCTCGAACACAGTCTTCCTCCACAGGCAGTCGGGGTTTTGTTTTGTTTTTTGATTGAGTAGATGATTGCAGGTTATAAGAAAAGTTCTTTGATCTTCCACTGTTTTCAAGGAGATGTATACACTGCAAGTTGCTCACTGTTAAAAACAAATACCAGATATTCAGGTTATTAATTTTAATGCTGAAGGGAAGAGTTCATTGGTGGTGAGGAAAAAGGATTTAGGTTTGAGCTATCCCTGGAGTGATAGGCTAGTTTACTGTAGAGGCAGGATGACTTATTAATCTTGCATTTTCTATAATCTCAAAGATAAGGGAAATCTTTTCAAGGCAGAAATTTCACTGGGAGAGGACAGGGGCTTGAGCTGGGACTGGAACCCAGGTCTTCAGTCTGCCTGGAATAACTAATACATCTTTCTGTGTTCCGTCTCACATAACTTTGCGGTAGTCCATTCCAGAAAATAAGTTTGTTTGAAAACTATTCAGATCCTCAAGGATGATACAGACTGGTAGGATATCAAACTTAAAATGGTTTTTTGAGGCCTTTTTATGACCTGAATTAACAAATTTATAGGCTGCCATAGTCAGAAAACATGAATGATGTACTTTCCACAAATGAGGGATACTGAGGTTCCAAATGGTTGAGAGACCTTAGTGAAGACACTGCTATAGTTTGCTTGTTTTTGTGGAGCATATAAACAAATATTAAAGGTTGAGTAGTTTTAAAAAGTAACAAACATACATCTTAATTTTTCTTTCCCGGTTTTATAACTGTTCAACAAAATTATTTTAAAATGAACTGTTTTTGAAACTTGGGGATGTTTTTGGCTTCACTGTATCTTGAATTGGGTTGTGTACCCCTCTACAGGTGGGCAGGAATATACTGGATTCATACAGAGGATGCCATTACTAATCACTTAAGTGGTGGTTATTCCATTTACTGGAATGGAATTTTAAAGGGAATTATTTTATTTAAAGAGATAGCCAGGCATGTATGTATCAATAAAAGTCTCTGCTGATACTCTTGGTGAGTGGTTTGCAGGGCAGGTGAAGAAGACTGAAGTGAGCAGGGATTGTTTCACTGTCTCCCAAATGCATGTAGAGAAACATGCAAGGAGGCTGTTATTTTACTATATCCATCTCACTTTGTTTCTTCCTTTTTATTAATATTTTATTTGTTTATTTAAGACTGAGTCTTGCTCTGTTACCTGGGCTAGAGTGCACTGGCATCAGTATAGCTCACGGCAACCTGGACTCAAGTGGTCCTCCTGTCTCAGCCTCCTGACTGGAACTACAGGCATGTACCACCACGTCTGGCTAATTTTTCTATTTTTTGTAGCAACAGGGTCTTGCTCTTCTTGCTCAGGCTGGTGTCAAACTCCTGGCCTCAAGTGGTCCTCCCACTTCTGCCTCCCAAAGTCCTAGGATTACAGGTGTGAGCCACTGCACCTGGCCTGTTGCTTCCTTTTTAAATAGTAAAGGTACTATTAAAGCCTGGGGGGGGGGGGGATCTCCGCAGGTTGGAAGGTGAGTGCAACAATAATTCATTTATCAAATATTTGAGCATCTATAAAGTGTCAAGCAATTTTCTAAAACTGAATAAAACAGTGACCAAAATCAGAAAGTCCTTAGCCCAATGGAATTCTCAAGGCAAAAAATGACACAGTTTTTCATCCAAGCTAAAGACCAAAGTTAATGTTCTCTTGTTCAATTTGAGTCCACATCTCCTGTGTGTGTCCCAGTCATGCCTTTCTCATGGAAATTATTACAATTATAGACATGGTGTCTGTAACACCAGGAGGCTTCCACTAAACTGTACCTAGCCGCTCTGTCTGACCAGCTTTATTAACTGGTTAGTACATAATGTGGGTGGGGCCGGACCTAACAAAACCTTGTGTTCCTTTAAGTTTGAAGTTAGGAAAAGATTCTCTTTATTTTGTCCTTATCCAATTTCAAACATTTCAAACCAGTCAGAAATATGCGTAGGACAAACAAGTTGCTTGGTTCATAGGAAGTGCTAAAAAAACATTAAATATTTCTTTGAATTTGTTTACTCTGTCCCCTGCAAGTCCTAAACTAAAAACCTTTTTATGTTGCTAAACACCTTCATTTTTAAAGATCCATGGTAGTCCTTGATTTGTTTTTCTCTTAAGACAAAGTGAAAAATGATCTGACTACTTAATTTATAGTAGTACTTGATTATCAAAATGCCACTTCTCTAGTAGTCATATCTGGTGGTTCTGTTTTTGAAACTGTTCTTCATTTCACTCAAGTATAATGAAAGCCCCACCCCCCACCCTGCCATAGAACTGTGGGCCTTAATTCCTTTGAAAGTTTCTAACCACCCCACCTACTACTCCCTGATCATCCTGCCTGTATTACCTGAGTTGCCCAACTCTTATTAAAGATTTGGCAGTAATTACTCTGTCCCCCAACCTCCAGGTTTTTCTCCCCATCAAAAACTAAATGAATGTTAAAGTTCATGCTGACAGTCATTGTTCACCTTCCCAGCTGCACTCTGTTCCTGCAAGATGACTGTGTGGATCAGGGAGGGTGGGGGCAGCGTGTTGCCATAGCCACCCATGAGAAACACCGGACCTGGCATTAGCTGCTGACAGCACTGAACTTATCACCCATATCAAATGCTGGCATGAATGAAGAGGCCTAAGTACAACACTCCTGTCTTGTGGTTGAAAAGAAAGTTCCCTGAGCTTCTCCTATATGAGCGAAAGTACACAGCTGATCCTGAGCTGGACATGATATCAGTGTCCTGTTCATGGTGCTCTTCCCATCTCAGGGAAGGAGATGGAGCATCTTAATGTGACACCAAAATGGAGAAAGGATTCCCAAAGTATTCCGGTGAAGAATGACAGCATTTTCACTTCTCCTTTATGTGAACAAGTATGTAAAAGTGATCATAACAGCTCCCATTTATAGCTTATACCAGAGGTGATGTTAATAATAATAATAGCTTTTGGTTGTGAAAATAATTTGCCTCTGATGGAGATAGCTGTTGACGGCAGTAATGATCCAATGAAAGGAGGATAGAAAACACATGCAGACCTGAAATAACATGACCATTGGAAAACCTGGGCCATTCCTGTTCAGGATGAAACAAAAAAGGAAAACACTTCCCCATGTTCTCCCACTTCTCTAGTGGTTCTATCGGACAGTTCTGTTTTTGAAACTATTCTTCAATTCACTCAAGCATAATGAAAGTAGTTTTTTTTTTCCCTGCATTGCTTTGCCAGTGCAGTGGCTGCCTTACCTGAATCGAGACGCAGCACAGAGGGGGCTTTTGCAGATCTTGGGGGATGATGTACTTTCCCTTCTTGAGAACAACCTGAAATTAACCAACAACTGTCATTTATCTTTGACTAGTGACAGCTGTGGCCTGACCAAGTTTTAAATTCCTTATTAAGGTAAAAGCTTGAGCATGCAATTGTCTGCCAAGGTAAATTAGCTATGGCATGGAACCACGCAGGCTCAGAGCAGAGTCCTGAGATTTTGCTGCCTGGACAGTTCACCTTTTTTCTGTTGGCTAGCTAGCCAGGCTTTTTCTCTACCGAGTTTATTTGGATGGGCTCTTTCCAGAGCTAAAAATGTTTCAATTCACACCAGTTAATCTGCTGAACAAGTATTTACTGTAGTGCTTGGGTTTGGGGCATTCCCACAGAAGGACAACCCTGTACTCTGTTAGCATAGGAAGGGTCAAAATGAGGCAGGCAGAGTCTAGCCAAGTCTAGACTCCCCAGTGGTTGAAGCAGAGGTGTGGAGAGGTCTAATGGTGAGGCTTTCAGTCATGGAGCCTAGTGGAGAATCTCTTGGCTGGAAGACTCTCAGGGCTGAGATGCCAGAATGCCTCACAAAACCAGGATTCTGACCCAGGATTGGTGGAAAGGAGGCACTAAATGGGACTGAGAATTCTCTTGATGCTTGAAATCAGAATGAGAAAGTTTGTATCTTAATGGAGGTTTGTGCAGTATGATTAAGCCCCATCTCAGACTCTGCTTTGGCACTTTGTAAACTACAAAGTGCCCAGAGGATAATTACCGTAGATTTGCTTGAGCACCGAGTGCCTGGTGGACTTTGTGCCTGAAGTGCCCTTGGATGGACTCTTGGGGGCCCTGCTTACTGCAGTGGTCTTTGGGAGCTTTAGTTCCAGCTCCTTCCTCCAAACCTGGAGGAGCAAAGCTGTACATTCTTGGTTCCATCTGTCCACGTTGCCAGCTCCAAGCCGCTTCATATGCAGAAGGTAGGACAGGTGCTTCCTGAGCTGGTAGCTGGTGGGGTCAGAGGAAAGCAAAGGCTTTAAGATCACAATACTGAGAAAACTAAATTTCCTTAAGGTTCCTAGAAGCTATTGGAATAGTATTTGCTGAACTAGGGGGTTCATTAAAGTTCCCATTCCTAGTATCAGTGGCAGCATGTTGAATGTTGAATTCTGTCTTTTTCCATCATCAAATACTTCCTGAACTAGGGCTCAGATGAGTCCTTGCCCTCACGGAGCTCACAGACTAGTGGGACAGGTGGATGTGTAACAAGTAAGTGCAGTAGGAGAAGTACTGTCCAAGAGCAAGGAGCTCTAGAGGGTGTGGGGACAAATGCAGGACTGACAGTTTGTGGTGGTTCGGTAAAGCTTTACAGGCTAACACTGCTAGATCTGAAAGGATGCGTAGGAGCTCACCAGGCAGAGAAGTGCATTCTACACAGCAGAACTGGCATGAACAGAGACGTGGGCATTTGTGCAAGAAGGTCAGTAATGCAGTGTGGTGGAAGCATTGTGTATTTGGTGAGGGAAGGAGACTATGTTTGTTGAGGGCCTGCTGTATACCAGGTACTTGCCCTGTGAAGCAGACATTATGAGGAGCATGAAGCCTGAGTAACATGCGGAAGGTCACATAGCTTGAGCCAGGAGAAACCAGCATTAAAATCCAGTGCTGTCTGGCCCAATGGCCAAACACTGCTGAGGACTTTGGTCTGCATTCTGCACATGATGTGAACCACCAAGTATTTTAAGAAGACGGGCAAAGAAAGGTAAGAGATGTGTTTGCCTAAGACCATTCTGCTAGAGGGTGGGGCTTGGAGTGAGAGAGGGATAGGGGGACGATGGCTGTGTTTACATCTAGGGTTTACGTGGTGCTTACTATTGAACACAACTGTTTTGAAGCCTCCAAAGGGAAGCTGCATCAGTGTTCAGTATCTGTAGCTGTATTTATCCCTGGTGAGCCTGTAGGTAGCTGTAGAGAACAACCGGCCCCATGCCTGATTTTACAATACACTAAATGGGAATTGTTGTCCTAAGTCTGCTAAAAGCTCCTTGCATTGCGTGGTGTGGGCTCTCCCCAAAGGCTGGTTCCAGTCACCCTGTATGATCCTTCTGTTTCCTGGAGAGTGACACACCACGGCATCCCTCTACTACAACATGTACCACATTTCCAAAAAGCCAAGTGTAGAGAAAAGCGAGGATGATGAGGCACTGCTGCTCTGTAATTCAGTTTCTCCTGTTTGAGATGCTGACTGTCCTCCCTCTGCTCTCATGGGCAGAGAGCTCAAGGGGAAGCCCAGGTATTGGCCAAAGCTATTAGTTTAAGCTGTTAGTGGGCACAGCTTCCACCAAATCAACTCTGGTACTGAGACGGTGAGCCTGCGTCTGGGGGACACAGTGGTCCTCGTGGTGAGAGTAACAGCCGTTCTCCTGTTCCCAAGGAGAACACATGCTCCTGGCTTGCTGAGAATCTTCACTTGTCCACTAGTTGCTTTCCGCCAGGGCTCTCCCATGGCCCAGCCTACCTTTGCTTACCCCCCATGCTGGAGAAGCGCTGCCTGGAAGGAAGCTTTCGCATGTTCAGGTGAAGCTGAAGTGCTTTGCACTGTAGCTGCTCTTAGCCATGGCAACCTGCCAGTCCAGCTTGTCCAGCATCTGGTTTCAGTCTTTACAACAGTCAAGTTCCTAACTGGTAATACGACTCACACTTAAAGTTAAGACCAGGTTTCATGCCTCAGGCCCAAGGTTCGGTCTGCCCATCCCTCCCTGCTTACTTTCTAGCTCCCTTTCTCCACCCTCAGCATGGCCCTGGAACAACAGCCTGCATTTGCCAAGCACTTAGGTGTCGCACCCTGTCCACTACCCGCCCCCACCTCCTGCTCCTTAGTTTTGGTGTCAGACACACTGTTCCAGGACAACACTTTAGACTCCTGTAGTTAAAATGGAAAATGTAGTTAAAATTTAACAGAATCAGTGAAAGTATTTTTACTGTCACCAAATGTGGCTTTCCACAATGTGCAGCATCCCACAAGCTGTTTGGGAGTCGATGTCCCCAGGCCTCAGAATTGCACAATGGCACAGCCAGAGGGGCCTGTAGTGCTGCCTTCCCAGGTGGGAACGTTAGACCATGAGCCCACTGTTCTTGAGGGGGATGACTGAAGGCTCATTGGCTTCTCTGGACACTCAGTGACAGCACCTGTCAGCTTTCGACTCTTCAAAGGAGTCAAAGAACAGACGGTCAGGAGGAGACATTGCAGCAAGGGAGCAGCTGTGGGGCCCGACGTGATCAGTGTTGCTGGCTTGCTCAGATCCCAGGTTTCAGCCAAAAGACTTAACAAAAGTTCCTCTGGACGGCGGCCAGTGCATGTCCTGGCATAACTCCCTAAGGAAGGGAAGCAATGGCCACTTCCATCTGTGGCTTCAGAGGCATGTCTCGGCCCACAGCCAGTGTGGCGCTTACTAGCCCTGTAACGTTAGGAAGTTGGTTAATCTCTCTGTGTTCCAGCATCCTCATCTGTGGAATGGGGGTAAGAGCAGTACCTACCTCTCAGGGTTATTGTGGCAATTAAATGACTTAATAATATATGTAAAACTACTTTGAACAGTTTCTGTCACAAGTGCCCAATAAATGCTAACTACCTGTATTAACAATGGCAGTAACAACATCGCCCTGCTCCCGGTGGTTGCCTTGGCGTGTGTGAGCGCCACCCGGCCTGCTCTCAGGCTCGCCTCCACCTGTGTCATCTTGACCATGGCAAAGACTAACTTCACTAATAATGTAAGGGGAAGCCCTTGGATTTGAGTCAGACAAAGGTTCAAATGCTGGATCTGCACCACAAGGACAAGTCATTTTTCCTCTCTTGTCTGAAAAATGGGGATAGTGATCCCTGTCATGCTGGCTTCCTGGTGGGGCTGGGAGATCCAATGGGATCAGGCATGAGAGAGGACTTTGTCAGTGGCTGAGAGCTTGAACAGACACAAGGACACAGGGGATGGAGATCGCAGCTTTACAGCAAAAGCTGGGCAGTTACAAACCAGATTGCGTGGCTCTGGGTTAGGTAGTCTTTAGCATGATATCCCCTGAGGCCTCTCCCTGGACCTCCAAAGGATCTACCTTGCTCTCTCTTCTCTGCCAGTGTTAGTGTTCTCTCAGCCCTTTTTTCCTTTTTTTCCTGATGGGCCTTGACACTTGGCATGTCTGGGCTATCAGTGATTTGACTGCCTTGTCCCCTGTCAGTCTGCCTCTCCCCAGTGATGGAGGCCACGTAACTCCCTCCTATCTGCCCTGGGTTTGGCCTTTCCTTGGGTACTGTCATCAGTGTCAGCCTAATCTAGAGTTAGGCCCTAGTAAGCCTATAGCATGAAGGAGATTATGAGATATGTGAAAACTGATAGCAAAGGCCTCCTCTTGTCCTCCCTTAATTACTCCCTAGACATATTTGTCTCTACCATACATGGTCAGTCTTTTAGGACAGCCTCCACCCCACTCCCAGCATCTGCTCCATGTTTTGAGCTCAGACAAGCTTATGTAATAAATTTTAGTCAATTCAATCCATTATATCCAGGTCTTGGTTTAGGTACTTGGAATATGACTAATTCCTGGGTAGTAAAGACATAAAAAGAAAAAAAAATATCTTCTGTGTGTAGTACTTCAGAAATTATGAAGCATGCATTTTTATCTCATTCCAGCAACCTGTCATATAAACAGGACAGGTACAACAATTGTTAAATCCTGTTTTATAGATGAGGAAACTGAGGGTGAGAGAGGCCAAGTGATTTGCCCAAAATCACATAACCTGTTAGAGCTTCACCTGAACCTCAGGCTTCATGGTTACAAACCCAAGGCTTTTTCCTTTACACCAGCAGTTCCCAACCTTTTTGGCACCAGGGACCAGTTTCACGGAAGAAAATTCTTCCACGGCCTGTGGTGGATAGTTTCAGGATGATTCAAGCACATTCCACTTATTGCGCAGTCAAACCTCTCTGCTAATGATAATCTGTATTTGCAGCCACTTCCAAGCACTAGCATCACCATCTCAGCTCCACCTCAGATCATCAAGCACTAAATTCACATAAGGAACACACAACCTAGATCCCTCACGTGTGCAGTTTACAGTAGGGTTCGTGCTCCTGTGAGAATCTAACGCTCCAGCTGATCTGACAGGAGGCAGAGCTTATGTGATGATATAAGCGATGGGGAGTGGCTGTAAATACAGATGAAGCTTTCCACACTTGCCCGCTGCTCACCTCCAGCTGTGAGGCCCAGTTCCTAACAGGCCAGTACTGGTCCACACAGCCCAGGGGTTGGAGATCACAGCTTTACAGCAGGCTATCCTGGGTACTTTCCCATCTTTCTAGGCAAAAACATCTTCCAAATAGCTCATACAATGTAAATCACTAATATTAAGATCTATACATGTGTGAATTTCATGAGCAGGCTCCATGAAATTGGCCTTGCCATGCCACCACATAGAATTCACTGGGAAAACATCAAAGAGCACGGGTGTCATGACATGGGTGGGTATCAGGAACAACCAAAGATGCTATAGCACTTCATTTTCCTACCTTCGCCAGGCACGCTGGATGACTGCTGCTGCCTTGTTCTTTTTGCGAAACAGCTCTTTCCTACTTCTTTCTCTCTGAATTATCTGCAGTCGGAGCTCTACGGGGAGAAGGTCAATATTCACATTCTGCCCAGAGAGGGAACCAGGTGCTGGATCGGTCTCCTGAGATACCTGAACGTCCTCATACAGGATAGATGTCCCCATCGTCCTGACTCCTGCCCTCAACTCCTCTGTGCTCTGTGGCACATCTGAACAGATCCCTCCTGAAAGCTTGACCTGTGTCACTTTGCTTCTTGGTGTGCGATGGTGAAGAGGATTCTGCCCAGCATGGACCACCTCCCCCCTGGCACTGCCAGGCCGGCTGGAACCAGCCGGGGAGCACCTTCCTCCTTTGAGCTCCTGAATGCGCCTTTTCTGGGTGGCACATTTGGCTGTGGGTGCTGTGTCATGCCACCTCCTGGGCTTCCGGTGGCTGTCCTGCTGTGGGAGGCTTGTAGTTGCCCGATGGGGGTCCTCTCCTTTCTCATCAGGCCTGGCCCCCCTAATGCAGGGGGGCTGCTTCAAGAAGCCTTTCCCCTTTTCACACTGCTGATCACCAGCTGTCTCACCTCTGGACTTCTCAACAGAGGGGACTCCTGGACGCCTGTTTCCATCACTGCCTTCATTGGGTCTGAAGTGGACACAGGCAGATTGGCCTTTAGAATGTTCTCTGGATGTTTCTTGGGGAAAAAAAAATCAGAAGAATATTTATTTTCCAAAACTTGCACAGTAGGAAAATTTGTTCATATAAAATATTCAGGCTTAGCTTATAGCATCACATGATAGTGGCAATTAACCTGAAAGCCTTTCACTACGAGTACCTAGAAATGCTGACTAAAATACAATGGACATCCTTTTAAAAGTACCATCATGCTTTTAAGAAAATAAAGGAACTCTCTGGAAGCCAAACACAAAGAGAAAACTGAAAATTAAAGCAATATGTATGTGAGCTAATCCAACAACTTTCTAGGCATGGAGTAGTATTTGAGTGGGCCAGGATGGTCTTATTAAATATTTGGTTGTGTTTTAACATCCAAATAAGAACAGAAAATGAGGCCTTGCAGGCAGAAAGTTACTGGACCCAAGACTCTACATGAAGCCAGGACTCTTCAAGAGATATACCTTTGGAAAATGATAATCCAGACAAAAAAATCTGCTTTCCAGCACTGGGAGATGACAAGGAAGTTCATCTCAGCCTGGTTTTAGATAGGGTACAGAGTCTCTCACAGTGATCTTTCTAAAGATTATGTCTCCTTCCATTTCTCTATTTGAAACAATGAGGTTAATTATAATAACAGCTCACATTTACAGAGTGCTTTAGGCACTGTCCTTAAATCTTTACATGGGCTATTTCATTGAGGTTCACAATTTTCTAAAGCAGGCATTATTATCTCTTTTTTTCATAAATAAAGAAACTGAGGCCTGGAGAGGTTAAGTAACTTGCACAAGATTACACAGCCAGTAAGTGGTAGAATCTAAATATGAACTTAGGCTGTGTGATTCCCAAGCTTGTGCATTTAATCAATATGCTTTGCACACATTATAAACAACAAAAAGGAAGAATTATTATGAAGGAGAAGAAAAAAATCACTTGACTTGCTAAGAGACCTTGGACAAGTCCCCTTCTCCGGGCCTCCGTTTCTTGACTTGTTTTGAGGAGGCTGCACTAGATGCTTTCTAAAGACCTCAAGCTCTAACATTCTCTATGAGACAGAATGAGAGAGAAAAAGAAAGGGTCAGTATTTCCTACTTCTCGGTTCTTGCTGGGGTGCCCGTCCTTTGAGTTGACACTGTCTGATCACTGGTCAGTTGAAAGCTGTAACCCTTCTTTATGTGGCCAAACATAAAGTGGCTTGTGGTGTCCTTTGCCCAGTGATGTTGGGGTTTCCCAAGGATACCATGGTAATGAGGCTCTATGAATCAGGAATCAGGCTCTAGGAATTAGTCTTGATTCCTAGAAGTGCCTCTCTATTTTCCAGCTCTTGGGCAGGTGAATGAGGACAAAGCCTGCCCACAGAACTAGAGCTCCCTTTCCTTACATCTAAAGCAGTCTCACTGGCCACTTTTCTTTCAGCTGTCCTTGAACTCTGGATGCTCAGCTTCTCTTTCCATATTAGAATCTGACTCTTCACAAAGGTCTCTTATTCAGGAAACCACTTCCCGTCCTCAAATGAGTGAGAAGCTCCCCTGCCTCAGAGTTGTTCTAGAACAGTAACTTACAAAATTTTTTGACAATGTCCTATACCAAGACATAAATCTTACATTGTGGTACAATTTACTCATATGTGTGCATGGGCACACACACATGTATATATACATAGATATAACTGAAACAGAGCTTATTACTCTTAAAATGTACAGTACACTTTGATATTTTCTATTGTAGTCTATATCATAAAAAATATGCTGGTTAAATCCACTAAATTCATTTGATGAGCCATACATGGCTTGAAAATCATTGTAAAACCATGCACTAGGATCACCTTGAGGAGGTCTTATTAGTATCAGAGTAATTAAAGGAAAAAAGGACTGGTTATTAGACACTGAAAGAGTATAGATTTTTTAGGATGTGAAGCTACTCCATTAGAATGTGATCATGTCCACAGTAGATCTGATTGCCTTGCAGTGTAACCTGTCTCAGGGTGTTTTATAATAAGACTAACATGAACCACAATCACCTCGTGTAGCTGTAAGAAGTCTGTGGTTACTATGCTCCCCTTCTCTCTGCTATGTAGAGCACTGAATTAGGGGAATTATTAGCATTGCACATTTGAAGTTACAGTGATTATATGTA
Organism: Cheirogaleus medius; assembly: GCA_008086735.1. Lineage (NCBI taxonomy): Eukaryota > Metazoa > Chordata > Mammalia > Primates > Cheirogaleidae > Cheirogaleus > Cheirogaleus medius. Next base: position 23,137,143 of record VBSM01003204.1, read on the forward strand.
ATTCTTGGGGTACAGAGTAAACTCCAAGCCAATCCAACCTTTAATGGGTGATTTCTAAGAGAATCCAGGTCAAGAATATTTACCTATGGTACCCAGTGTGTGCTCATTGCTTTGGGGAACAAGCTGATGGTATGGTCCTTAGCCTTAATTGATAATTCAGTATAGCTGGCACATAGTGTGGGCTCAAAAACATATCTGTTGGATGAATACATGCATAAATGATTTAGTGAATTGTATAGAGGCAAATCTTTGCCATAAAATAGTATTCCATTAAAGAAAACATGAGTATACCCAATAAATACTTTTCATCTTGTGTTTAATGACCTGCCTTTCATCTCTGAATCTCTAGAACCTAGCTAGTACCATATAACTATAAATTCAGCAAATACTGTCTTATGTGCCAGACACCTGCAAGGTGCTAGAGATACAGAAGAGACACATTGCCTCTCATGATAGATTGTTTAATGGCCAAAGATTCTTCCCATCCTAATACATACATACTTTTGTAATGTAATATTGCCACATCTTCCATTTGGAGATGGAATCTATTTTTCTACTTCCTTAAATCTGGGTTGCCATTGCAACTTGCTTTGATCAAAATAATATGGTAGAAGTGACATGAAAGTTCTGGAGTCCAGGCCTCAAGATGTCTTGTAGCTTCTGCCTTTTCTCTCTCAGAGTACTGCTCTGAGAACAATATGTGAGGAACATGGTCTACTGGAGAATGAAAGGCCACACAGAGGAGAATGGAGGCACCTGAGCCAACAGATAGCACCACTTGCCAGACACATAAAGGAGGCCATGTAGGGCTTTCCAACCCAGGCAGCCTTCTAGCAGCCACACAAGCCCAGGTCACTCAGCAGAGGAACTGCCCAGCCAACTCACAGAACTGTGAGAAATAAACTGTTATTGTTTTAAGCCACTTACTTTTGGGGGTAGTTTGTTATGTCACAAGAGATAGCCAACACAGAAACTGGTAACTAAAAAAGAGAGGTGCTGTCCTAACAAAAATCTAAAACTCGTGGCATAACTTTGGGACTGGTTGGTGAGCAATGAAGAGACTGTTGGTGAAGGTGGGAAAAGCAGAGAAGAAATTGCTGTTGGAGTCTAGAGAAAGGTGAGCCTTGTTATTCAGAGACAGAATAACTGGCAAAATTGTCACCTGCAGTAACATAGAAAACAGAAAATACCTAATAAACATGTGGATATGGCTCAGGAGATTTCTAGGTGGAATGTTGAAGAAAACAATTGCTTTTTAGGCTGCATATCACAAGGTATGGGGAGAAAAAAATAAAGAACTAATTTGTAAGCAGAATTTAGAGGAAGCATAAAGATCCCACGATGTGCTGGGTTAGAAAATAAAACTGTAAACATTTTTATTCTTTCCAGCCAGCAAGAGTTTCATTGTAAGACATGGCCTCAGGACAAAAAAATCAAATCAACAGTATGGCTGTATGACACTATTGTGAGCTCAAAAATATTTAAGGTGGTGCATAGTGTGTCCTCTCAGCTAGACAAAAGAATTTCTAAGAATTTCAAGGACATTTTCCCACTGAAGTCTGAGCCACTCAAATTAGAGAAAAGTTTGTTTGAAAAATAATTACGGATGTGGTTTTTGGAAGACAGAATTAACCCAATTGGATTCACAGGAAACCTGTGAGCTTTTTGAGATAATTGTATCACTGAGAGTATCTGGAGCCTGAACTGGTGAGGCTTTTGGAACAAAAAGAAGCCTCTGGGTCCCCAGTGTACTACAGTCAGGAACAGATGGAGAAAGCTATTCAGTTGCAAACAGGGCCTATTTCTTATGGAAAAGGAAGGACTTCTCAGAGAGCAGAGCCAAGAATCCAGGTAGCAGAGCCAAGAGCCAGGAGAACAATGGAATAGGAAACCACACAGCAGTAAAATGAGAGACCCTAATCAAGGAATATTCCATACCTCAGAGTAGGGGCCCTGGCAACGTGTGACCAGCCGGCTTTCAGAATTGCTGTGTGCCTCCTATTATACTCATTTTTGGAACAGAAGCATCTACTGTGGTTATTCCGTTCCTGTCTCACCACTGTTTGCTGGATGTGTGGGGGCTAAGAACGTATCTTTCTGGATGAGTGGTCTCTGAATCAGATAAAGTCCCACCTAGGGAACCTGAACCACATCTGGACCTGATACAGGTCTCAAGATCCTAGACTTCAAGCATGATGTGATAATTGGGATGAGATTTTGGGGCCCTGGGATAGGGGTAAGAATATCTTGCATGTGGGAGGAATATGAATAATCTGTGACCAAATAGGAACTGTGATAGATTGTTTAACACCCAAAAATTACTCCCATCCTAGTACGCACAAAGGTGGAATCTATTTCTCCACATCATTTAGTCTGGAATAATCTTATAACTTGCTTTTGATCAATAGAATGCGTGCAAATTCTAGAGCCTGTTTTTCAAGAGGTCTTGTAGCTGCTGCCTCTTTGCTTTCTGAGAATGCTGTCCTGAGACCACTCTGTAAGGAAGCCAGCTAGTCTACTGGAGGATGAAAGGCCTTGCAAAGCAGAGTCAAGGAATGGCTGCTGCTAGACCTTCAAGTCAGTCTGTCTTAGACCATGCAATTCAGCTGACTTTCCACCTGAATATAGCCACATGGGTGAACCCGCAGAGAGACAGCCCAACGAAACCATAGAATCATGGTGAAATAATACATTGTTGTTTTAAGCCACTTGGTTTTTCTGTGGTTTATTATATAGCAGTAGATAACTGAAACAATCCTGCTCTTTATAGATCTGTAATCTAGTGGAAGAAATAAAGTCAACCAGTAAGAACAATAAAAGATTATAATCTTTATAATAGGGAAACATAGGAGAGGTATTGGAGCATATAGCAGGAAAATGTAGCATCATTTAGTGGGGAGATACGGCTGTCTAGAAGAAGAAACATTCACCCTGAGACCTGAAAAATAAAGTAGAGGAAATGTCACCTGCAAAGGCCCCAAGCTAAGAAAGAACTCAAGGACATTTGACATGAGTGACACATCATGAGAGCCTAATTAAAGCTGGTTGAATGAATAAATGGATGAATATGTAAGACAGCATCACATTTTCCTTAAGAATTACATTGCTGACACACTGTTGCTGTAAAGTAGATTATGGAATTATATTCCAGGAATGTTTATGGTCATGTATGTATACTTTTTTGTAGTTGTCTTTGGCTAGATTAGCAGCATTGCTTAATAGTGATAGTTACTGAAGACCTACTGTGGGTCATGGGCTATAACAAGCACTCTATATTAATTATTTTATTTCTATCCATACTGCCTTGCAGGGCAGAGAATAGACCCCTTACTTTATAGCTAAGGAAATTAAGGTCCAGAGAGACAGACTGAATTGTTCAAACCCTGAATTAAGTGATCGGATCTCAGTGACCCTTTCTGGGAATGTACAAGATTAAAACTATTTTCATAATAATACTAAGACATTATTTGCCTTTTTCATTGTGTTGGCATCTGCACTTAGATTTGGGAGGGGTCCCATCATTCCCTAACTTATAAGAGTGGGATCAATGTGTTTGAATTGCTTTGTGTAAATAATATGACTCATGCTGAACACCTGCTTTCCTTCTGGAAGTCTGGAATTTTAGCATATGCTAGGCAGAGGGTATCTATGAGATTGACTCCTGCTAAACATCCTGGAGTCCTAAGTTCAAGTGAGCTTTCCTGGTAGACAAAAATTGTCTACTGGTTGTTACAATTTATTGCTGAAAGAATTAAATGTGTTGTGTGTGACTCCACTGGAAGAGGACTCCTGGAAGCTTGTGCCTGGTTTCCTCTGGACTTTGCTTCATGTACCTTTTCCCTTTGCTGATTTTGCTTTGTGTCCTTTTGTTATAATAAATCATAGCTGTGAGTACAGCTATATGCTGAGTCCTTTGAGTCCTCTTAGCAAATTACCAAACCTAGGAGTGGACACTGGAATCCCTGACACACTGAGTGAACTCCACATAGGATAAACTGCAAAAACCCATGCTAAAACACATCATATTAAACTTTTGAAAATTAAAGATAAAGAAAAAAAATCTTGAAAGCAGTCAGAGAGAAATGACATATTAGCTAGGAACGTTCTGAGGAACACTAATTTGAATGACAGTGGACTTCTCATTTGAAACCATGAAAGCCAGAAGGAAGTGGCACAGTATTTTTCAAGTTCTAAAAGAAAAATAACTGCCAACCATGACAGAGGTACACTCAAAAACTATAAATCCATCAAGATGGAATGCTAAAAAATGTTGCAGTAACCCACAGGGAAGAAAAGAGAAACAGAGGAAATAAATAGAAAACAAATCATAAAATGGCAGACTTAAATGCTAACATAATTACCTTAAATGTAAATGGCCTAAATATACCAATCAAAAGAGCCCACAGTCCATGGATTGGCATGAGATGGCAAAGGCAATATACCTACCATTTGGCTTTCTGGAGTTTGTTCCCTGCAAGTCTGAGGTAACATACTGTTCCTTCTGGGGGCCCCTGACTCGAGGCTCTCCTGGAGACCCTCTGCAGTCTCCTGGCTCGGGGTCCTGGGTTGTGTTGCCAGCAGGAGGCTGTTTGCTGGGAGCACAGCTCTGCCTGCTGAGCTCGTCCTCGGTGCTGGGCAGACAGGTTAGGGCTGGGGGTCTGCAGGAATCTGGGCTCCACCTTCCTTTCTGCTGTTCTGCCTCTTTTCGCTTGTTTTCTTCCTCCCGTTTTCTGGAAGCAAAGCCAAAGAAAAAATTAAAAGAGCATCACCTGTCAAGTGACCCCGAGTGAGGTTTCAATTTTAAGAAAAACTACCACATCACAGGAGATGTTTACAAGTTCACATTTTCCAAAAGCAGTCTTTTCTCCAGATAAAATAAAAACCATCTCTTTTATACCAGGCCTTATTGCTCAAAAGATGATGGAGCTGAAAAGAATATTACGGATCAATCTTTGCACTGTTGAGACACACATGATAGATAACCAGGCAACTTTTTGGTGTAAAACATAACACATTCCCAAGGGTGTGTGTGCCCCAAGTTTGTGTGTGATCCCTGGAGCTACCTGGAACTCCACACTTTTTTCTCTTGTTCCAGAAAGCATATCAGAATGCAACTGAGAATGACAGCCACAGGGATAACCTTGAATCTGATCTATTTATTTAAAAAGCCCATTGGCAAACCTTAATGATTATATAAAAACATTCACCAGCCTGAACAAGGTGAGACCCTGTCTCTACTAAAAATAGAAAAATTAGCCAGGCACAGTGTTGCAGACCTGTAGTCACAGCTCCTCGGGAGCCTGAGGCAGAAGGATTGCTTGAGCCCAGGAGTTAGAGGTTGCAATGAGCTATGATGACACCACTGTACTCTAGCCCAGGTGACAGAGCAAGACCCTGTCTCAAAAATGACTTGAAAAGCACCGTTAACTGATTAAAACACACCTGTGAGTTGCAGTGCTGCCACTGAGAGCTCTAGCTAGTCAAACCCATTCACTTTACAGAGGCCTAGAAGGTAGGAGCATTTTCAAAAAGTCATACCTAAGTAGCTGGTGGCTAGGCTGGAACCTTGGGTAGCAATAGAATAGAAGAGGGCTGGGCAGGAGGGGCCAGGTCCAGAGATAAGTAGCAGTGTGAGGCACAGGGGTGAGAGGTAGCCCAGGCCCAGAAAGGGGTGAGGAGCTTGAAGATGAAGATGCTGAGTTAAGGGCAAGATTTGTTTGACCAATGCCATCAATTTGCAGGGATGTCCAAGCAGAAGAGGAAAAAACTCTAATTTTTTTAGTCTCTCCTCTGCTGGACACTAAGGATATGGAAATCAGGACCCCAGAGGTCAGGTCTCTTGAAGAACCTTCTACCCATAGGCGGACAGCCAGGAAAACAGACCTAACATATAATGGAAGAAATGTTATAATAATGTGCTTGCACAGAGGAGGCAGTCATTAATTTTGTCTGGAGGAATCAAGAGGGTCCCAGCTGTTGATTCTTAAAGAGGTATAGGAGTCTGCCAGGCAGATAGGTGGGAATAAGGATTTAAATCTGGGCAAAGGCAGGTGGTATATGGAAAACACAGGTCTGTTTTGCTTCTTGTGATATTTGAACAGAGATTGCTATATACAGCAGGTACCCAATATGTACTTACTGCCCAGGTGATTCACAGTTACTACTCAGGAAGAGAATTTGGTAGCCACTTAAAGGTTCAGTTTAAAGTAGAATGAGTAAGGATAAGGTGCAGAGAACCCTGTGCTGGGAAGTATAAGAAGTTTTCTAGTCCTGCTTTGGCCAGTAACTACCAAATGACCTTGAGTGAGTCACCTTCCCATCAGAAACTCTGCTTCCCAGGTCTAACAGTTGTATGATAGCTCATAATCCTGACTTGATTTAGGGGTCTGTTTTGGAAACCAGCTATCGTTCCAAAATTTAGGATTTCTTTTGTAATGAGATGGAGAGGTTGTTTTATGGTAACAGCTGGCTGGCACCAGAGATCCTCTTGTGGCGGGTTGGGGGGGGGACACCTTGATTAGACAAATATTTTAATAAGCTTTGGGACAGGATTGAGGGGCTGGTAGGTGAGACCTTAGGGCAGGCGTCCTCAAACTACGGCCCACGGGCCACATGCGGGTGTTTTTGCCCGTTTGTGTTTTTACTTCAAAATAAGATATGTGCAATGCGCATAGGAATTTGTTCATAGTTTTTTTAAAACTATAGTCCGGCCCTCCAATGGTCTGAGGGACAGTGAACTGGCCCCCTGTTTAAAAAGTTTGAGGACCCCTGCCTTAGGGCCTAGCTGGTGACTGGCCCTGAGGCTCCAGAGAAAAAGGCTGCTCTGTAGGAGACAAATGTGTTTGTAGCTCCTCACTTGGAGGGAGGAGATAAAAGAACAAGGGAAAGAGAAGGGAGAAGGAAGAAAAAGAAGAGACAGAGCAAGGGCCAGGGCAAAGGGAATCCTCCTGTGCTGAGGTAACAGAAAAGGCCTTCAGAGCTGTGCTCCTCGCACGTTAATGGGCCAAATCACTTGGGTAGCTTGGTAATTACAGATTCGGATCTGGCAAGTCTGGGGTAGGGCTCAAGATGATACAGGTGTTGCTGGTCCTCTGACGATACCTTGAGTAGCCAGGCTGAAGACAATAGGAGAGTCTAATATGGACTGTTAACTATACTGTCATGGGATATGAAATGCAAGATATGAAATGTGATTTTCTGGGATGACACCAACTTTTTGTAAGGTCTACCATGCTTGTAACATGCTTTTCTTTAATAAGCAACCTGATAAGTATCAGACACAGATGGAAGCAAGAGCCGAGGTAGAGACCTCAAGCCTCCAAGCAGTCACAGAATTCAGACTTCCACAGACTATGGATCTCAAAGGACAGAAAAAGACCCAGCTGACTGATATCAGAGTTACACTTTGATTTAAAACCTTGTCAACTCATTAAATTCCCTTCTGAAGGTCTTTCTTCCTGTGTGGAGAAGCTCCAGATCTAGGGGCCAAATTTTCTTATCAAATAGTTTTTCGCTGAGTCCCATCAGAGACCATGGCCAGATGGGTCGTGCTAACTCCTGGACAGCTCTAATGTTTTTATTTGACTCTGGTTTTGTTACATCTTTGCCAAATGCTGACACTTTGGCCTGCTGCACTGCAGTCGACAGGATAGCTGGACAGGCATCTCGGTGCCTGAGAGTCACATGGACGTGAGTGAGCAGGTGCTGTATCAGTGCGATCTGTCTGGAAGAAGGCTGCTTTTCAGAAGAAGGTGGAAGCACCTGGGCAGCTGAAGTGCGGCTAATTGATCTAATAGCTTTGCTCCTGGCAGGCAGAGGGATGCTCCTCTTTATACCAGCACTGACGAACAGAGCTGCTTTACGACAATGATATTGGCCCTTTAGACAGACACAGGAGCGTGGCTGCCTGGGTTGCCATCTACATGGATCTCACTGCCATTAAGAGGGGCTCTGAGGTGATAAATTAGACTTTGTTATTTGAGCAGTCACTTCTCTTCCTTTTAGGAAGCCAAACAGCCTTCCTTTTCAATTCCAAGAAGCCACTATGCAGTCAGCCCCTGGACAAATCTTGTCACTGCAGACCTTTCTGGGCCTCCAACAAAGGCAGCCACTTGACAAATAGGGGATCCAGCCTTTTAGAGTGATCAGGATGTCCCGAAAGCAAGTGGAGATTGCTTTGGAGGCGGAGGTTTACAGGGAGGTGATTTTTCCTTTTGGTAGAACTAAGCAGAATTAGGAAAAAGAATGTAATCATCTGAATATATAATTAGGCCCTGAGCTTATGAATAGAATTAATGTGTTTTTTTTCAAAAATTGATGCATTTTGCATTAAAAAAAATCTTCTAGGTGGCACATGGCCCACAATTGTGAAGGTCTTCAGAGCTATGGTTGTGGGTATAATAATAGTGAACACTGGGGAAGAGGGGGTGGGATTGGAACTGGAAATTATGAATAACCTGTATCCTATTTTATTTATACTGCTGCCTTAAGGCAGCAGCAACAGCAACACACACACACAATACAGTTCCTGAGGATTGAACATGATCCCACAGGTATGTGTCTCCCAGGGAACCATTGCTCATAGTATGAGTTTGAAGAAACCTCAGTTTATTGAGGGTGACACCCTTATTTGGTAGATAAGGAAACTGAGGCAAGAGAAGTGACTTACCCAAGGCTACATGGTAAACTACAGACAGAGCCACGATAGAACTCAGCTGCTTTAACTCTCCCAGTAAAATTCATCCCAATGCCAGAACTGTTTTCAAAAATTTCACTTAAACTGTTTCCATCATCTAAAAAAATGAATTGGGTCATATGTAGAAACTGGGCATATCACATCAAAGTAACCACTAATGCCATTTAAAAACTAGCTTTCAGCCAGGCGTGGTGACTCACATCTGTAATCCTATCACTCTGGGAGGCCAAGGAGGGAGGATTGCTTGAGCTCAGGAGTTCAAGACCAGCCTGAGCAAGAGAAAGACCCTGTCTCTACTTAAAACAGAAAAATTAACCAGGTGTGGTACTGCCTGCCTATAATCCCAGCTACTTGTGAGGCTGAGGCAGGAGGATGGCTTGAGCCCAGGAATTTGAGGTTGCAGTGAGCTTTGATGAGGCCACTGCACTCTATCAGGGGAAACAGAGCAAGACATAAGACTCTGTCTCAAAAAAAAAAAAAAAAAGAAATTACAGAGTGTTGACTTCTCAGGCTAGATCATAAAAGACATTGCAGCTTCTGTCTTGTTCTTTTGGATCACTCACTCTGGAGGAGGAACTGAGGCCTCCTGCCGACACCGTGTGAGTGAGATATCTTGGAAATGGATCCTCTAGCTCCAGGAAAGCCTTTAGATGATTGCGGCTCCAGCCAACATCATGATTCTCATCTCGTGAGAGACCCTGATCCAGAACACCAAAACTCACACTGAAACTCTGTGAGATAATAAATGTTGAGTGTTTTCTTAAGCCACTAAGTTTTGGGGTAATTTGTAATACAGCAAGAGATAACTAATACAGTATGAATCATGAGGGGAGCATTAAAATAATTTCATATATGTACATAGAACACTCACCCTAATGAATACTCTGTAATGTAATGCTTAAAATCTATATTGTTCAAACTGGGGCCCCAGTTTCTTATGGGTATGTTTTTGGTTTCCAGAGACAAATTAATCATCAACTATTAGGCTAGGCTTCCTTGTCTCTTCCAAGCAAGAACTAGGGTATTTACCGAAGTTTGCTCTTCTCAATATTTTCTGAATCTGGCAGGGGTTAGACTTGTAAACGGCTGGGGTCTAAGAGTTTTAGTGAATCATGTTCAAGTACATGCAGTGGTGAGCCCCTTTGTTCTTGTGTTTCACCTTAAAATCAGAACACAGAACTTTCACAAACCTGTCAAATGGTAATTCGCTCATGACCAATATGTAGGGAGTTGGAAAACCAAATGCACAAATATATGTGTGAGAACATTGTGAGGATAAGTGGTACAAAAATATACCTTCAGTAAGGTAAGCAAGTTAAAGTGGTACACCTGCAGAAATTCATAATATAAGCACTGAAAGAGATTTGAGAGTATCTTGTCCAACCCTTCTATTTGACAGATGGGGAAACTGAGGCCTAGAGTGATCAACAGCTTATGTAAGGTCTTAGACTCATTGTAGGAGCAGTTACTGATTGTAGGAACGGTTATTTATTGAATGCTTACTATGTCCCAAACACTCTAAGGCACTAAAGATATGGAGGTAAGTAACACTATCCCTGCTGTCAAGAAACTGACAATCAAGTGTGGCCTCAGACCTGTACGCTCCTGCTGACAGTGAGTTCCAGGTGTGCTGAGTGCTAAGAGAGGCGTCTACACAGAGCTGTGGGAGAATGGCAGGCAGTTGTTAATTAAACTGGGAGAGGAAAAGGCTACACGTGAAGAATGAGAGAGGAGTGACGTGAGAGAAGGTTATTTCAGACAGAGGAAAGAGCATGCATGAGCAAAGATATGCAACCTAGCTCACACAGAACCTCTGACTCAGAAGAAATCTTAGAGACCAGCTCTTTACATAGTTTTAAAAATTCCTTACATAATATCCCGGAGAGATGATAATTCAACTGTTGGAACATTTCCAGTGAGAGGAAACATTACCTCATGAGACAAAATAGGTTTGGCTCCAACCTTTTCAGTTGGTGTTGCATGGTGTCTAGGGCCCTGTCAGATTCTATCTCTTCATTGTCGCTGAATAACAGGCTTAGTAATATTTGGTCTTTAACTTCCTCTCCAGGGAATAAGAAAATGTCATGTGCTTTAGGACCTTTGACTTATAGAATGTTACAGCTGGGAGGGACCTCAGAGATTATTTAGTCCAGTGGTTTTTGTTTTTTTTTGAGACAGAGTCTCACTCTGTTGCCCAGGCTAGAGTGAGTGCCGTGGCGTCAGCCTAGCTCACAGCAACCTCAAACTTTTGGGCTCAAGCAATCCTCTTGCCTCAGCCTCCCTAGTAGCTGGGACTACAGGCATGTGCCACCATGCCCGGCTAATTTTTTCTATATATTTTTAGTTGTCCAATTAATTTCTTTCTATTTTTAGTAGAGACGGGGTCTTGCTCTTGCTCAGGCTGGTTTCGAACTCCTGACCTTGAGCGATCCGCCCGCCTTGGCCTCCCAGAGTGCTAGGATTACAGGCGTGAGCCACCACGCCCAGCCAGTCCAGTGGTTTTTATCTTTTTATGTGTGATTCATGGATCCCCTTTGAGAATATGATAAAAAATCTAAATGCACACAAGCTCCCGATACCCAAGATGCCGCATACAGTTTTTCAGGGTATTCATGGAGCCTGAAAGCCCATCCTGGATTAAGATACTTTCTTTACATGTTACTGATGAAAAACTGAGGTTCAGCAAAGTGGAATGACATGAAGTAGAACCATGGAGGTAACTGCCCTCTGGTCAGATGCCTTTGTGAGCAGAAGACTCAGGCACATGGGTCAACCCTGAAGCGAGATGCTGACAAACGGGTGGTGTTCAGCAGAGCAGGCTGCACTAGGGTCAATTATAAACCAAAAGGAGACCTGTGGTAGGAGTGGGAGTGCCATGAGCACTTCCTTTAAATATCTGAAAGGTGGTTTATGGAGAAAGATTTAGACTTTTCTCTTTGGCTTCAAGGAGTAGCGTCAAGACCAAAAGGTAGAAAATAACTTGCCAGACAGAATCCTCCACAAATGGAATGTGCGGTCTTCAGAGGTACAGAATTCCCTGTCATTTGACTTATTGAGGACACAGAACAACTTTTTGTAGAAGGGACTTAAGCATCACAAAAGTTCAAATTGGATGACCAACACAGGACTTGATTATGTAACTCTAAGTGACACACTCAATCATGTACACTAGCCAGAAAGCAGCTCAGGTCTCCCAGAGAGCATGGCAAGTGAAGAAGTGAAGAAAGTCCAGGATGGCTAAGACACCAAGTACGAGTGGGTGGGAGGGTCGTGGTAGTGGAGAGAAATAAGGCTTGGAAATATAAGTGGAAGTAAATGTTGAAGGTCTTACCTGGCATCATGGCTGGTATTCAAGAATGATGGCCCATATAGAGTGGTGGCACAGAGGAATGAAAACTAAAGGACATAAAGGACTTTTCAAATGAAGAATTAACACAATCTATGGTGACAGCACTAGCAAGGAGATACGTGATGAGACAGGTTGTGGTGATGAGCTATAGGTTTCACATAGTGAGTCTGAAGTGATAGTGACAGCAGGACATGCAAACGGAAATGTCCAGTGGTCTAAAGTGGCGGCAAGTGGCAAAAGGACAGCAAAGTGGAGCTGTCCAGTAGGCAATTGAAGATATGGGATTAGGTTTCCAGGAGGTCAGGATGTGAGACAAATTAAGGGGTTATCTATAGAGATGAACTAATTTAAATTTTAAGAGTGGATATATTTTCCAGAGAAAAAAGTATAGCATGAGTAGAAGTCTAAGGAGTTCGCCTTCGGGGCTGACTTCAGTGTGGAGATGGTATAATTAAAAAGACCTGGGAGGGGAGAGTCAGAGAGTTAGAGGAGATCTGAGATTAGAGTGAAGTAAGAACCCGGCAGAAAGGAAGCTTCAAGAAAGAAGGCTGATCAGCATAAACATGGTCTTATTTTAGTGTGCACTCAGCTGTATGATTTGGCAGGAAAATTATAGTAATGTTCATTCTGGCAACAACATACGTAGTGCAGCATGAGTTATAAAGTGATCTTAAATGGATTATGGCTATTTCTTAAATAGTATTTTCTAAAATACCTGCCTAAGAAAACATGACTATAACTTTTCTCTCTCTCAGTTTCTCTATCAGAAAATTAGAAATCACTTTAAGTTTCATAAGTTCTTTTTACATCCTCACTCTAGGGAAGGTGATTCCTGCCCTTGTAATGTGATAAACTGGGAAAGGGGCATTGAGGGAACATGATGTGCCTGGGCCCCCTTAGTCAATGATGCAGCGGCAGCAAGGACCAAGTTTACCATTCCAATATTTGTGCCTTAAAACAAAAACTGAAAGCAAAATTAAACACTGACTCAGATTTTAAGAAATAACTTTTAAGAAATAAAATTAATACAAATTCAATCAGTTTCTCCACCATTTAAATATTTCTCCTGAGGAGCTATATTACAGTGACTGTAGGAAGCGATGGTTAAACTGTAAGAAACTTGTTTATTTCTAATAATAACACTCAATAAAGGAAAGATTATAACTGAGATAAAGGAGATTACAGTTTTTCCATTTTGGCAATTTAAAAATACTGTCACAAGTAAGCACAGCTCCCATTTAAAATGGGTTTTTAAAAATTAATTTCAAAAACTAAGAACAAATAGACCCTATCTTCCATAGCAGTGAAACAAATTAGGGTAACAACTAGAGAGGGAGTTGGACTAGATGTTTCCTAGATCCCTTTGTTGTTTCAAACTCTCTGCTCTGGGAATCACAAAAGTCCATGTTAAGAAAAAAAAATATGTAAACTGTTGTGCTATTTAAGCATGTCAATATTTTAAACCCCTTCCCCTGTATAGGAAATCTTCTCACACATAGGTTCTTAGTTCCCAGCTCTAAGTTGACCCCATAGTAGGCCAGTCTAAACTCTCAGGCCCAGGCATAAGACCTCTGGCAGCACCAAAGGCAAAGGAGAGGAAGGAGGGTGTGCAGATCACTAATGACAAAGACTTGGGGGTTTCTGCGGAACTGGAGGTACCTAGAAATCAACTAGAGAGATGCCAAGAAATCAGCTGGTCTAATCTGTCATATTTTCCAGATGAAGAAATTAAGGCTCGAAGAGAAATGCTGTGTTCAAGTCATCACAAGTAAATATCAGAGGCTGAGGTTGAATCCAGGTCACTTTCCACTCTACCACAACCTTCTATTCTGCTGGAAAGGGAAAGGAGCACTCCAGGGCCCCCTCTCTCTAATAATGAGGTGGAATGTATTTGGATTAATACATTCCTTTTTGGGGACAAAGTCAGTTATGTTGCCTTTGTAGAGCCCCACCTCATATTTAGGTAGATAGGACTTTAAATTCTAAAAACAGATTCTCACATATTAAATTGGAATTTATGGAAATATCAGTAAAAGGAAATACAACATTCTACCCCTTGCAGAGACTATTTATTTGCAACTCAGGATAATTTGTTTTGGGCATTACCTACTCAGAGTTGTCACTCACATGCAGAGAAAGTTTATAAGAAGGCTGGAAAAAGAGGTGTGTAGAGGCTTTTAGGTTAACACTAAATTCTTTGGCAAAAGTGAAGAGAAGAGAGCTTCATTAAGAGAAGAGTACAATGGCCAGGCGTGGTGGTTCACACCTCTAATCCTAGCACTCTGGGAGGCTGAGGTGGGAGGACTGCTTGAGCCCAGGAGTTAGAGACCAGCCTGAGCAAAGGCGAGACCCTATGTCTACAAAAAGATAAAGAACATAGCCAGTTGTGGTGGTGTGCACCTATAGTCCCAGCTACTTGGGAGGCTGAGGCAGAAAGATTGCTTGAACCCAGGAGTTTGAGGTTGCAGTGAGCTATGATGATGCCACTGAACTCTATCTAGCTGGGACAACAGAGCAAGACTTTGTCTCCAAAAAAAGTACAAGATAATATTTCCTATGATACTATCTATTTTAATAGCTTCAGAGTCATAGAAAATGCTGTGTTTCAGTCAATCTTATCTACTGAAGGCTGACATTATGATTAGCATTCCAGTGTATAATGGTATTTAACTTCTCACTGGAATCATTTATCTTGCTTCTTATTATTACTTCTAATGGTTATTGATTACACTTATGCTTTCCCCTTGTAGGCAAGATGTGGAAGGATTTAAGAGTTGGAAGAACTCGAGATTTGGAAACATTCATGATATAGTCAAGAAGATATCCTTCAAGAATCTGCATGTCCACATCTTTATCATCAGAGGTTTTGTATCTATAGTTGCTAATGCAATACACTGCTGCTACTTAAAATACTTTTTTTTCCCCAACACAGGTATCAAAGAAAAGGCAAACTAAAGCACAATCTAAAACCAATCATTTATGTGAAATAATCACAATGTGTAATAGGCACAAATGGTTATTTGGTATATTTTATATCATTCTCCCCAAAAATGTGAAGTTCCTGAAGTGGGGATTTTGCTTTTTTTAGCCATTTTCTCACTAGGCTTTAGCCAAGGGTTTTGTATGTGTATCAGGCATTCATTCACTACTTCTGGAATAAATTACTTTATTTAGTACAGATTTATTAAGAAATAGGGGGAGGAGAGCAAGTTATTTATACAAGTTGGTTGCTTTCATCAAATGAAAACTAGATTTAGATTGGTCTAGTGAAAGTAGGCTAGATATTGGCATAAGTTACTTTTGGAAAGGCAGGAAAGGCGTGAATAGAGGTTATCTCTTAGCTTACTGTAGGTAGCAATCCCACCCCCGACTCCCTGCCATGGGCGGGGGTGGCGGTGGTTTATTTCTGGGCTGAAACACCAGAGACTGATCTGGAGGAACAGCCACCAAGGAGAGGTTAGGCCTTCATTCTTCATGGCAGCCTCAGTGCCCAGGAGATGGAGTGCTGAGCAGAAAGGGAGAGGTGACCCGGGTATAGGGAGCAAAAGTAATTCAGATTCTTTCCTGTTTCCCTCTGCTGACCACCCCGCCCCCTACCCCCTTCCACCTTGACTCTGAGTGGTGAGAACACAATCTCCACAGCTCAAACTTACTTGGCAGCCGCATCTTTTCTCAACTGTTCATGCTTCATGAGAAGATTTTTCCGGTCTCGGAAAGCTTTCCTGACCTTGTACCCTTTGTAGACAGCTTGGATTTTGAAGGCAGCAATGTCTTGTATGGCTGCGATGGATAGGGCGCCGTGCTCCAACATGAACTGGATCACTTCATGGCGCTCACCAAGCAAAGCATAATCAAGGGGTGTGTACCTGTAGCAGGAGGAAGATTTTTTTTAAGTTTTGAAATGTAATTCAAGGCATAAACTGGCAATATTATTATGTGGCAGAAGGAAACTTCATTCTAAGTTGTGGAATATTCCCCAGGCAAAGCCATTTTCTCTATGCCAGGGATGTTCCTTTTTTCTCTGACAGGCAAAAAACAAGGTTGAATACAGCTGGGGGTCAGGTGCTTTGTTTTGCTAACCATGTCAATTCTTGAGTTTTGCTCCCTGGCTCACAAACTGGGGGCTATTGGGAACATGTGATCACTCTCCTTCTTCCCCATGTGTCAAATAATTCCCTGTGCCTATCTGAAAAAGTACTGCAAATAATGTTCTGTGAGATTCATAAGTTTAAGCCCATGATTACTGATACTTAATGCTTCAGAAATAGAAAATATGCCTCTAAATGAAAAGAATCAGTATATGATAAGGATGGCCCTTTAAATCGTTGCAGAAAAGATGGATTATTAAATAAATAGTGTTGGGACAACCACATCTGTAATTCTAGCACTTTTAGAGGCCAAGGCAGGAAGATTGCTTGAGGGCAGGAATTCAAGGCCAGCCTGAACAAGAGCAAGACCCCCGTCTCTGTAAAAAATAGAAAATTTAGCTGGGTGTGGGTGGTGCATGCCTATAGTCCCAGCTACTCGGGAGGCTGAGGCAGGAGGATTGCTTGAGCCCAGGAGTTTGAGGTTGTAGTGAGCTATGATCATGCTGTTGCACTATATCACTGCTGGTGCAACAGAGCAAGACCCTGTCTCAAAAAGCAAAACAAAACAAACAAGAAACAAAGATAATAGATAGTTCCCAGAACAGTAAATACTAATGGCTCGTAAACATATAAAAATATGTTCAACCTCACTCATTTAAGAGAAATACAAATTAAGGCTAACTTGAGAGAGTATTTTTCACTGATTATCAGATTAGCAAAGATCAGAAAGGTTAGTTACACAATGCACTGGCAAGGACAGAGGGAGATAAGCTCTCTCATACACTACTTTTACCTTTAGGAAGGACAATTTGATAATATCGATAAAAATTATTCATGTATATGCACATTGAAGTAGCTGTTTCACTTACAAGCATTTATCCTATAGATCTGCTCTCATGTATGAAATGCTTTAAGTATAAGGATACTCATAGAGGCACAGTTTGTCTTTGCAAAAGAATGGAAACAACTTCAATAGCCATCAACAGAGGACTGGTTAAATAAAGCACAGGCCATCAGTATAATGAAGTCACCTGTTTAAGGCAGCCATTACTGTTGTATGTGAATAAGTAAGGAACAATTCCCAGGATTTCTTGTTAAATGAAGAAAAAGAAAAAAGTAAGAAACAGAGAGGTTATTGTGGCACATTCCAAATTTATAAAAAAGAATATATCCTTACATGCTTATTTATGAAAAAATATCTCCAGAAGTTTCCCAAGAAACTGGAACAGTGAAGCCTCTGGGGAAGAAACTGGTCGTCTCAGAGGCAGGGGTAGAAAGAACATTTAGTGTTCACTGAATGCCCTTTGAAATTGTGTTCAGTGTGCATATATCACCTTTTTGATAAATTATAAAGAAAAGATAGGTATTATTGTCATAGTTATATGTTTTAATCTCAATTGGCTCCTTTCTACTTGTGGGATTTTAGGCAAATTCCTTTTTTATCTTTTTTATTTTTGAAAATACAAAAAATTGTATAAACAGAAGAAAATAAACCATCATTTATACTCCCACCCTCAGAACAAACCACTGTTAATATCTTGGCAGATACAGTTTCTTTTTTTTTCAAAGAAAACTGATTACTTTGTAAAAATGGTATGTTAAGAATTCAAACTTTGTAAAAAAATACAAAAATTGAAGCAGAAAAAAAAAATCCCCCCAATTCTACCACCCAACAATGGGAGTGATGACTGTTACTTCTTAAACAACTTACTTGATGTTTCTAAGCCCCAGTTTTCCTCATGTTTTACACAGATGATACTGCACAGACTTGGCATGCGGAGACAATGGAATATACATGTAGAGAGGACGGCCGTGTGTGGGCACACAGCAAGCAGATGATAAATGTCAGCATTGCTGCTTGGTTTGTGATACCATAGTTACTTACCATAAATATTATTTCCATAGGACCAAGCTCGTGTTTATGACCACCTAATGATTGCCACTGATGCTGATTCCTCTTGGGTGACTGTGACTAGTCCAGTGAAATCAGAGGTGTTAGGGGAAAATAATCAGGTGATTTATGAGGTAGAAAAAATGATGATTATATGGATGCATGATTAAACACAGAAAACCATCCAATGATTACAGAAAAGAAATGATCTCTCTTTAAAACTCACCTAACAGTCACATTAAGAGATGAAAGGAAGAGGCTTCCAGTCTAAGGGAGGTTTGGTCACTAGAATAAGGAAACCATGAGTTTGGGAGGAAGCCCCAAATGCTGACATTAAGGAACTTTCATATTAGGACAGCTCAATTTGTCACTACTGTTCAGGAACCAGAGTTATAAGTAGAGGTACCTATATAAATTTTAAAACATTATCAGTAGGTAGCATTTTGTAAATTCAGAAGAATTAAAAAAAATTTTACTATATATTCTACAATGCCTTTCATTACTGTACTTTTCTCTAATGGAAAAATTATTATAGAGTCATCAAACAACACAATAGTGGAGTTAAACTGAATTTTAGAGGTCATTTAGTTCAATACCTTCATTTTACAAATGAATAAGCAGACTCAGAAAGGTTAAGAAACTTGCCAAAGGTTATGTATTTAGGTTATTAAGTATGGAATGTCTGATTTCCTTAAGTACTAAGTTTGATGGTTGTTACCTCTGACATTTCACTTTGACACTTTTTTTGTGTGTGTGTGAAGGTACATCCTCATTCTTTCAATGTATGGTTTGGCTTGTGATTATCTTTCAATTTTTTTTAGAGCAATTTTTGTGAAACCATAGATAAGTCAAAAATTCGTGTTATTTTTTAATATGCATTCCATTGTAGAACCAATGCAGAGTAGACAGCTTGAAACATTAATGAAGTATTTGGGAAGGATGTGGCTAATGAACACATAGTACGTCGATGGTTTGAGAAGTTCCGTTCTGGTGATTTTAATCTTGAAAATGAGCCATGTGGGTGACCTGAGACCAAGGCGGATAATGATGAGCTGAAAGCTGTAGTGGAAGCAAATCCATCTCAACCTATGCATGAAGTAGCAGCAAGGTTTTTTTTATTTTTAGCAGCAAAGTTTGACATTACTATTCCAACAATGTTGAACCATTTGAAACAAATGGTCAAGGTAAAGATGTTATATAGATGGGTTCTGTGTGAATTAAACGAGTGTCAGAAGAGAAATCGTCTTGAAGCTTGTCTTTCTTTGCTGTCATAACATATAGGTGAACCATTTCTACACCATGTTGTTACATGTGATGAAAAATGGATTCCTTTTGACTATTGCAAGCATTTGGCACAATGGTTGTATAAGGCTGAAGTGCTGAAACACAGTCCAAAACCAAATATTCATCAAAAAAAGCTAATGGTGTCTATTTGGTGGTCCAGTGCTGGTATTATCCACTACAGCTTCATGAAACCTGGCCAGTCCATTACAGCGGATGTCTACTGCAACCAATTGGACGAAATGATGAGGATGCTTGTGATTAAGCAGAGGAGACTGGTCAACAGAGACAGGCCAATTCTCTTGCAAGACCTCATGTCACAAAAAACAATGCTTTTGAAAGTACACAAGTTGGATTTGGAAACTCTCTGTCATCTATTGTATTTACTAGACCTTGCACCAACTGACTACCACTTCTTCCAGGTTTTGAACCACTTACTTCTTGCAAGGAAAAGTATTCAATTCTCAACGAGCTGCGGAAAACGCCTTTGGCAATTTCATCACCACTCACTCTCCAGGCTTCCTGGCTGCTGGCATAAACAAGCTACTGTTAAGATGGCAAAATTGTGTCAATAGTTTAGGTGCATACTTTGACTAACTGTACTGCTTCTTGTTTGAGATATAATAAATGAAACTTTTGATTCGAAATCAGACATTTCATATTTAATGACCTATAACTACCGTCTACAGAATGTAGACTAGAACTAAGATCACATTTCCCAGTTCTATAATTCTTCTACAACACATGTATCAATTACTGAATATGTTTCTGATAGAATAAAACTGGTTTTAAAATCAGTATGCAAACAACATATATATTTAGTAATATATTTGATAATTTTTTCTACAACTATTAATATATAGTGTCTTTTCCATAGTATATAAGCAGGATTATCAAAATCTGGTTTATGAAATTTAAGGCCCAAACTATGCCTTTACCTACAAATATGACAAAAGGAATAATATGTTGCATATTATACCCTAAAGAATGCTGGACTGTGAGTCAGAGTACCTATGTGGCCCTGGGCATTTTCTTAACTTCTCAGAGTTTCTGTTTCCTCATCTGTAAAAGTGGTAAAGAAAAAGGGAAGCACTAGATCTCTCAGGCTGCTTCTGGGCTGAAAATTGTATTATAATTTTTTTATTATAAAAAACTTATTTTTATTGTGAGAAACGTCAAGCATTAAAAAGTAGAGAGAGCCGGGAACAGTGGCTCACACCTGTAATCCTAGTACTCTGGGAGGCTGAGGTAGAAGGATCGCTTGAGGTCAGGAGTTTGAGACCAGCCTGAGCAAGAATGAGACTCTGTCTCTACTAAAAACAGAAAAAAATAGCCGGGTGTGGTGGTGCATGCCTGTACTCCCAGCTACTTGGGAGGTTGAGGCAGGAAGGTCACTTGAGCCCAGGAGTTTGAGGTTGCTGTGAGCTAGGCTGACGCCACAGCATTCTAGCCTGGGGAGACAGAGCAAGACTCTGTCTCTAAAAAAAAAGAAAAAAAGAAAAAAGTAGACAGAATGGCATAATAATCCTCTTATATACTTATCACCCAAATTTAACAATATTTTGCTACATTTGTTTCATCCAACATCTTCATTTTATCTTTGCTAAAGTATTTTATAGCAAATCTCAGAACACCTATCATTTTGTCTTTATGCATTTCAGTATTCATCTATAAATCTTATGAGCATAGTCAAAATGTCATTATTATACTAACAAAATTAACACGAATTCCTTAGTAAAATCTAGTGTCCACTTTATAATAAAATTTCCTGAATTCTCCCAACATTTTTTTTTACAGTTGGTTTATTCAAATAGGATTCTCCGTCAATTTTTTATTCAAAGAGATAAAATCCAAACATCTAGGAAGGTTTTAAGATTGAAGTCCATATCTAGTGTTTAAAAAACTGACCATATTGTGATTATTACTATTCAATCTTTCTCCAACCTAAGTTCAATTTAGAAACATTCGAGTACTGTGAATATTCCCATTGATGTTAGAATGAGCCTGTCAGATAGTTATTGACTGAAAGTCAGCAGAAGTTGGCAAAAATTATGTCTATATAGTATACATCAACTGGTTAGTGTTAATGCCTGAGAAGTAAAAATTAGCACAACCATGATGGTAACCAGCCAAGAAACAATGCAGACAAAGACAAAAGATAAGATGCAATTGGACTTGCCATGTGGGAATGGTCTGATGGGATGAGCAGAATGCCTAAAGTGGAATGTCAATAAACATAAAAGGCAGTGCCAAGTCCTGACATTTGTACATCAAGGTGCACTGTTGATGAAACATTAAGGAAGACTGGAATGTTGTCACTGTCACTTTTTATCTATAGATTGGCAGTACAGTTAGGTGGATTTCCTTTGGTCTTTTTGTCTACAATTAACATATGTTTATTGCAGGAAGCAGTAAACACCTTCCTTGCTTACTTACTTAAGTCTGAAATTCAAGGCTTAGCATAAATATGGGAAATGAATTACAAAAAATTTTTTTGTTTTCTTAAAAAAATAGCAGTTAGACTGTAAATGCTGTTATATAAAATAAGTTCTTTATAGAAACAAAAAACTAATTTTTAGGATTCTTAATCTTTCTTTCCTGGTTTTTTTTTTTTTTTTTGAGTTTCCAAGAAAGACATCTCCAGCTCTCTTACTGACAAGAAAAGGTTCTGAAAGAAGTGGGGAAGAGGTTGGTTCTATGGAGGAGGAAGGTGTTTCCTCTGAGACAGCTGACCTAGAGAAGTCACTCCTTCTCTATAAAGTGTCCCACCTGCTAATAGAAAGGGATAGTGTCATAGTAGGGGACACTTTAGAGCATCCATAAACAATAAAAACTAACACACAGACCTGGACCAGAGGGAGCTCAGGTATAAAAGTTCGATCATAAATTTAGTTGTTACCTACAAATTACTAAAAAAATCTTCCTAGATCCAAGACCACCAAGAATCTCTCTTGCTTAGACTTCACATTGTGTCTGGTCATTTTTATTGGACCTTGTTCTTGGACAACAATCCCAGCATAACTCTGTGTACCTTATGTTATTTAAGAAATCTGTGTTTAGATTAAACCCTGAACTTTCACTTTAGCTTCTCCTTATGTTTTCATGCTACATGATGGCAACTCTTTTTCACTAACTGTTAATATTCCCTCCATTAAGAGAAACTTCTTGAATATATATAACACATGCTTCTGGCCTAACTGAATTCCTGGTCCTGGTCAGTCAGGACTTCACTGACCTTATGCTAGCCACAAGCCAGAAAAGGCCTAAAGTTTCCTCATCTGCAAAATAGGAGCTTGCCCTTGGTAATAGCTAAAGTTCTGAATAGTTATAAATCCCATGAATCTAAATCAACATTGTAAGGGACTTTTGCTTATTGCTTCTGGTTCAAAATTGATTAGTGTTTCCATATAATTATGCTTTTTTATGATCCAATATTTAAACTTGAGATTTTTTTAATCTAGCAGACGGTATGTGAGATTAACATCGTTATGCTCTTTTTTTATCACAGCTTACCTCTCTTCATTGTTTTCCATCTGATTAGGGAAAGCAGCAAAGTCTAGTAGTAATTTGATAGCATCAAGGTATCCGTTGTTACAGGACCAGTGCAAAGCTGTTCTTCCCTACAGGCATGAACAAAAATCAAGTACATCTGGAGTAAGTATTTTTGGACATATGGTTATTTATGCTAACTCAATAATATAAGCAATTCCCTCCTCAAATTAATTACAAAAAGGGAAAATATTAAGTATAGAGTAGAGAAAATGAATGGCATCTTAACCAAGTGATCATAATTAATGTTATGTTGAGAGGCATCATATGTGTCCAGAGGTGATACCTTAAGAAGGATTCAGTATCACTTATGTGATATCCTAACCAAAACCCTGAAACATGAAGCTAATTAGGACAAAACATAAGACAAACTCAAATTGAGTCAAATTCTATAAAATAAATGGCCTGATTCTTAAAAATTTTCACTGTCATGAAAGAAAAAAAAGGGATGAAGCTTTGCTAGAGATAAAGAGGGATATTTCATAGTGTTAAAGGAATTAAAGAGAAAAATATCACAATACTAAATCTGTATGCATCTAATAGCATAGCTTATAAATATATAGGACAAAAATTGACAAAATTTAAAGGGAGACAGTCAAATCGATAATCATAGTGGGAGAGTTTAATCCATCTTTTATAATAGTTGATAGAACAAACAAAAGAGCAGCAAAGATAAAGAAGACCTAAAAAACACAATTAAGAAATTGGCCCTATCCAACAATGGCAGAATTAGTACTCTTTTCAAGTGTATACAGAACATTTACCCAAATCAATCATATGCTAGATCATAAAGAAAGTCTCAAAAAAATAATGTGCTCCCCTGCAAAGATGTCCACATCCTAATCCCTGGTACCTGTGAATATGTTATGTTACATGGAAAAGGAGAGTTAAGGTAAAATTAAGGTTGCTGATAAGGTGACCTTGAGATGGGGAGATTATCCTGGATTATCTGGGTATGCCTGATATAGTCACAAAGGTCCTTATAAGGGGAAAAAGGAAGACAGAAGGGTGAGTGTCAGAGTGATACAGTGAGAGGAAGACTCAACTGACCATTGTGGCTTTGAAGATGGGGGACCTGGGCCATGAACCAAAGGATGTGAGCAGCCTCTGGAAGCTGGAAAAGTCTAGGAAATGAATTCTCCCTTAGAGAGCTTCCAAAAGAATGCAGCCCTGCCAACATCTTGACTTTTAGCCCAGTGAGACCCATTTTGGACTTCTGATAACCAGAACAGTAAGAAAATAAATTTGTGTTGCTGTAAGCCACTATGTTTGTTACAGCAGCAAGAGGAAACTAATATAATCAATTCAAAAAAATAATGAGAAAATGCCCAATAGCCTGGAAATTAAACAGTACACTTCTAAATAATCCATCCATCACAGAATAAATCAAAATAGAAACTATTTGAACTGAATGAAAGTGAAGGTACAACTTAACCAAACTTGTAAGATACAGCTAAAGCAGTGCTTAAATGAAGCATACTTTAATCCATATATTAGAAAAGAATGTTTAAATAAGATCAATGACTTAAACTTTCATCAATAGAATCTAAAAAAATTAGTAAATCAAACCTAAGGAAAGTAATGCCAGGAAATAATAAAGATAAGAGCAAACACCAATAAAATAGTAAACAAATTCAAAATATAGAAAGTCTTTTGAAGAGCTGAATAAGCTAGATGAAAAATTAAGGAAAAAAAAAAGAGAAAACACATTACCAATATATGGAATAAATATGAGAAAATCACTACAGGTCCTACAGACATAAGAAAGATAAGATGCAAACACATATGACATTTTGAATAAAATGGGTAGATTCCTCAAAAAATATAACTTACCAAAGCTGAAAGAAAAATAATTAGAAAATCTCAATAGTCTTGTAACTGTTAATGGAACTGAATCAGTTATTAAAAACTTTTGCACAAAGAAAACCCCAAGACCAGATTACTTCCATAGGGAATTCTTCTAAACATTTAAAAAAGAAATAGCACCAATCTTACATAAATTCTTTCTGAGAATAGGAAACAAGGGACTACTCCCTAGCTCTTTTTATAAGGTCAGCATTATTTTGCTCCCAAACCCGACAAATACAGTACAAGAAGAAAATTATAGGCCAATCTCTCTCATGAACATAGATGTAAAAATCTTAAAATATTAGGAAATAAAATCATCAATATATAAAAGTACATAACACAACATAAATGGGGCTTACTTCAGGAAAGCAAGGGTGTTTTAACATCTGAAAAACATCAACGTAATTCACCATAGTAATAGAAAAAGAAGGAAAAAAAATGATCTTCTTGATAGATGCATAAACAGTATTTGACAAGAACCTAATTGTGACTTTAAAAAACTCTCAGCAA
Organism: Cheirogaleus medius; assembly: GCA_008086735.1. Classification (NCBI taxonomy): domain Eukaryota; kingdom Metazoa; phylum Chordata; class Mammalia; order Primates; family Cheirogaleidae; genus Cheirogaleus; species Cheirogaleus medius. The sequence goes on from VBSM01003204.1 coordinate 23,162,354, forward strand.
ACCTTTAGAAAACATCATATTCAACAGCAAAATATATACTTACAGGTCAGCACAGTTAAAAAAAAAAAAGAACAAAATAAAAAAAAATTAAAAAAACAAAAACAAAAACCCAGCAAAATATTGAAAGCTTGCCCTCTGAGAAGCCAGAATGAGTTATGGGTGCCAACTATCACCAATTCAACACTGTATTGAAGGTCCTAGCTAGTTCAATAAAGCAAGACAAAGAAATGAAAGGCTTTAAGATGAAGAAATAAAAATGTTATTATCCACGGACAGCATGATTGTTTATGTAGATAATTCAAAACAATACACATATAAATTAATAGAACTAGAAAGCAGCTTAATACACTACTTATGATTATCTACACAAACAATCTGGCAACACTGGCAACTTGGTAAAATATAAAAGGTACTATAAACTATAAACCATGCATTCTTAATTACATAAGGATAAGGACCATATATAGTTTTCATTATGTTACTTTTTTACATGGTAACAATTTTGATAAATATTTGTTGAATTAATTAATAGGGAATATATTTTCTGACTTGGAAAAAATAATATGCAAGAGTTAAAATAATTAAAATAGCAAAAAAAGGTCACTACTGACTAAATTGAGAGAAATTAGTACATTACTATGTAGCTGGGGATGTATTACAGATTAACCTATATCTTTTAATCAGTTTGGTAGTATATATCAGAGCCTAATCACATTCATACACCATTCTTTGATTCAGTAATCTCACTTGCGGGAATTATTCTAAGAGAATAATCTAAAAAAAGTTAAACGCACAGAGATGATTATTGAAACATTATCTATAATAATGAAAAAGCAATGCTCTTGTTTCTCTTTGGAATGAACAAATCTAAATGAAAAAGCATTCAGCAATAGGTTACTTATGTTATTCTAAAATCTGGATTAAAGGCATAGTTTGGATCTTGACTCCCCTACCCCCAGCTGTTATCACTTTAGGGTGATAAACTACATGAGCTTTAATACCCTTATCTGTAAAATGGGAATAATAATAGTAACTACTTTTTAGGGTTTCTGTGAGGATTGAATGAGCTATTAAACATAAAGCTCTTAGAACTTTGGAATATTAAGTATTCATGATTATGAAAAAGATTATATATCAAATGAGAAAATGGTGATAATTTTAAGTAAACAAACAAAATGTTTCAAGAATCACATTATATATTTATATATACATATACATACATATGCTATGTAATCTTTTATAAAAGTTATAAAATTATTCCCTGTTATATTATGACTATGTTCAATTATATATCTGATACAGATAAGGACTGGAAGAGAACATGGACAAATAAAATTCATAATTAACAGATGGATTTGTGGGTGATCTCTTCATTTTGATAAATTGTGGTTTCACTTAAGTTTACAACAAAGAAGAAATACTCTATAACACTTTCAAGCAAACTTCATATAGAAATGACCCAGAATTCCTACCTCTTTGTCTTGAATGTTAGGGTCTGCATTATTTTCCATGAGCACTGCCATGCAGTTGATATATCCTCCATATGCAGCACACTGCAAAGGGGTTCTTCCTGCATAATCCTGCACATTGGGATTGATCTTATTTTCTATCAATATCTGACAAACATCAGCATTTCCTCCCAGTGCTGCCCAATGTAACAGAGAATGTCCATCTTGGTCAACTAGATCTACCCTTGCTCCACCTGGAAAAGCAAAAATATAATGAAAATGTCTAATATAGATAGAATTTATCAAAAAGAACACAAGTTAAGAAAAAAATAGTCCCAGGCCGGGCGCGGTGCCTCATGCCTGTAAATCCTAGCACTCTGGGAGGCCGAGGCGGGTGGATCGCTCAAGGTCAGGAGTTCAAAACCAGCCTGAGCAAGAGTGAGACCCTGTCTCTACTAAAAATAGAAAGAAATTAATTGGCCAACTAAAAATATATAGAAAAAATTAGCCGGGCATGGTGGCACATGCCTGTAATCCCAGCTACACGGGAGGCTGAGGCAGGAGGATCGCTTGAGTCCAGGAGTTTGAGGTTGCTGTGAGCTAGGCTGAAGTCATGGCACTCTAGCCCAGGCAACAGAGTGAGACTCTGTCTCAAAAAAAAAGGAAAAAATAGTCCCTTAAATCTGTGATCCCCAACCTCTGGGCTGTGAACTGATACCAGTCCGTGGCCTGTTAGGAACTGGGCCACACAGCAGGAGGTGAGCTGGTGAGTGAAACTTCATCTGTATTTACAGCTGCTCCCCACCTCTCACATCACTGCCTGAGCTCTGCCTCCTGTCAGATCAGCAGTGGCATCAGTTGTAAGAAAACAAGGTCAGGGCTCCCATTGATTCTGCATTATGGTGAGTTGCATATTTCATTATATATTACAATGAAATAATAATAGAAATAAAGTGCACAATAAATGTAATGCGCTTGAATCATCCTGAAACCATCCACCCCAGGTCCATGGAAAAACTGTCTTCCATGAAACCGGTCCCTGGTGCCAAAAAGGTTGGGGACCGCTGCCTTAAATACTTTTATCAAATGCTTCCACATACATTGTCTACTTCAGATTTTTACAGTAAGCCTGTAAATTGGTCAGAGTAGGAATCACTCCCCTTTATGTAAAATGAAACAGGATCAGGCAGGTGAAATGACTGTTCTAAAATCAACTCCCAAAAACTGCAGCGAGGAGCAGAGCTTGAGGTTCCTGATGCCAGGTTGGATGCTCTTCCCTTCATCCTTCTACCCATGCATCTCTCTGCTATATAAAGCTTTAATTCTAACAGAGCATGCAAAAATTCTGACCTTTTGAGAGTGACTTATTAGGGGTACTCTTATTAACTGACCTTTAATGAGTGTCTGAATCACGTCTTTGTGTCCCATCTCACAGGCTCGGAAAAGTGGAGTATGTTTCATGACGTCAGTAGCATCTACTTGAGCGTTATTTTCCAATAATAACTTCACTGTGCTGACATGGCCAGAAAGAGCAGCAGCATGTAAAGCTGAAAAGGAAGTGACAAACTCTTCAACAACAACTTTCCCTTTTTATGATTCTAACTATATCTTTTCCTCTCTTGATTTCCTCATTGTTTTGGCTAAAAGCAACCTCAGTCTTAAGGATCCTCTAGGTTATTTTTTCACTTTTATAGGTTTCTATCTTCCTTCCTACTCATATGTATTATTATTAGTCACACTTCCCACCTTTCCTTCTACCTTCCTCGTCTTGCTGTTTTCTTCCTTTCCATCCTGTTGGTTTCAGTTACTAGTTTATTATTTCTTTCTCTTTCAAGAGAGCAAGAGAACAAATAATGACAAAGAGAAATGATTTAAATGGTGCAAGCAATTCTGCCCACCAGCTCACCCAATAAGTATATGCCCCTAAGGGGTATGTGACTAGAGATGCCAATCCACCGTTCCTTCTCTTGGTTACATGTGCTATTCCTTCCGTTGGAATGAGTACCGCATGGTACTGAAAGCACACATATCTTGCTGCATTGAGTGCATTTTTCATCCAACATGGCTCCAAATGCAAGTCAGCTACTTCCTCAGGGCTCAATTTAAGAAATAGCAATTCATCTCAACATTGGAGAAAAAACTGAGAGATGAAATGCGGCCTCCTCTCTGGTGCCTTCCTAAAGGGTTTTAAAGGGTAATTTTGACTACATGTGTTTTGTGTTACATTGACTCCTGCCTACGTTACTCCATGTACTGTTTGACTTATACCATCACCCTTTAGATTTGAAGGAGCCAGGATAACACTTAGAAGCCTGAGCCAGTTCTAGGTACAGTATTTCCCCGAAAATAAGACCTACCAATAAAATAAGCCCTGGCAGGATTCCTAAGCATTTGCGCAATATAAGCCCTACCCCCAAAATAAGACCTAGTGATGGGTGTGGCTACGCAGGGTATCTGCACAACCCATGCATTTCGTCGCGGAGCGTTAAAGAAGACCAGTAGCCCTTCTCATCTGTCCCATCGTGACAGCTACTATCCCAGAGGTGACCGGAAAGGTGCGGGCAGCCCCACCAACAAGGTTGCCTCCCCCTGTTAGGTCCTGGCCATCCTGTGCGTGCTGCAAGCTGAGGCTTTGAGGGGAAAATAACACATCCCCTGAAAATAAGCCCCAGGGTGTCTTCTTGAGGAAAAATAAATATAAGACCCTGTCTTATTTTCGGGGAAACACGGTATTATGGTTCTATAACACTTTGAACAGTGTATTTTTCATAAAGGGTAATCCATGTAGCAAAGTAGGGATACCTATAAAAATGCAGAATTTTGGGTTGGGTACTATCATGATGCTGGGAGTTTAGCAGGGAACAAAATAGATAAGGTTACATTCTAGCAGGGGAAGCAAAGCAAAACAAAACAAACCTCCTAATCAATAAAGCATTGGATAATGATGAATGGTATAAGTAAAGTAATAAAAGGTATTTTGATATGTAAAGTGACTGGGGGACTACTTTTGATTGATGGTTAGACAAAGCTTTGCAGGGAGCTGACATTTAATTTGCAACTTAGGCTGGGTGTTTTGGCTCACACCTGTAATCCTAGCACTTTGGGAGGCCGAGGTGGGAGGCTTGCTTGAGGCCAGGAGTGTAAGACCAGCCTGGGCAACTATCTCTACAAAAATGGAAAAATTAGCCAGGTGTGGTAGCACACACCTGTACTCCCAGCTACTCAGGAGGCTGTGAGGCAGGAAGATCTCTTGAGCCTAGGAGTTGAAGGCTGCAGGTAGCTGTGATAATGCCACTGCACTCTAGCTCGGGTAACACAGTGAGACCCTGTCTCAAAAAATAAATAGATAGATAGAACCTGAATCATAAAAAATGAAAGAGTATTCTGGGCAAAGGGAACAGTTAATATAGGACAGGAATGACTTTGTGTGTTTAAGGAAGGCAAGGGTAGCTGCCGCACAGTAAGTGAGAGTGAGGTAAGTCTGAATGGTAAAAAAGGCCAGATCACATAATTTCCATATAGGTCCGAGCAATGGAAGACACTGAAGGGCTTTATTTTTATAGATTTTTAAAAATGTTTTATTTTTTTAAGAGACAGAATTTCATTCTGTCACCCAGGCTGGGGTACAGTGGCACAATCATAGCTCACTGTAGCTTTGAACTCCTGGGTTCAAGCGCTCCTCCTGCCTCAGACTCCTGAGTAGCTGGGACTACAGGTGTGTGCCACCATGCCTGGCTAAGTTTTTTTCATTTTTTATTTTGTAGAGACGGGGTCTCGCCATTTTACCCAGGCTGGTCTGGGACTCCTGGGCTCAGGCAAGCCTCCAGTCTCAGCTACCCAAAGTGCTGGGATTACAGGTATGAGCCATCATGCCTAGCTGAAAGGTTTTAAATGGGGTAGTGATACTATCTGATATGCTTTAAACAGATCACTCTAGCTGTTCTGAGGAGAATGTACTGCAGTAGATTAGAATACAAGCAGGGAGACCAGTTAACACTATTGCAGTAGACTGAGTGAAAAATGATGGTGGCTTGAACTAGGGTGGCAGGAGTGGACATGGAGAGAAACACAAAGATTTAGAGTATGTTTTGGAGGTGGAGTCAACAGGACTTGCTGTATAATCCAGAAATCTGCATTTAAACAAACACCCCTAGTAATTCTTAGGCATTCTTGCATTTGAGAAACACTGACTTAAGTGGCTGAATGTTAGTTTGAGTTACACGAGATTGAGATGGGTATGAGCAACTTCAAATATTTGCAGTGTTATCATGTGGAAGAGAGCACAGAGTAGAATATTCAGTTTGACAAATTTTGGTTCAGTATAAGGAAGAACATTCTAATAGAGTTAGTTTAAGATGGGTTTACTATATTGGAGCTTCTTAACCAAAGGCTAAAGGACCACTGGTGAGAATGTTATAAGGCAGATGAAAACATGATATATATCTGTGATAATTCAGTGATTTTCATATTTTATGAGCATAAGAACCCTTTCCCCAGCCAAATGAAACTTTATAAAACACTCAATATATAAAACCAGTAAAAGTTGAGTGGTTCTGACTCAGTTGGAGGTAGAAGGTTACCCCACTTGACTGTCTACTCTCTGAGCAGCACGTCAGGAACTTCCATATAAATCTGTTGTTCCGGAGAACATGGTTTGGAAAATCTGGGCTAGATTTAATTTTAAGGTAACTTTTAATTCTGAATGCTACAATTCTGTGATGTGGCATTAGGTATGAAATAGATACTCTGATATTATAGACAAATAATTTCAATGTCAAGTTAAAAAAACAGACAAAATTTCATTTAAGTAAAAGATAGGATTAATGATCATATTAAAGTTAAAGATTTTACTATAAAATTGAATTTCCTAAAAACTCTTCTTTTAAAAAAATAATTTGGAGAGTGTGGTAGTCTCAGTATAGAGAGGGGGATTATTAAGTATAGAAACTCCCCTTTGCTTTCTCTCTAGTATGTTTCTACAGATAAAAAAACATAGTATTGAGAAGCTCATCACTGAATTTTTATTCTGTTCAGTGTTATTGTGCTGATGTGTGATTTTTCCTTTTCTTTCTGTCTTGTAATTAGGATACAGTACACAAGAAAGAGACCTCCAAGTGGACACTGAAGGCTAAAAATGTTTATAACTCTTATTAGCCAATACATGGTTAAAGACCTCTCTTATCAGAGAAAGAGATTAAAAGCAGTGTCTAGTAAGAGCTTGATGCAAGGCTGACTCAAAGCTTTGAAGCTTCTAGAGTCTTGAGGGGTTATCTCCAAAACTGGTTGAGTCAGGATACAGTAATGCTACTGAAACCTGAGAAAAAAAGCATAGTAAATGAGACTGGTGAGAACACATGTAGATGTGTGCATGCCTTAAAATATAATTCTAAATTTTAAAAACTGTAATCAATAACCACTAAATGTTAAAATGCACAGTTTTAAAGTATGTTTATTTTTTTTAACACAAAGATAAATGATCAGAAGAGTTCCAATAATCAGGTCTAAGGAGCAATCAGGGACATTTGCTAATTTTAGCTATAATACTTGAAAGACATAAGCCTTTGGAGTGATATCCTGGCAAACCCAAACTTAAAAACTGAAGATCAAGGTCAAACAATATTAGATTAGGAACAATGATTTCAAGTTATTATTTTATAAGTTTTATAGTTCCACCTACATTTTGGAACCTGAGTGGAAGCAAATTAAATCTGACTACTAGTTCTTACCTGTACCTCCGTATTTGTCTGCCATGTTAATGTCAATGTCAGATTTAAAACTCAGCATAGTCCTGAGGACATCATCACTGCCTTTCCCAGCTGCCCACATAAAGGATGTTCTTCCTTCCAGGTCTGAATCATCTTTCACTGAAGGATGTTTTAAAAATACTTTAACTGTTTCCTGTAAGAAAACTTGATTTAAAAAATTGAGAAAAAAAGAGTAACATTTTCTATGGTAACAAAACCACTATTTTATTTGAATTCCACTAAGAAGCAAGATATTTTCCCTCTGCTTTTGAGTCAAATGAAATTATCTTTCTATGAATAACAACAACTACAATTTCCATAGAAAACAAGTCCTCTGTACTTATATATTAGTTTTAGTTTCTGTAACACTTCAAAAGTGTAACCTAACTCCCACATTCAATGTCCTCAAAATTGAAAATGACCATCTTCAATCAAGCTTGAAAACTCTGTAGGTCACTGTTAGAGAGATGAAGACTCAGAATTATTCAGTGTTTTATTTATTTATTAATGAACAAAATTAAAATATACATTTTCTTAGGCATTTTTCATGCAGAGACCCATATATTCTGGCATGCCACCAGAGAAGGGTTTTAAAAATGGTCAATGTATTTAATGAATCCTAATTGATGGTCACTGAGAAATGCAGTGTTCAATTCGTTTAAACAAATATTTATTCAGCAATTCCTATACTCAAGGTCCTTCTTCTATGGAATCATATAAAATTTAGGACCCTTGACAATTCTATTAGTGCTTGACAATTTTAATGTGGGTTAATAATCCAGCACTTTAAATTGCCTCTTTCCTCAGAACTCAGATTCACACAAACTTTTAGGAAGATCATAGAAACTTTTGCTTGAATGGAGGAGTTTCAGATAAAAATTTCTGGAGGCTGTTAGCTGATCAAAAATGTATAAAATGTTGACTCTTAGTATTTTACAAGAAGAATTCAAGGGCTTATCTAATCCAGTCCCTCATTTTACAGATGAAGAAATTTAGGTTCAAAGTCATACAAATATTGGTGGCAGATAATGGAATAGAACTCAGGGTTAAATCACAGCCCTCTTTCCACTACTTTCTAGTCTTAAAAGTATTTGTTCAGTTACTGAGGCATAATAGCTTAGTGCTCCTAAGGTCTCATGTATACGCTTATTCAGTATATTTGAATAAAGAAATAAATTTTAAAAGTTGGTGATTTTTTGGTTTGTTTTCTTTTACTAATTTGCAAACATTTCTTTGTTGAGTATGTTTTTTCTTACTGATGAATGTTTGCAGGATTGTGTGTATGTGTGTGTTTCAAAAAGAGAGTTATAAACTCTTGTGAGTTAATAGAGGACAAGGAGATCATGGGGCTTAAAATTGAGCTTAGAAAATGTTCATAATTATTAAAAATCAACTCCGGAATTGGCATATTATCCAAAGAAAATATTTTAATAAACATCCATAACATTCCACCCTTCTTTCTTACCCCCATTAGCACAATTACTTAATTATTGGCATCTGTAAATATATTAAATTTGGAGTCTAGGACTTGGGTTCAGGGTCATGGGCAAATTATTTAATCTCTTGGAACTTTGGGTTTTTTTAAAAATATCTAAAAACATGGGATAACATGACTTATAGGCTTGTGTTGAATTATGGATTGAGTTCTGATTTCCATAGATTGACTAGACTAGGCCAATTGAATTTCTTATCTATTTGTAACAAGAAAGAGCTTCTCCCCAAAATACTACTTTGTATTTTTATGAAATGTTGGGAGATAATAGAAGATAATGGTTTGTCAAGCTTCTAGGTGATAAACTGAATACATTTTAGGAATGCCAAGAAGGAAGGATGATAGCTATACTTGTTCTGAATACCAGAGTAAGAGGGTGTGAAAATATGATATTTTATCAATCTGAGTATTCAATAGAGCATTTGGAGAGGTCAGGAAGATGAAATTATACTATGCTGATGATATTATTATAATTTAATGAAACCAAGGGTTTCACTACGTACACCCGCGTAGATGGCAGCAAAATCTGTTTTAACGTGTGCCTTGGTGGATGAATCTCTGGTTCTTGGTGGCCCTTCATACTCAGGAAGCTGAAGTAACCTAGACACTATCATGTTGCTGAATGGATTGAGGACATAAGGGATGAGAAAGTGCTTTGTAAACTGTAAAGGACTGTAAAGGAAGACCTATTAATATTCAGTATTTTTGGAAATAATTTCTGCATTCTCAGATGTATAATACACATAATTATTAGCACTAGTAATAATAATAACACATTCTATTTCTTGAGTACCTGCTCTATGCCAACATGTACAGTAGGCATTTGTCAAAAATTTTCTCTAATCTTTACAACAATCCTGAAAGAAAAGGTATAATTATCCTCATTTTACATATGAAGAAACTAAGACTCAGAGAGGTTAAGAAACTTGTGTAAGGTCATATAGCTTTAGCAAATTGCACAGACAAGATTCTAGCCAAGGTTCTTCTAGTTCCAAAGCCTTGCCACATTTCTTTCAGGACAATTATAAATTGCTGAACACTAAGATGGCATTAGTTCTATAAAAGTAACAAAAAGATGAAGTACTGTCACAATAAAGTAAAATATTACGCTGAACATTAAAAGCTGTATAAAACTTCCTATGTGACTAATAACTTTACAAAATCTCAGACTGCCACTTGCATCACAGTCAGAGGTAACAGCATGAACAATTGTTAAAAGATAACTGCTATACAAATACAGCCAAATCAGTGTATGTAAAGCTGGTGAAATTTGAATAAAGTCAGTGGATTGTATCAATGTCAGTTTCCTGTTTATGATGTTGAACTATATGCTATCATTCAGGTAAACTAGAAGGGTACATGGGATCTTACTGTATTATTTCTTATAACTGCATATTAATCTACAATTATATCAAAATAAAAAAATAAGAAAAAAGGGAATTGTCTTGTTTTACTTACAGCAAAATTACTCTGAGCTGCATAGTGCAAGGGTGTTGCTCCTTGGCTGTCAGATGGGATAGTTCCAGACTTATTTCTTTCTAAAAGGAGATGGACAATCTGTGCATGGCCTGAAAAAAGTACACAAAAAGGTAGTTATCACATACAAAGTAAGTTAATTAATTTATTATCTATTTCACTGAAAGGAGTAAGAAAAATCACTAGCATAATGCAGCATTCAAAATGGTTTCTGAATTACAACTCCCAATGTAGCTTCTTCTAGCTTCTCACTAACATAATAGTACAGGGTAGAACAAAGGTGAAAATTTAAAACTCCAAAAACTTAATACCTCCAACAGGAAGGAAATGACATTAATTATAATTGTCAGACTGAGAAAAAACTATATTAGGTATCCCCTCATTGCATTTCCTGGCTTCGCTTTACAAAACTGCCCGTAACAAAGAAGGGAAGGTACTTCAGAGCCAGCCCTCTTAGCGTTCACTGTCCCTAGTCTCAAGTTTCCATTGCCCCAACCACCAGAACTGCACGCTGTTCTCTTCTACTATTCAGATGGACAAACTACAGTACGATCTCTTTTATCTCTGAGGCCTCGTCTTCATCCCCTGTAATCTCCCTCTCGCAATATTTTAACATCTAGGCAGTGATTTCAAATCTCAGAAAGCAAGTGGGCAAGTATGACGAAGAGGTGGTAGACCACTCTGCAGTGCATGCTGCAGATGTAGTCTACCTAAGTGAAGAAACGTAGGGGGAAAAAAAAATCAAAGAATGAACAAATCTGTTAATAGTATATGTAGGAAACCTGCATTTCATACACTTCAGTGTATTAGAGAACCAGGCAATGAAGCAGCAGCCACATTAGCAGAGCAAGGAAATGCTGCATGAAAGCCAGGCAGAAAAGTAATTTGAGTGGGAGTTGTGCTTCTCTATCTGCTTTCCAGATATGGTTTAAGACGGAGTTCCCCAGTACACAAATGTAGGATGAAAGACAATCTACGCCATATAGGTAATCTAAACACACCTCATCAAATACATGTTTGAGTAATAAAGAGAAAAATTCAGTGAAGGCTATATGAAGACATGCTACAGGACAGGGAAAAAGGAATACCACAAGGAAGACAAAGAGCATACCTCTGAAAATGATCTAGAGAACAATCCAGAGGAAAATTTCAGGAAACTGTTTGGCATCCTCAACTTAGTGTAGAAAGAGATGGCTTCTATGAAACAGAAACAGAATATCCTAAGAAGAAAATAGATTGAAATGAAAGGGTAATGGAAGGAAGTAAAAAGAAAACAAGATGAGATGAAAAGAAATATGGATAAGAGAAGAAAATAAAAATGCAATTTAAAATACAATCTATATAGAAGGTAGAAAGAAAGCAGAACTTATGGAACAAAAAGTCAATTTAGTGATATGGAGACAAGTTTGCCAAGTATGCCCAGAATCCTGAGAAAAATGAAAAAGGAATGAAACCACATACTGGAATGAAGTCTAAATAATAATTATGAATCTGACTATAAAACTGAATGCAAACATAAAAATCATTTTCAAAAGAGACAATGCATAATTTAAAAACTAAAATCAAGATTATAATAACTGGGGGGGGACATCAGATTATATGAATGAATATTGAAAGAGTGATGAGTACAAGTGTGTTAAATCCTTTATCTTAAATAGATGGGAGCAAATAGATGCTGTTTTGCTTTTGGCTCTGACTCAGGCTTAAAAAATTTTTGATAAATTTAAAAGTAACCACTAACAGAACCTAAAAACACTCCTAAAAATATTAGGCAATTCAAAACCAAATAACAACAAACCTAATCCATATACCGAAAGGCAGAAAACAAAGGAAACAGGAAGAAAACCAAAAAAAATTAAGAAGAAACCTGAAAACACTAATAATAGAGAACAGAATAGAAAAAAAAAAGACCAAATTATTTCTCTTATAACTATGACTATTAATTGGTAAAACTCCTTCACTAAAATAAAAGGACTCCTTAGATTGCCCCCACCCACAAAATCTAACACATACACATATAATATACACATGTATACACTCTCTCATCTAAAATAGTGATCTACAAAAAGGTTAAGTAAAAGGTATATCAGGAGAATATAAAGGAAAAAAATCATAGTATTAGCACAAACATAAAATTAAAGCCCTCCTCCCACAAAATAAAGATATTGAATGTGAAAAGAGGATTATGTTCCATTTACATGTTGTCAATGAATGTGCATTACTTTTATAGCAAATCTTAAAAATTAAAACATGATGTTAAGACCGGGTGCGGTGGCTCACACCTGTAATCCTAGCACTCTGGGAGACCAGGGCAGGAGGATCACTTGAGGTCAGGTGTTCTAGACCAGCCTGAGCAAGAGTGAGACCCTTGTCTTCACCAAAAATAGAAAAAATTAGACAGGTGTGGTAGCACATGCCTGTAGTCCCAGATACGAGGGATGCTGAGGCAGGAGGACTGCTTTAGCCCAGGAGTTTAAGGTTGCAGTAAGCTATGATGATGCCACTGCAGGCCTAGGTGACAGAGCGAGACGCTGTCTTAAAAACAAAAACAAAAACCATGACGTTGAAATTAAAACTAATATTTAACAGAATAAATTTATATGGCTAGAATTTAATTTAGATTATAAAACAATGCAACATATCAATTAGAAATTAAAATAATTAAATAGGAAGTGGAAGCCAACAGGGGAAGAGAAAGCACAGAAATGTCCCTATAGTCATGCAATTCCTTCTCCTGTTGATTCTTTGATTCACATACAACTTACCTAGTAAAGCTGCCCAGTGAAGTGGGGTTCGAAATAAGTTATCATAAGACGTTATATTGCAGCTTTCGTATGAGGTCAAGACATCAACCACTGTCACGTTCCCATCAGCAACTGCAAAGTGAAGAGGTGTTCGACCCTCGTAGTCTTGCCAGTTCAGTAAAGACTCTGTAGGAGCAGCATCCTATTGTTAAGGAACCAGAGACTTCAGACATACATGAAATCCTCAATAAATTACATTTGGCATAAGTATTAACTGAGCAGTTTTCTAAACAAAACCTTTATATTCTCTCACAGCACAAGTAAAGTGATAAATCCAGGAAAAAGTGTATAGTCTAAATTTTAAAAAATTTATTTTCATATTTAATTGTAAAAAGTACAGAAAAGAATATAATAAGAACCACATACTGACTATCTAGATTAAAAAGGTATCAACTTTTTGCCTAATATGCTTCTATTTCTGTTATGGATTCAGCTAAAGCTATATGTTTTATACCTTTGTACATATGTATGTACCTATAAGCAACACATAAATTTTGTATAGGTGTTTTTAATATTTATATTATGGCAATATACATGTATATCCTTTGACAACTTTTTCTTTCAACACTAAACTTTGGGTAACTATGTTGGTACTAGTTCAATTATTCAAGTACATGAATAAACCATGATTTATTTATCTATTTTCCTACTGAAGGACATTTAGGTTAGCTCATTTTTTTCACTATTAAAAATAATGCTGCAATTAATACATTTCCTTACATGTCCCTTGGAGCACAAGTGTGAGATTTTCTTTAGGCTAGATACCTAGAATTGGAATTGCTGGGTTGAAGGATATCTGCATCTTCAAGTAGGTATTGTCATACTGCTCTCCAAATGGTTGTAACAATGAACACACCCATGACAATGTGTAAAAATTTTTACTTCCCCACATGCTGGCACAAATTAATCACTTGGTATTTTCAAGCTTATTATACTTTTTTCCTTTATGGGTATGAAAGAAATTTTATTGCTGTTTTAACTTGTAGTTCTTTTATGAATGGGGTTGAGATTTTTTTTTATCATATGTTTATTGGCAATTTAGTTTTTTTCTCTGTAAATTGACAGTTCACAACATTTACTTATTTTTCTATTAGATCTTTGTAGCAGAAATTATGATGTACTTTTTAAGGTCTCCCCTTCAAGACTAAAGGATTTGTTTCCCTGCTGTTGGAAGTGCTATGAGCTGACAGCCCTCCACTGTCAGCCTTTTGGAATTATTTCAGCTAAAGAGTTACCTCACCCAAGGTCATGTCCCTTCCCAGGTTAGGTCGTATCCAGAGCCAAGCCCTCTTGCCCCAATCTGAGAACTCTCTCAAGGGCCACCACAGATTCAGAGCTGGCTGTGCAGTTCACCTATTTTACATAAAAGAGTATAAAAGATATAATAAATACTCAAAAAAAGTAGAATATTACTAGGATGATATTTTTGGCCCTGGAGTCTCCCAAAGAATATGATGTGTTTACAAGGAAAAAATAAAGCAAACTCTGTGAGGAAATAAGATTTTATGAGTGAGAATTGTCTCCCAAGGACTTCAGATATTAACATTAATAGAAAAAGAATATAAAATAACTATGTATGAAACATGCAAGAAAATAAAAAATGAAATAAAAAGTGAGCAAAGAAGAAATCTACCAAAATGACCAGGCAGATATGAAAAATAACCAAATAGAAATTGAAAAATATAATAACTAAGAGTAAAGACTCAATGGACGGGGTAAACAACAGATTGGACTCAGCCAAATAAAAACTTAGTAAACTGTAAGACAGACCTGATGTAATTACCCAGAATGCGGCAAAGAGACACAAGGAGATAGGAATACAGAAGAGAAATTAAAAGACACTGTGGATAAAAAGAAAAGGTCTAAAATATATATAACTGGGGACCCTAACGGCAAGAGTAGAGAGAATGAAAGAGAGGCAGTATTTAAAGATAATAGCTATGTATTTTCCAGAATTGAGATACCATAATCAGAATGTATATCAAGCAAGATTTTTTAAAAAGGCCATACCTAGATACACTGTAGTAAAACTGTGGAATGCCAAACAAAGAGAAAAATGTAAAAATAGCCTGAGGGAAAAGATAGCTCATCTATAAGAGAATGACAATTAGACCAATAACAAACTCCTCAAAAGCAATAGTATTAGGCAGAAAGTAGCAAAATCATATCCTGAAAAAGCTGAGAAAAATAGCTACTTAGGACTGTATACAGAGAAACTATTTTTTCAAGAGCAAGGTTGAAAGGCAGACATTCTTAACAACTAAAACAGAGAGAGTTTATAACCAAAAGATCTATATAAAGGAACTCCTAAGAACTATTAATATATTTCAGGAGGTGAGATAACTTTAGGGAAAATTTGAGATTCAAGAAAAAATGCAGAGCAAAGAAATTAGTTAACATGCAAGTAAAAATAAATAATCATTGTACATACAAAATAATAATACTTTTAAGTAGAATTTGTATATTAAAAACAAATATGACTAAATATTGGACTACTATAGCATTTAAATTAGAAGTTGGGACAGAGTAATTAGAAAATATCAAAGAATTTACTGACAAATAATCAAAGTTAATAAGGAGTTTAGCAAATTGGTTAGATATATAACCAATGGACAAAAATATCAACTGCATTCCTATATACCTGCAACAGTTACATATATATCCGAGATATGTTCAGAGATGTTCAAAGCAGCACTATTTGTAAATAGCAAAAAACTAGAAACAGTCAAAATATCTGTCTATAACAGAATAATATGTAGTTGATTCATAAAGTGGAATACTATATAGCAGTAAAAATACAACTACACATAGCAACATAGATAAAAATCACCAGCATAAGGTTGAGCAAGAAAAGCACATTGTACAAGACAACATATAATGTAATTCCATGTGTCTAAAATTCAAAACCATTAAAAACTAAACATATTGTTTAGGGATACAAATAAATATGGTAAAACTACAATGAAAATGAGAGGAATGATAAACACAAATTGAAGACAGTGGCTGCCTTCGAGAAAGGAGAGAACAGAATGGAATTGGGGCATGACTCACTCAGGAGACTTCAAAGGTGATAGTAATACACTTTTTCTTAAACTTGATGGTGAGTATGTATTTGTTGTTTCATTATTCTTTATATTGTACATGTATTTTACTGATACTTTTATCTATTCACTATTTAATAAAGACAAATATAAAACAAAGTAAGGAAATGATAAACATAAATTCAGGAAAGTAGTTGATGGGGAACAGGGATGAGCATAGCATAGGGGAAATGAACACATTTAAAAATCGTAACATAGAAAACTTCTAAGAGGTCTTAAATTATGACATTAAAATATTCTATTTCTTAGGGGATAGGTCCATAAATGTTTGTTGTGCTCTTCTGATTCATAATTTGCTTGTATGTCCTATGTATGCTTTCGTATATATTGGATAATTCATAAAACATTTTTTTTTAAAAAGGCCATTCAGGTCTGGCAGCACCATTCTACTCACCAGAATGCATCTCACTGTATGAACAGCACTTGGATCTTTATGGTTTGCTGCCCAGTGAAGTGGGATCTTGCCTTCAACATCAGGAATCCCAATGTTGGAATCATGCTTGATAAGCAGCTTCACGTGCTCAGGGTTATTATAGTAGGCACTCCAGTGCAGAGCTGTTTGCTGCAAATAACAACAGCAACAACAATAGTAACAACAACAACAACAAACTTTCCCCAAGCTTTCACTGTGTGACAGGCACTGTCATAGGGGTTTTATACAATATTTTCGCCCTTATCCTTGATTTTACTTTCTGCAACCGTGGTGAGAAAATATTAAATTGAAAATTCCAGAAATAAACAATTTATAAGTTTTAAATTACACACCACTCTGAGTAGCGTGATGAAATCGTGCACTGCCCTGCTCTGTCCTGCCCAGGACACGAATCCTCCACATTCCCTGCCTGTTAGTCACTTAGTAGTCAAGTTAGTTATCAGATCAACTGTCAAGATATCGGAATCGCAGTGGTTGAGTTCAAGTAACCCTTATTTTACTTGATAATGGCTCCAAAGCTCAAGAGTACTGATGCCGGCAATTCAGATATGCCAAAGAGCAGCTATAAAATGCTTCGTTTAAGGGAAAAGGTGAAAATTGTATGCTGAAGTTTGCTAAGATCTATAGTAAGAATAAATCTTCTATCTGTGAAATTGGAAAGAAGGAAAAAGAAATTCATGCTAGTTTTGCTGTTGCACCCTAAACTGCAAAAGTTATATCCACAGTGTGTAATAAGTGCTTAGTTAAGATGGAAACTTAAATATATGTGTGGAAGACATGAACAGCAATGTGTTACTATTGGCAGCAATTGGGTTTGGTACTATTCACAGTTTTAGGCATCTACTGGGGGTCTTAGAACTTATCCCCCATGGATAAGAGGGGACTATTATATATTTAATCTCATGTGGTCATCATGACATTTCTGGGACATAAGTACTCTTTTTAATTTGCATGTGATTGATGAGGAAACTGAGCACAGGAGGATAAGTAATCTGCTCAAGGACATAAGGGAACTAAGTGGCTGAACTGAGATTTTAACCCAGGTAGTCTGACTCCAGAATCTGACCTCTTAATTATGACAGTCATCTAATTTATAAGGTACTACTAATAAGACTGAGAAAGAGAAAAGCAGCCCGATAATTTATGAATAATTATCAATGAAGTAATGATTATAATATTGTACTTCTGGTTATCACCAAACACCTTAAGAATTTGATTGGATGTTTTGAATTTTAATATATATCAAAAAGAAGATCCATGCATTGAAATTTATGGATCAGGAATCTGTTCCTTATATCAAAAATAAATTTAAATTTAATTATAATTTTACAGGATAAATTGCTAGGCTTAGTTACTGATGAAAGATACATTTTGAAAATATAGCAGCACTTGCTTTTGTCAATCTAAATAACTGACAGAGGCTCTCTAAAAGAAAATGATGTTTATTCAGGAATAGGGCATTGTAATGGGAATATGAGTGCCATAGTAAACTATGTGCATATTCAGAAAGGTATAGCAAGACAAAGATTTTTAAAGAAAACATGAGGAGGATTACATAATTGTTTTGAAATTATTATCCTTGGCTATCAGGATCAATAACAAGGGTGATGCCAGTCTGAGGTTGGACAGGCAGTTGCTAGGCAGATGTCCTTGCAGAACCATGTTTTGTGTAAGGTTGCAATGGCCTTCATACAAGGTTGCAGTTTTTGCAGTATTTTGTGATAGTTTTGTTATCAGGTAAACAAGCATGAGAACCTTCTCTTTATAGCCTTCCCTAGCTCTATTTGTCAGGGTTTTGTTTTGTTTTAACACAGCAACTCCATTTTGATTTTGACAACTTTCACACTTTATTTTAGATAAAAGTTAAAAATCATCATCCTGAACTTGCTGAAGTTGCTCTAAAATCTCTTCTGCCATTCTCATCAACATACTTCTGTAAGACTTGTTTCCCTATTAGGAGAAACATTAAGGAAAAACATAGAAACTGTTTAGATATACATTATCCTTTGTGATTAGCACTGTCACCAATCCAATCTAGAATTAGATAACTGAATGAGCAGGAACCAAGCTCATTTGTCATATTTAAAACTTTAAAAATTGACATACATGTTATTCATTCAAAGTATACCTATAGGCATTTAATATGAAGTCACTATTTAACTCATTACTTTAGTTTAAACTGCAGATCAAAAAAAGCCACAAGTATAATAGCAAGTAATTGCCTATAACTACATTTTCAATAAACAACATGTACCATTTCTGTAATTCTTTTCTTTTCCTATGTTATGTTTGTTCTGATTATATTTACTGAAATGTAATATTATGTTTGTTGAAACTAACAGTAAAACAGTAAAAAGTTTGGGCTTGTATTTTCTACATTTTTGTTTTTTATTTTTCTAGTACAGTAATTCTTTTTTTATTGTGATAAAATATATATACACAAATGTTTATATATATCTAACATATATAAACAAAATTTGCCATTTTAACTGGTTTGAAGTATACAGTTTGATGGTATTTACATTGTTGTACAACCATCACCAACAACCATCTACAGAACATTTTCATCTTCCTGAAGTGAAACTCTGCACCCATTTATTTAACAATAACTTCTTATTCTCACCTCCCTCCAGCTCTTGGCAACCACCATTCTACTTTTCTGTCCCAATGCATTTGATTACTCTAGATACCTCATAAGTGGAATCATAAAATATTTGTCATTTTGTGTCTGACTTATTTCACTTAGCACAATGTGTTTTTCAGTTTAGCCATGTTGTAGCATGTGTCAGAATTTCATTCCCTTTTAAGGCTGAATATTCTATTGTATATATAGATTAAACATAGATACCACATTTTGATTATCCAGTTATCCATCAATGGACATTTGGGTTGTTTCCATCTTTTATTGAACATGGATGTATAAATATCTGTTTGAGTTTTAATTATTAATTAATTTTAATTATGTTGGGTATATAGCCAGGAGTAAATTGCTGAATCACATGGTAATTCTCTGTTTAATTTTTGAGGAATTGCCATGCTGTTTTCCACAGTGGCTATACCATTTTACATTCCCACACATAAGCACATGGGTTCAAATTTTTCCACATTCATTCAACACTTGTTATTTTCTGTTTTTGTACTAATAGTAACAGTCATCCTAAGGGGTAGGAAGTGTTAGCTCATTGTAGTTTTGCATTTCCCTAATGATTAGTGATGTTGAACATGTTTTCATGTGATCCTTGGCCATTTGTATATCTTCTTTGGAGAAATGTCTATTTGGGTTCTTTGCTCATTTTTAAATTAGATTGGGTTTTTTTTGTTGTTCATTTTTAATGTATGTTATAAAATAATTGATCTGTGACAGATTGGAAATTTTTTAATTTTTTATTTATTTATTTTTTTTAAGCCAGTCAAATTTAGCAAGATTGGAAATTTATAAAACTGATCCTTCACCACAAATAGTTTTAGAATCACTAATCTAGGCTTTTGTCTGGCTTTCTTCTCCGTGCCTGCCTGGACTACGCAGATGTATTTTCCATGTGTCTGACTAGATAACCTCCCCTCACTGTTCAACAACAGAAGAATATAGATACTGGAAGACAGCAAGAAGGAAGTTCCTAGAATATATTGGAAAAGACATTTTAAAGCCCCAAGACATTTGTTGCTTCTTAAGTGATTAATGGGTCTTTGTGGATTGATCAAAGTACTTTTTTCAGTGAAATATTAGCACTACAAATGCTGTGAGTTAGCAATAATATTAACATACAATACTTGTAAATTTAAAGTTGATCTCAGAACTCTGGGTGACTACTAAACAAAATCTGAAAACTACATAAAGAACACCATGGGTGTGAAAGGATTATTTAATATAAACCCAATGGATTTAATCATAAGGGTTTTAATTACATGGGAGCACTGGAGTGAGCAAGACACTATGACTAAGTGCATGATAGAAAGGAAGAGGATTATTGCACTTGTCTCACTAAAGTCCACATTTATTTTTTCCTTGTGAAGGATGATCAGAGCATCAATCTAACAATGATCAGTGTGTATAACATGTTAAAATTCAAGAGCAGGGAAGATAATGTATCCTAGTTACAAATGCCAGAGCTGATATTAGAAGTGAAATGAAACTCATAATTATTTAATAGCTAACATTTATTAAGGGTATATTATGCACTAGGCATTACGCTAAGCAATTTATATGTATTATCTCATTTTATCTTCAATAACCCTATTATCCTTTTTTCACATATGAGAAAATTGAGTCATAGAGGACTTAAGGACACACAAGTGAATGGTGGCTTCTGGGTTGAAACCCAAGAAGTTCAATGCCAAAGCCCAGGCCATTAAACCATTATGTACTTAGTACATTGCCTGGGACATCTGGCTACTATGAGTCTAACCACATATCACAACTACCTGTCAATTGGGTTTTGGAATTAGACAGGCTTGGATTTGAATTCTATTATAGTTTTGCCACTTGCATCTTGAGCAAAATTTTAATCTTTCTGAGCTTTAGTTATTCCATCTGTAAAAAGGAGATGATACTACCTACCACATATGGTTGCTAAGAGGATAAAATGACAGAGTTAAAGTGAAATACTTTACTGGGATATATGGAGACTTGGAATTGTTCTACCATGTGTATGGGTGGTAATTTAGGTCTTCTTCCTTGAGGTTTCACATCATAAAACGAAGTATTTGCTTTCTGCTCTTATTTGTCTTTGATTTTGACAGTCCAATACCTTGTTTTTATCCTGTGTATCCACTTCTCCTGGTGCCATAAACTTCAGCAGAAGTGCCAAACACTTAGGGCTCCTGTGCCGGGTGGTCAAGTGTAAAGGAGTCATTTCTTCTAGATCCTTTTGCATCCAGTTTGCTCTGCGTGTAAGTAAGAGTTTCATGAAACGATAATTTCCCTAAATAAAAAACAAGAGATGATAAGAAGAAATTTACTTTGGGGCCAAAACATTTTTAAAATTTTAAAATGTTTTAAGTATTTTAATTAGTCTCCTAGAGCAATAACATTCAGAGAAATTAATAAAAGAAAAAATACTTATAATTCTACATGAAGGTATCAATTATTTTATTTTTTTCAAGTTTTCTTCCAACCACTATCTACATAAATATAACTTACATAGTGGCTCGTCAATATTTTATTGGGTAAAGCCAACATGTTTTACTTAACCAGTTTATTTATTTATTTATTTTTGAGACAGAGTCTCACTTTGTGGCACAGGCTAGAGTGAGTGCCGTGGCATCAGCCTAGCTCATAGCAACCTCAATCTCCTGGGCTCAAGTGATCCTACTGCCTCAGCCTCCCGAGTAGCTGGGACTACAGGCATGTGCCACCATGCCCGGCTAATATTTTCTGTATATATTTTTAGTTGGTCAATTAATTTCTTTCTATTTTTTTTTTAGTATAGACGGGGTCTCACTCAGGCTGGTTTCGAACTCCTGACCTTGAGCGATCCGCCCGCCTTGGCCTCCCAGAGTGCTAGGATTACAGGCGTGAGCCACCACGCCCAGCCTTAACCAGTTTATTATTGCTGGATATTTTCAATATCTAACAATATTTTCTCTTATAGAAAATGTCTTTATGTACACCTTTTATCACACAGTTTGTTTTTCTTAATTTTTTCATAAGAAATTATCAGGAAATAAATTGCTGAGTCAAAGAAGTTTGTACATTTTATGGTGTTTGGTATATTTTCCAAATTGCTATCTAGTAACAACAATGTGTGGGTGTATTAGTTCCAGCACATTCCAACCAATATAGTACCTATTATTTATATTCAAAATATCATAACCTTGGGAAATAAACAAAGACGTTAAATCCCAATTTACAGGTCAAGAAACTGGTAACCCTTTGTTTTGTATATGGTCCTTTGGTTAATAAGGAGGGGACGGGTTAGTTTTCTTGAAAAGAGATATTTATGGGTACAATTAAGGTAGAAGCTGCTTAATCAAACTTTGGATCTCATATCGTCACCTAAACACCAACCCAGAAGGCATAGTAGGCCCATGCGTTTTCAGGCAATACTCTCCATATTACATAAATCCTCCAATCTGGTAGAATCAACCCACCTGGAGAAAGCAGCTTAACTACAAGGGCTACAGCAATACACTGTTGAGGATTTCAGGCTAGCCATTACATAGTAAGTCTGTGTAATATGGGAGCTTTGAAACAAACAAAACTCTCTAAAATTGTTCTTTCGAGCTCTTATCTGAGATCCTCACTTCCAATTCTGGTTGAAGACTTCTGTTTGCTGGGTACCACAGATATTTCAAGGTTAACATGACCAAACACTATTGCATGATCAAGTTCTCTGCCTACTTCAACCCTATTTATCTGTCCCTATTCAAAGCATAATGGTAGGCAGGGTTATTTGTCCTTTTCATCTTCTGAGACCCTCCACATCCTTAACCTTGTTAGAAGTAAGGCCCTTTAGTATTATAATACATTGATGTTCTACTATAAATGGCTATGGATATTAGTAAGGAAGACATTGTTAATCAAGCGGACCATCCACTGTGAAGACTGTGAAGCTGTAAGACCAACGGACTATCTGTAGCTAGAATGAGGTGCAGAAGGATAAATGAGACTTGCCTGCTTGCCTACAAGGGCAGAGATAAGAAGAGATAAGAAAGATCAAGGCTAGGAAAGAGAGTCCATAAGACTATGACTCAGCTTCATTATTTCCTCTCAGAGAGGCTGTCCTTGAAGACCCTTAGCAGAACTTATTTTGTATCTTTTCGTTTCCTTCATAGTACTTTTCTCAATTTTTAGTTACATATATTAATACATTTGTTTGCTTCCCTTCACTGTGACCCCCCCCTTATAAACCGTGAGCTCCATGAAGGGAGTGACTATGTTTTATCAATCACTGTGCTCAGTATAGTTCCTGGCACAAAATAGATGATTAATAAATATTACTTGAAGGATTGGGTGAAAAAGAAGTGAAGTATCTTCCAGATGTTTTTGTTTTTACTTAAAAATTCTTATTTATAGTTGCTATGTTAGATCCTACCAGTTAAGAATCTTAACTCTCAAGTATCTGGTATTTGATTATTCTTTTCAATGTTTCATTTATTTGAGCTTCATTAATGTCTACATCATTTATCAGGACTTCTCGTTTCATTCAGTGCCAGCTCTTGACAAGGAAGGTGCTAAAATTTCCTCAAGAGGGCACCCTGCTCTAAATTTCTTGCCATCTTTTCTTTAAACAAAGAAAAAGTGCCCAGGAAAAACAAATCTATGTGACACTTCATACTGAAAAACAAGGTTTGACCTTTCTGAGCATAACATTTCAAATATTACAGAATAATTCATCATGACCTTTTAAAGATATTTAATCAGACATTCATTTTGATTGTGAAATTAGAGAAAAAGGGAAGGAGAAAAAGGAAACTAGTATATATTGGTAGGCGTAACTACTGAGTTCCAGACACAGTGCTTGGCATATTTACATTTTACATTATTCTGGGGACTCTACCTATATAAGACATGGTACATCTCAGTAATAATATTCATTCATTCATTCATTCAACAAATAGTCACTTAGCCTTGTTATAGACAATAGTACAATATTAGCACCTCACTTGTTACAAACTCTTTGACACAATTTCATCTTTGCTTCTCATATAAGTATTAATATCAAGGAAAATTTTTACAGATTAAATAAAGTATTCACTTGTGTCTATTTTCTCATCTGTGAAACAGGGGATGATAGTACCTAAAATTATTATGCATATGAAATGAGATAAGTAACATTTGTAAAAGTACTTAGAACAGTGCACAATGCAAATGCTTAGTAAATGTTTGCTATTATTACGAATAATTTTCCAGTGTAGAGAAGGCACCAAAATGTAGATGGTCAGGTGGAACCAGGAGTGGCCCATGAGAGAGGCCATGTAGACAGGAAGATGTTATTGTAGTATACATGGTTCAGCTAGTGACTAAGGAGAGAACCAAAAGGAACAGGTAAAAGTAAAAATAGTAAGAATGTTATATATAGAGTTATCTGCTGGGAATACATTTCAAGATCCTCAGTGAATACCTGAAACCACGTATAGTACCAAACTCTCTATACACTGTTTCTACCAATACATACACACCTGTGATAAAGTTTAATTTATAAATTAGGCACAGTAAGAGATTAACAACAGTAACTAAAAATAAAATAGAAAATTACAATAAGTATTAAAAGTTATATGAATGTGGTTTCTCTCTTTTTCTCTTTCAAAATACCTTAAAATTTTCAGACTGCAGTTGACCATGGTAACTGAAACAGCAGAAGGCAAAACCATGGATAAGGTAGGACTACTGTATGGTTTTTCCGATTTTTTTCCCTTACATTCAGAAAGATGTCTATATTCTACCTAGAGATAATGATGATATAGGACCAATAAGGGCATATCCAATAGCAATTTAGCTGGTACCCTTGGAAGGGATCCTATTCCAAAGGACAGAAACTCACTGGATATTACCTACAAAGGCTGTGGCTAGAAACAATATAATTCACTTGGACCAAGATCAACCTCCTTGGTCTCATGGACACACATTTATTAAATGCCCACTGTATGCAAATTCAACCTCTGGGAATGAGCAGAAGGGACAGACAACTTTAAGAGCTAAATTCAGGAGAATATCTCAAGTTTCAATGAAAAAGGGGAAGATACTAGTTTGAGGCAGCAAGTTTGAAGGTTTGACCACCCTCTGAGAGTTGTATGATCCTGGAAGCCAATCATGTTATGGTCCACTTTGCTTCCTGTAAAGCCCCCTCAATATGAAACAAATAAAATGTCTAAATATTTCCTCAATGTTGCTTGAACTAAGGACTTCTTAAGTTCTCAGGAATATTCTTATAAGGCAAATACTTTGGGAAAGATTTGGAAGGTAATCATTTAGTACTGCCTCCTTAAGTGTACTCCTCAGAAACTGATCCTGAAGTGATGACTGTTTGTTTTGGATCTGCTTTGATAATTTCTTACTGGGCAAGAAATAGTATGAGTGAAGGAGATAATAGATCAAAAGAGTATATATTCTTAAGAAAACTCTGATGGAAAGTGAGTAGAAGTAAGGGAGCTGAAGTTACAGGATGGTCTTGATTAAGTCACTGAAAGGACATTACTCTGATCTGACCAGGTCCATTGTGCCTCTGAAATATGAAAACATTTCCCAGTGTTTCTGAAAGTGAATACAATGTTTTTCTTGTTTTTTGTTTTTCATTAGGTAGTTATAATTCTCATCTTAATTTTCCTATAATTATTAACAACAAAAGCTTCTTTTATTTTGGTCTGTCATAAAAATGATTATAATTGAATTTTCCCCAAATATACAAAAAGGAGTATAATCTCTGAAAGGGTGAAAGAGAATGAAAAAGCTCTCTGACCTGGAGAAGAGGACTTGAAATAAATCTGGGAAAGAAATCAGCCCCAAATGCCAATTTTAGCTTTATATTTCTGTCTGTCCAGTTCTCTTAAGATAAATTCCTTTTCCAGAAAAAAGCATATATTTATCTAATCTTAATAACAATGATATGGAGATTTTGAGTGAAATATTTTGATTTTTTGCTTTAGATTTTTCATTTGTAAGAAATAAAACATAACAGATATGGTTAACGATTCCTTTGTGTCCCCAATTCTTCCTCTTTGGAGACTATTCTGAACTGGATATTTACCATTCCAATGCATGTTTTTATACTTTTATTTCATATGCACATGCACACACACACGTGCATACATAAGCTACAGAGTATTGTTTTACATGTTTTCAATCTTTATATAAATAGTCCTGCATGAATCACTTGCCATTTTTTACTCAAAGCAATATTTTTGAAATTTATCCAAGTTGCTTTGGTTCACATACTTTCATGGAGTATTCTGTCATATGAAAATAATATATTCTTCTCTAGAGGAATATTTAGTATGATTCTAATTTTTTACTAGTACAAAAAATATTTTAATGAATATTTTTGTATATATTGCTTGGTAAGTGTACAAGAATTTCTGAAACTGCTGGGTTGAAACTGCTCTCAAAGTAGCTACTCCAACTTACATTCCCATCAGTGACGTATGAGAATTCCTGTTTCTCCACATCCTCATCAGACTTGTTTTGGTTTTGTCATACTTGCTAACTTTTGCCAATCTAATGGGTATACAGTTGTGTTTTAATTTGTATTCCCTAAATGAGGCAGAACATTTTTATGTTTGTTAGCTATTTGTTTCTTCTTCTGTAAATAGCCTTGTGTTGTTTACTTATTTCTGAGCTTGACTATTTGTCTTTTTCTCACTGCTCTGTAAGAGTTCTTTGTGTATTCTGGATACTGATTCTTGGTTGGTTTTGCAAATATTTTATCCCTTTGTGTGACTTACCTTTTTGCTTTGTTTATGTTCTTCCACTAGGAAAGAATTCATAATCTGAATGGTGATATTGTTAGCTTTCTTTGCATTAGATTTCTTTTCTTTTCTTTTTTTTTTTTTTAGAGACGGGGTCTCGCTCTTGGTCAGGCTGGTTTCGAACTCCTGACCTTGAGCTATCCACCCGCCTCGGCCTCCCAGAGTGCTAGGATTACAGGCGTGAGCCACCGCGCCCGGCCTTGCATTAGATTTCTTCACATACTTTGGAATTTTTGTTTGTGGGTTCATTTCTTTCCTTTTTTTTTTTTAGAGATGGGGTCTTACTCTGTCACCCAGGCTACAGTACAGTGGCACAACTGTAGCTCACTGCGGCCTTGAACTACTGGGGCTCAAGTGATCCTTCTGCCTCAGCCTCCTGAGTAGCTGGGACTGCAGGTACACGTCACCATGCCTGGCTTTTTTTCCCATTTTTTGTAGAGATGGGGTCTTGCTGTGTTGCGCAGGTTGGTCTGAAACTCCTGTGTTCAAGTGATACTTCTACCTCAGCCTCTGAAGTCATTGGGATTAGAGGCATGAACATTTTATTTTATTTTCTACCTGGCTACTATTTTTTTAATTTTTTGTAGAGATAGGGTATTTTGTAGAGATAGCTATTTTGCTCAGGCTGGTCTTGAACTCCTGGACTCAAGTGATCCTCCCGCCTTGGCCTTGCAGGTTCGTTTTAAAGAGAAGATTGTTTGCCATCGTTTTTCATTTGTTTGTTTTTTTTTCTTCTCTTTGCTCACCCTTATAGCTGCTTCTACCCAGCTCCTTGTCCATTATAAGAAACTGGTCTTAAATGGTCTTGGAGTCCTGTCTCCAGTGATATTAGGGATATCACAGTTATTGTCACTGAGCTGGTGGGTAGCTTCCTGGTCCTGAAGCTTGGACTGAGTCCTGTTTCTCTATTTCTCTAGATAAACAGTTTCCTTTAAAGCTATAGCCTCATAGTAAGGCAAAGATTATCCCCAAATTTTAAGTATTTTCTTGGCTTTAGCACAAATATGACCACCTTTCAATCGCTCAGTGGAAAGGAAGGGGGTATCTTCCTGAACGAGATGTATCTGAGATCATATTCTACAAGATTGCTGTCTGTTCCTGGTGTCTTTATCACTAACTTCTAGACCATTAGCGGCAGATCTGCAAAACATTCTGGATTCTCACCCTCTACATTTCTTCCCCTAATGGCTACCATATTTTCTATATCTATCTTCTCTTTATTTTTTTTAAATTTCTTTTTTTTTATTTTGCTCAGGTTGGTCTTGACCTCCTGAACTCAGACAATCCTCCCACCTTGGCCTCCCAAAGCTCTAGGATTACAGGCATGAGCCATAGCACCCGGCCTGCCTTCTCTTTAGCTGAGACAATTACTTTAACAGACTGCAATACCCCATACTTGCCTAACATTGCCAATAGCAGCCCTTTTTCCCACTGGAATACCAAAGAGGTATTTTTGGTATGTTTTCCCAAAACCAATAGTTTGGGAGCTACATCTTTCCCAAATAATCTCTTTGCATTCTTGTTCTCTGCGTCCCTAGTGCTCATAGTTACTCTTATTGTAGTTCAGGGGAAAACAAATGTTCACTATATATATACAAATGTTCATTATGTTTTTTTGTTCATTTATAGGTTTATATATAATTTTATCCTGGAAATATTATAACTACATTTATAATAGCACATACAAATGTAAAGTAGGCATTCCGTCATATTTCATTCCAAATCCTAACCATATTATATACCAAAAATACATTATTTAAAATTGAATGGAAATAATAGAAATATCATGTGTTATTATTAATTCTAATGGTATCTATATAGTTGTATGTTTATAAGCTCTCAAGCCATTTACTGTATTAATTTTTAAAAAGAATCACTATCCCTAGGAAGTACATAGGTAAAAAATATCAGCAATTTCATTTTATCAATTTTTCTGTGGTAGTTACAGGCACAAATGAGTTTTGGAAATACTATAATAGTGTTAAGAGAGGCAATATGCCATGTGCCTTGAGTGCCCCTGCATGTGCCTTGTGCCTTGAGTAAACTTGCAGGTGTGCCAAGAAGGCAAAGCTCTGAACTCCTCTTTACTGGGGCCTGTAGCAGACTTGCCATATCATTGTGCAGCTTAAGAATTGATCTTAGGGAAAGGAATACGTGCCCAGCCCAGAGCAGCATAAGAGTCATACATTCCAGCTTAGGTTTACCTAACAAACAGGGTTGCTGCTTGAAGGCATAACAAAGAGTTTGATCTGCACGTAAACAAATGTTGCCCAGCCCCACAGCCCTGGGGTCTGGAGGACACTTGATAAACACCTTGCCCTTATGGGGTACCGCCTGAGCTCATGGGATGGCT
>VBSM01003204.1:23196513-23232597 GCA_008086735.1 Cheirogaleus medius
TTTTTTTTTAACATGTGGAGTTTGAGGCATCTGAGGGGAATCTACGTAGAGATGTCTAGCACCAAAAAAAGGATATATATGGATCTGAAGATTGGAGGAGATGGCTAGATTCAAGATATAGGTTTATGAAGCATTTATGCTAATAGTTGCTTCAAATGTTTTCTCAAAAGACATTAATTTTCTGATATAAATCAAAGCACATAAACTGGAAATATAAATCTCTATATCCTTCTTAAAATATAAACATAATTTAAATACTCACATAAATAGCTCAGTACAATGCAATCATAAGATACCACTACCACATCAAATATATAGTATAAATAGATTGGAAAAGGAAGCACCTTCTTGTGTGCTTAGATAATTTTCTTATCTCAATTGATTTAGATGTGTGGCTGTACTCTGGTTTCTTAGTCTTTAAAGTAAATTTTTATAGGGAAGCAAACAGTTATAAAAAGCAAGTCACTGAAAGGCATAAATTTATTGAGCTATAGAAATGAAATTAAATCTGTGTTCCTTTTCCCAGTGACAGACATTTTCCCTCTTTCCTTAAACTTCAGATTGTCAAGCCTAAATCCTGTGTTTTAATGTTAAAATTTCTAATTACTCAACAAATATAATGCTAACCATATCACTAACCTGCCATCTTAAGCAAATTAAAAAAAATTTTTTAAAGTCATTTGACAATTCATTAAGCAAAGGCTAAGAATGGTGCTTCAAAGACAGAATAGGAGCTTTATTTGCTATTTTCCAAGTTTAAGATGTTCATCCATCTGGCAGAGCAGCTAGACAATACATCAGCCAAGAACATCTCTCTGGCTTGAAAAAGATTCTGGCTCTCAAAGAGGATTTGACTGAAGGAAAGGCAACATCTTTAGTTGCTCTGTGGCTGAACTCCTCTAATATTTCTCCCCAATGTCTCCTCCAAGCCTTGGCTTCATCCACTAACTTAGTTTAGTGGAATAGGAATAGGAATAGGCAGAGGTATCAAATAGCACACAAACGGCATAAGTGAAAGAGAAAATGTTACTGTCCAAAAAAAAAAAAAAAGATAGGTTTTTCTCTGTGAGAGGAAACTATGGAAGGGTATTCTTGATTCTGCGACTTCTGTACCCAATGCCAGATTTTTCACTGTGCTTTTCCTGACTAATATAGCTTATTTTATTTAGGTTATTATGAAAATTAGTCCTCTCAGTGGAGGACATTTCATATATAGGAAACAGAAAAATGTTATAAAAGGCTGTGATGCTTATTTCTACAAGGACAATTCTGTTGTGCTTGTGAGGTACTCTCATTTGTTTACAGTGATGCTTTAAATTGGTACAACCTTTTGGGATGATAATAAAGTATATTCTGTTTCTCACAGTTGACATTTTATTTGTAGGGCAACATCTCTTCAGTCTTAAACTCTAGCAAAAGGTAGTTCTCAAACTCTAGCATGCATCAGGATCACCCAGAGGGATTGAAAACACAGATTGCTGAGGCCCTCCCCCAGAGTTTCTCATTCTTTAGGTCTGGTGTGGAGCCCAAGAATTTGCATTTCTAATAAATTTCTGGGAGCTGCTGGTGCTGCTGGTCTAGGATTCTATACTTTTTTTTTTTTTTTTGAGATAAGGTCTCGCTTTGCTGCCTGGGCTAGAGTACAGTGGCCTCAGCATAACTCACTTCAGCCTCAAATTCCTGGCCTAAAGTGATCCTCCTGCCTCAGCCTCCCAAAGTGCTAGGATTACAGGTGGGAGCCACTATGTCCAGCCAGATCCTACACTTTGAGAACCATGTCTAAACAAGGAAACTCAACCTGGATCAATGAAATTAGAATTTCTGACACTTTGGTATTAATATTTCTTAAATTCTGTGCAGGTGGTTAAAAAATGCAATCGGGATTGAGAAGCACTGACTTAGTTCAACCATTCATTCAACATTCAATAGTTATTTTTTGCGTGATTACTTTGTATCAGACATTATGCCAAGCATTGTGGAAACTTTAAAAAAAATTAAAATACAGATGCACACTCATATAAAATACAATATAAGCAAGGAAGGGTAAGTGCATAAAAAAGGTACAAAAACAGCCCAAGAGACAACAAATAGGATAGAGGATATATTTTTAGTCCCTTGTGAGGAGGGGAAGGGGTTTGATCAGGAATGACTTCATGAAAGAGATGGCAGTTGAACAGGATCTTGACTTGGGATGGATCACCAATACTTTAGCACTCTTCCATGTTTCCAACTTATTCCTGCTCTCCATTTCTTTGATAATGACATCGAACATTTTCTGAATTTTATGCAAAGTACTATACAAAGACAGCTTCAAGTCTTATTTCCACTCCTCCCAATCAATTTGTCCCCAGAAGCTCCTCCTATATGGATATTCTGAAGCCAACATTAGTAAATCGTGTATGTCAAGTCTCTTGGGTGCACTTATTATAAGGTGCAATAATTCCCACATCATTGCTCACTTTGGCTGTAATAGAGAGTGAAACCATATGCAAATGTTATTCACTGCTATAAGACAATGAGATCAGTCCTATGATAGAAGTAAGGACAGAGAGTAGTAAAAACTCTGTAGGGGTACATTTAACCCAGCCTCGAGGGCTTGGTAAAAGCTTCTTGGAGAAAACAATGCCTGAGCTGCATGTAAAAGGTATATACAATTAATCCAGCTTAAAGTAGGAAAGGAGCTGACTGTGCAAGGGCACTATGTGCGGAGGATGAGGAAGAGGTGACTAGAATAAAAGCTTTAAATAGTTAGCATGCCTGAGGATAGAGTAGAATGGGGGACACAGGAAGCTGAACCCAAAAAGGTAAGCAAAAACCAAATGGTGAAAAGTGCTGGACTAAGGAGTTTGGACTTTTTCATTTCTTCTGAAGGAGTATTGAAGAATTTAAGTAAGGCCGTGACACAAGAGAGGTCTCAGTCAGCTCACCTCCACATCCAAAGGCAAATCACTGACTTTCTCCTAGCCTCAGTTTCCTCCCACATGACAAAAGAGGAGGTTGGATTATGAACTAAAGCTCATCCAGCTTAATGTTCTTTAACTCTGTGATTCTAAAAGGCAGAAGACCCACTCATTATAGCCACTTCAAAACTAAATGCTTTTTATTCTAATTGCCTCAACAATGACTTAATTTCTAATCATTTTTACTTTCCCTAACCACAGAGTCATAGGTTTTGAGTCTATTTCCTTTTTCCTAATACAGTACAAATAATTCATCTTTCTAGCATATTGAAGTTCACTTTAGGGGATCCAGAAATGCCACCCCATGGGGAGGTGGTTTGGGGTAATTAAATGACAATGGATTTTGGAAACAGTCAGATCTGGGTACTTCTTTGGCTATATTAACTGTGAGCAAGTTACTTCTCAAAGCCTCAGATTTCCCACTGGCAAAAAAGAAAAAAAATAGTGACCAGTGCACAGAAAGTGCTCAATAAATATTGGTTTCTTTCTCAGATACCATTATTGCTTTCCTCTCATAAAAGTAGTCTTTGTAAACAAAATGCCTTTCATTTGTTTCTCATTGTTTGCTGTTTTATTATAATTGGTCTGATGTGTTCTTACGGACCCTGATCAGCCTTCTATGTGATACTGCAAATAAAGTTATTAAAACATCATATTTTAATATTAAACTCAGAATATAAGTGCAACCAATCTTCTTTATCTCCTGGTTCCTTTGAAGCACCCCAAGTCTTGTGGTAGTCTCCATCTTTAGTTTTCCAACAATGTACCTTAGTTTTATTGATCCTAACATGCAGTTTAAAAAAATCAATTCACCTACTTTGCTAAGATGTGTGCTTTGGGGGAACTGTTCCAAACAACTGATTGAATCCATCTGTTGTCTTCTCTACTTCAGTTCCACTATATGGATGGGATTTCTTAGATAGTGGGAAAGACAAATGTAAAGAAATATGTATAAATAAATTCAATTATACTCCAAAACCTTTAATGAACTGCATTCAGACTATGAATTAAAGGTTTTAATTAAATGCTGAGCATAATTAGTAATCTGACTTGGTAACTATTACCCATTTTCAAAATGGTAGCCTAAGTCTTCACAGTGGTGATGCTTGAATTCAAAGCTGTATTTTCTAGTCTCAAATCTAGCCATCTTTAAAAAATTATATCAAAACTCACCTGCATCTACAAAGTGATCCCTGATATCTATGCTGCTTCTCACTTGTCTGCCACCATTCTAGACATTTCTATTTGAAATTAAGAAAGAGGCAGCAGAGTTGGTAAAGCATAATAGTACAGCTTAGTGATTGAAGTGGAGAAGAAAGATTTGCAGATCAAAGATCATTTTAGATGTGCCAATTTGTAATTTATCCCAGGGTAGGTGCCCTGATTGCTATAGCTATGTTTTAACTCTAACAGTTCTAAGTATATCACAATTCTTAAATCAATATTTTAGTATCTCCCTCAAGCCCAAGTATAAAGAAATACACATTTTAGAAAGTTGTTCAAAAATTCTAATTTATATATTTTACATGTATTGAAAAATTTGGAAAATTATTAAAATTTGGGAAAATAAAGTAAGACAAAAGAACAACTACAATTCTATTACCCTAAGCCTAACACAAGCTCTGTCAGCATTTCTGTGTAATCTCTTCCATTCCTTTTTTAGCTTCTTTGTTTAACAAGAGAGATTATTTTTAAAATTTTAATCAAACTATAAATCTAATTTTATATCTGGAATAAGTAGTGATTTTAAAAATAACTTGTGCCATTTGGCAACCATCATAACAATAACAAATTCAGGTGGGAGTAGTCAAAGGATGCTAACAGTAGTGGCTGAGTTTGAGGAGTACCAGGATATTTACATAGTTTCAAATTAGCTCCCCACGGGAAACTTATTAATTACAAAGGAAAAGACAGTGATATCACAGTGGAGGAACCTGGCAGATACTGTTTCATCCAAGTGATCAAAATTATCACCACCATTACTGGGACAAATTGACATCACATGCTTCCTGATAAGATGCACTCAGAGGAACAAAACACCATTCCTGTGGTATTCTTACCAAAAGTGCATAACTTGAATTAAATCATAAGGAAACATCAGAAAAATTTAAAATGAAGGATACTCTATAACTTAACTGGCCTGTACACTCAGAAAATGTGAATGTTATGAAGTACGAATGTGCACACACAAAAGACTGAGAAATTGTTGCAGATTAACAAAGACTAAAAAGACTAACAATTAAATGCAATGCCTGATGTTGGATTTTCTTTCATACAGATAACATTATTGGGACAATTGAAAAAATCTAAATAAGATTTTTGGATGAAATAATATTACTGCTTCAATGAGACAATGTTAATTGTCTCATTTCAATAATTGAACTGTGGTTATGTAAGAGAATGTCCTTGTTTTTAGGTAATATGCACGGATGATTTGGGGGCAAAAAGAGTATCACATCTGCAACTTACTCCAAATGATTCAGTAGACAGTGTTTACACATTCACATATATTGAGAGAAAAGAATAGAGAGAAAGGTAAAGCATATGTGGTAAAATGTGCACATTTAGGGAATTTGAGTGAAGGGTACATGAGAGTTCTTCACACTATTTTTGCAACTTTTCTATAAATCTGAAATTATTAATCCACTCATGGATTGACAGGCACTTGGGTTGTTTCCACATCCTTGCAATAATAGTGAATTGTGCTGCCATAAACATTTGGATGCAGATGTCTTTAGTATAGAATGTCTTTTGTTCCTTTGGGCAGATGCCTAATAGTCCTATTGCTGGATCAAATGATATTTAGCTCTTTAAGGTATCTACAAATTCTTTTCCACAGAGGTTGTACTAATGGAATACTACTCAAGTATAAAAAAAGACAGTGATCTAGCACCTCTTATATTTTCCTGGATAGAGCTTGAGCCCATTCTCCAAAGTGAGGTATCACAAGAATGGAAGAATAGGCACTACATGTACTCACCATTAAATTGGCACTAACCGATCAACTCTAAGGTGCTCACTCGGTAATAATATTCTTTAGGAATTGGGGGATTGGGGGTGGGTAAACTTACAACTAATGGATGGGGTAAGCGTCGTAGGAGGAAATGGCAAGCCTCAAATCATGGTTTGGGTGTGGCAAAGTCATAACATATAACCAATTTTGTTTGTACCCCCATAATATCCTGCAATAAAAAAATAAAAAATAAATCTGAAATTATATAAAATATAAAGTTAGAAGAAAGAAAAACAAATTTTTTGCTATAAAAGTAATAACATAGTCACTAAAAGAATTTTAAAAATAAATTATAAAGAAAACAATGATTGTCCTACATCTCATAAACCTGAGGTAACCATGGTTTACATTTTGATATACTCTTTTCCTGTCTCTTATCTACAAGGAGTTGTTTCTTATCCCCAGATGGCACTACACTTTCAAAATGCTCCATCATCATGTTTTAGTTAATATTCACAATATCTCTATTGTGAAAGCCAGAATTATTTTCACTTCATAGATGAAGAAACACAAATTCAAAAAGATTAAACTATGAGTTTACTTTGAAAGATTTTCAATTTAAGCTGGGCACAGTGGTGTGCACCTGTATTCCCAGCTACTCAGGAGGTTGGGGCTAGAGGATCACTTGAGCCTAGGAGTTCAATGCCACCCTGGGCAACATAGCAGGCCCCCTCTCTTAAAAAAAAAAAGATTATCAGTTTATATAACAGAAAAAAATTGCCACTACATAGCTGATTGATCATGATTCACAAATTGTCCGCAACTTAGTTTCCTGTAAAATGAGAAGTTTGGAGTATATGATTTCCTTCTAACATTAAAATGCCATAATTCTAACATGTTCTATTATCACAACTTTTTTTTTTGTATACAGAATCCATAATGCCTAGCAGCCTAGCACAGTGACTCATATATAGTAGGCATTAGATAAATATTTTTTGAATGAATAAAAAATTATAAAATAGATAGTTATCTTACAGAGGTTATGAAGATTAAACATTATATATGATTGGTTTATAAAGTATAATTTATAATTATAATTAATTGTTACTATTATTGATAATTTGGAATAGAAAACAATATAAAACTAATTGCTTACTATTTTAAAATAGAGACTAAAGTTAATAGCTAACAGATGTCACCTTTTTGTAGAAATCTAAGAAATTTACTATGAAGTTTATTTCTATATTACTCTTGTTTCAAGTATAATTCACCTTATTCTCATCAATAACCAATTTAACTGACTGTTTACAGACAGATGAAGAGACAAATGACAAATTAGTACTCCCCAGGTTTGTGGCATGGACATAAAAAGTGAATTTATTTTTCAAATACCTTTTATAGCCATAGCCTTGCAAGTAGAAGACATCTTATCTAGTTTACTATTGATCCAAATGACAAGGCTGAGCATCAGATTAAGGACATGTCAGAAATCTAAAAGAAGGCTACCAACAGATGCAGCAGGATGGCAGCTTCTTTCAAAATGATCTATTAAGGCTACTGTGTTTACAAAGGCAGTTGAAAAAACACAGCACAATATACTGAGTTGTATCAAGTAACCAGCCACAAAAACTTCTGATACTGATGTGAACCCCCATACACCAATAATGATACATGTTTATTTCCAGCAATAAAAACTATGCCCAGACTTTTGAAGATAAACAAAAGATACAGGGCTTTTTCTTCACCTCACATCCCTTTCCTATTGTCACAGTTTTTCCTTCAACAAATGGTAGCACTTCTAAGAGACGTCATCTATTGCAAGACAACGGGAGATATTATCTAACTTAAGCTGGCTGTCAACCAGAAAGGTCAAGCGCAATTCAAGAATTTCATTCTAAGATATCTTCTTTGGTGATACTGAAATATGATTTAGCTAAATATGGTAATGACCAAAAAATATCATGCCAAAATGGAGTCCTGAAAAATAAAAATTCCAAGGTGTTTCTTATATATAGGATAATATTTTATGAAAACAGAAACACTGTCTTAGTGATAACACAGCAAGCATACTTTTAAAAAAGTAGAAAAACAACAAAAAGGGAAACCTGTTCAGAGGTGGGAAAATCTGTTTTTTTGTGATCACCTTGGGATTAGCACATCTTTATGGAAGATCCATTACTTTCTAGACTAGAATGAATTGAAGAATTTTGTGAGAATCATGGGAATAGAAAAAGCTTCAGAAAAATTCCCCTTTCAGATGTCTTTAGACAGACTTGAACCGGCTTTTCAAAACCCAGAGTGCTTTGAACAATATCAAGAGACCAACATTTGACACTGTTATAGACTAAAGAGATAAAGAACTGTGGTCTAAAACAATTTAAAACATCAACAAAATATTCAACTTTTTAGTTTGCCTTTTCAGCTAGCATATGACACTTTTTATAGTAATAATAAAATTTTTTTGTATGTATCATTAGCTTAAATAGTGGTGAATATCAGCGCAAGTGCATTATCATTATTAAATGCTATAGGTATGTCAGGGCATCTGGATTTTGGTCCTGGCTTTAACTAGTTATCTAAACATAAAACTATCACTCAACTTTACCAAACAATTATTGGACCACCTACTTTGTGTAAGGCATTGTTTTTAGATGTATGGATAAGACAACTTTCTGGGCTTCAGTTTCCTCAGCTGTGAAATGAGGGCATTCAATTAAGTTATAAACTAGTATTTACCAAAGTGTTTTACAGATCACTAGTTCCTTAAATGCTATTAGTTTATGCTAAAAAAAAAAAAAGCACTGGGATCAAATGATTATGAGAAATACTGGATTTTTAAAAAACAGATTTCTTTACTGTGCACCTTCTCAGAGCCTCTGAAATGTTTATATGCACTATGAATTTCCAAAAGGAAGCATGCAGGATTTCCCAAACTTTAAGGAACCCATTTGTCACGAAACATTTTACGGGAATATTATTTTAAAGAAGCAGCTTTGGGAAATGCTGTGCTAAATGATTTTCAAGATCCTTTTAAGCTTTTATAATTTCTATTTTTTTAAATTAGAAACATACAGATGCTCAATACCTAGCCCCACTTTGCTTGGATAAAATAAACTTGGGAAAATATTCTTGAGAAAAAAACCTTTGCAAAGCCAAGAAAAAAGTTACTTTCAACTACAGTTTTTAACAACAACAATAACTCAAGCTACTGAGTACTGGGTAATATAAAACACTGAGAGTGAATGCCAGAAAATGGGGCAGGAAAACAAAATTATAGGGAATACCTGAAGCAGGGATTTTTTTTTTCTAATCAACCCTCCTTTCAACATACATTATCAAAAATAAATGGTATGTGCTTCACAATGGCTCATCAAATGCTATAGATGCTAAACATCAAATATATGTTGGACTTTATGTTTTCTACCTTATATATAATTTGCCTACAGCTATAGTGAAGTATCTATCTTATTGCCTCAAACAGGCCTTGCAGTCATCCTTTATAAGCCCATCACATTACTTTCATGCGTACCACTAACTCAAAGTCCCTATAGCATCCTTAGCTCTCCTCTGCCAATGGATAAGAGATATTGCTCTGGTTAGAATCGGGTGGCAGTAAACAGAGCCGTAAAGCTCAAAGCCTCCAAGGGCAGTCATGCAAGTCTGGGGAGGATTTCTGGTAGCCCACAATAAATCTACTTAGTCCAAGGAGACTAAATTTATGAATGAGTCTACTCAGTAACAGAGCCAAGTTCAAGAATGACTCCTTTGATCTAATAGCAGAATATTCAATGGAAAGAACAAAACTTTGGAGGTGCAGCAACTTCTTTAACTCTGAAGGCCACCAAAATGAGTATGCAATGTCTACGAATGCTACTGTGTGACATGGAAGATTTAATATATAGACAAGTGTTATGTGGAAAGAAAGGAGAGGGAAGAGAGAAAGAAAGAAAAAGTAGAACAGGAAAAGAGAAATGGAAAAATTAAGATTAGATAGGATAGATAGAAGAGAAAGATATTTGTATGATAGGAAACTCCAATCTATCAGTCTCTTCTGAAATCAACTTCCTCAATGTTTCTGAAAAATGCCATGGCCATTTCTGCCTTTTAATCTTTGCTCACTCTATTCCCTCTGTCTGAATTCTATTGGCATTTCCATTTGTTGTCTAAATTTGTCCATTTCTTTAAGACTCACCAGAAATTTCAATTCTTCAGGTTCAGTATAGGAAACAGAAGCTATTTACGTATTAGGCAGGAAAGATGTTAATACAGAGAATTATGTGCTTATAAAATAAGTGGAAGGACTCTAGCTAGGCTTTAAAAAACGATCCCCTGAACAATGTAAAGCCACCATTATGACTACAATATTAAGTTCAGTGCACATTTGTAGCAACATCATGAAGTCAAAATAAAAAAGCTGTTGTAGTAAGTGCTTCTTAACACCCAGGAGGAAGAATAATAGAAACTGGAATGTTCCATAAAAGCTTCCCTTGATGATTACTCCCACCTCTGAACCTGAGAAGCTCTTATGCTTGCTTGTGAGGACACTCAGCATACTAACACTAGCTTGTAAGATTATGCCCTCTTCAAGTATATGTCCATTCTCCCTATGTTGGGTGTAAGACCCTTATAGTTGTAACCATGGTGTATATCTCTAGTCTCTTCCTCCTCTGATCAAACCTAGTTTCTTTGGATAGTTGTTCAAAGTATACATAAATTGCTAATTATAAACAGGTAATCCATTTGCAGACTATACCTTTTCAGTTTAGTGTTCAAAAGTGTTAGCCCAACACTCTCAAGGTAACTGGTTTTCAGCCTTTATCTTGCTGTGAGATGAAAGATTTTAAACCTATTATGGAAATTTGTGCATATAATTAGCAAGTGGTTTGAGATTCTTTTGCCATTGCAGATGAAAAGAAGAAGGATAGTTGGGGTTGGGGAGCAGATGGACACATTTCTGAAATCTCAGAAATCACTCTTAAAGATTGACCTAAGGTAAGTTTGCTTTGTCCTTATACTTGTTGGGTGGCAATTCTCCATAGCGTTTCTACATATCTAGTAATGTGGACTATCTTTTCAAGGATGTCTGCATAGCAAGTGGCTTTGGAAGCTAGAGACAGTACCTCCTTTCAGGTTAGAGGATGGATTTGTTTACTGACCAGGATAATAAAGATAATGTTTTGTTTGGAGGCAAATGTTTTGCAGGTTTGCTGAGAGCCCAGATGTAAGTTTGGGAGTTTTATAAGTTCAAGTTTCCTCAAGTATGACATAGGCCCACTGCTTGTGTAGCCCTTATGGGACTTGGGGGCAAGGAGAACCAATGCAAACATGAAGCTCATGTTGCCTGATATACTATAAATAATAAACTGTCTAAGTCAATTTGGACTTGTGGTCTCTTTACCAGCTTAATCTATGTGACAATCCAACCTAGCAGCTGTGGTAGCTTGACTGCTTGACAGTATTGTCTTTTGGGAAAGTGCTCATTGACTTTTGTTAAATGAGTAAATGAAATCTGGCTACAATGTTAAGAATGGTTTGAAGAGGAGAAAGGCTTGAATCAGGAAGATTGGTAGGCTACATCAATTGATTAGATAATAGATGTGGTAGTCTGAATTAGAATGATGGAATAATATAGATGGGGCAAAAGAGCCAAATTGGGGGAGACTGAAATATGCATACAGACTACTCTAAAATCTTTGGCTGACCCCTGAATTGAAAATTTGTGGGGAAATTCCAAGAAGTCTGCAGAAACCCTAAAAAAGGAAGGTTGAAAAAACAGAACAGAGATTACAGCTACTATCTAAGGCAGAGGAGTAGAATTTGGAGTTTGAGTTCCACCTGGTTAGAGGGGTTGGTACACATCTCAGGCTTCCCACTGAAATATCAGAAGAGCCATAACTTAAAAGTATAGACTTATACCAGGACTAAGGACCTAGTCTAATAGATTGAACTAAAGACTAAGAAAAAAATATACACTCAACAAGTTCAATGTGATTAGTCAGTTTTAACAGTCTTAGAAAAACAAAAAAATCAATACTCCTTAGAGGAAGATAATAGAAGAGTCCCTACAAGGTATGATTCACAATTCTGACTATACAATAAAAAATTACTATATATGCAAATAAACAGAAAAATAAGACTTAATTTTAAGATGAAACACAATATAAACATATCTTAAGATGACCCAGATGTTGGAATTAGCAAACAAGGACTTTACAGTAGCTTTATAAATATGTTCAAGGACTTAAGAAAAAAGATGGTCGTCATTACCAAAAAATGAATCTCACCAGAGATAAATGAAACTATAAAAAGAACCAATTGGAAATTCTAAAATCGGAATATATAATATCTGAAATGTAAAAATCACTGCATGGACTTAACAGTAGACTAAAAAGCAGAAGACAGGGTCAGTGAATTTCAATATAAATCAATAGAAACAATCTAATTTGAAGAAATAAATAAGATTTTAAAAAAATCAATAGAACTTCAATGACCTGGAGGACAAAATACAAAAATCTAACATATGTATAATTGGTGTCCCAGAAAGAGAAGAGAGAATAGAATAGAGTATTTGAGAAATAATGACTGAAATTTGGTGAAAATAACAACTTTAAAATCCAAGAATCTCAGTGAGTCCCAAGCAAGGTTAATATAAAGAAAACCACGTCTAGGCAGATGATAGATAAACTGCTGAAAACCAAAGCTAAAAAGAAAATATTAAAAAAAAATCAGAAAAACAACAACCACCATTACACATACAGGAACAACAGGAATGATGGTGTACTTCTCATCAGAAGCAAGGACTACCAAAAGACAATGGAATGACATTTAACTTACATTTTATGAAGAGTAGTATAATATTTTAATGTGACAAGTAAAAGATGCATCCTGTTGACCCTATGCAACCTCTTAAAAATAATACATAGGTATAGCTAAAAAAATGAATAGAGAAACTAAAATGAAATACTAAGAAATATTTGAATAATGCAAAAGAGAGCAGGAAAACAAGTTGAGAGAAACAAAAATAGATAGCTCAAACAGAAAATAAAAACAATAAGATGGAAGACCTAAACTTAACCATAAATAATTTATTAAACAAAAATGGACTAACATTCCAATTAAAATGCAGATATTATCAAACTACATTTACAAAAGCAAGTCTACAAGTGATGCTTATGCTGTCTACAAAAGATACACTTTAAATATAAAGACAGAGATAGGCTGAAAGTAATAGGATAGAAAAACATATGCCTGAAATAAGTAAGAAAGTTGGAGTAGCTACATTAATATCAGATAATGTAAAGTATAAAATATTTACATAGTTTTTAAAAAAATTTTTTTTCTATTTTTTTATTATTTTATTTTATTATTATTATTTTTTTTTGAGACAGTGTCTCACTCTGTTGCCCGGGCTAGAGTGCCGTGGCGTCAGCCTAGCTCACAGCAACCTCCAACTCCTGGGCTCAGGTGATCTTCCTGCGTCAGCCTCAGTAGGCATCAAGTTAGCAATTTACTCTCAAACGGTTCAGGAAAAAAATTTTGTTGTACTATACTTGCAACTTTCCTGTAAGTGTGAGACATTTCAAATAAAAAACTTATTAAAGTTAATTTGTACATAACAGATTTGAACACTACTACCGTGTTTCCCCGAAAATAAGACCTACCCATAAAATAAGCCCTGGCAGGATTTCTAAGCATTTGCACAATATAAGCCCTACCCGGAAAAAAAGACCTAGTGATGGGCGTGGCTACACAGTATATCTGCACAACCCATGCATTTCGTCGTGGAGCAGTAAAGAAGATGAGCAGCCCTTCTCATCTGCCCTATCATGATAGCTACTATCCCAGAGGTGACCAGAAAGGTGCAGGCAGCCCCACTAACAAGGTCGGCTTCCCCTGTCAGGTCCCGGCCATCCTGTGCGTGCAGCAAGCTGA
The DNA here is from genome assembly GCA_008086735.1 of Cheirogaleus medius. Classification (NCBI taxonomy): domain Eukaryota; kingdom Metazoa; phylum Chordata; class Mammalia; order Primates; family Cheirogaleidae; genus Cheirogaleus; species Cheirogaleus medius. Next base: position 23,210,359 of record VBSM01003204.1, read on the forward strand.
GGCTTTGAGGGGAAAGTCTCCTCAGTGAAGTGAGGAGCGGGATGCTCCGCTTTAGGTATTGTGTGTCCCCAGGGTGAAGAAGGAAAGCTGTGGCTGCCAGTTTACTCAACACTGTGGGCCTCTCTCACCCCCCCACAAACACCAGGGGATAGGGGAAAAGCTTCAGCAAGCAGTCTCCTACTGAGCCCAGAGAGATCATTTCTGCTCCACTGTGCAGATCGGACCCAGTGCTCACTGGATCTCTGATAAATAAGCCAGCCCTGCTCATTTAATGAGAGGTCTATTGCTCAACATAAGAGATTGGGGCCAATGGTTCTAAAGGAAATAGAGTCGCAAGAAATTCAGGATGGAATTTGGGGTTTGGAGAGTTATGATGATGTTCCAGAAGAAGACAACTTAACTATATTTGAATAAATGTAGATTGTTGTACCGTACTTAAAAAAAATAACACATCCCCTGAAAATAAGCCCTAGGGTGTCTTCTTGAGGAAAAATAAATATAAAACCCTGTCTTATTTTCGGGGAAACATGGTATCAACCACATTTACATAATTGATATTTTATGGACTACTATAACCAGCAACTACAGAATACAATGTACATGAGACGTTCACTAGAATAGAACATATCCTGGGCTGTAAAATAAGTCTCAACAAATTTCAGAAGATTAAAATTTTATAGAACATTTCACTCACCACAACCAAGTAAAATGAAAAATCAACAGCAATATAATATGTACACAAAAGCCCAAAATAATTTGGAAGTTTAACAGTACATTTCCAAATAATCCATGGTTCAAAGAAGAACTCATAGGAAAATTAGAAAATATTTCTGTGATATTATAATACATATAATATATGTTTTTGTCCACAGTTCTTGGCTCATAACTCCCACAGCTCTTGTTAAAGTCTTTTGTTATAATGTAGGGGTACTTTAGGCCTCAGAAACAGGCCTCAGGAAATGGAATCTCTCCTGACCTTCTCCTTCCCTCTTTTCACCTGCTTCTTTTTCTCCCCAAGGCAGGCCTTAGAAACTAAAAATATACTCTGCTCTTTCTCTGCCTCTGGCCATAAAGAAATTCTCCGACCTACTTTGTCTGACTGTGGTTATAAGACCCCTGTTTCCAAAGAGGTCCTGCCCCTTACTCTAGGGGAAGGAATGCTGCACAGAGAGGCCAATTAGAATCTGAACAGACAGGCTTTGCTGGGTCTCCCACTCAGTCTATTAGTATTAGATCATAAATTTTTTGTCTAATCACATTTATACATGGTTATTAATCAGGCCTATCCAGTGCAGTCTCCATAAATGGCTCATGAGGACAGGGTACAAAGAGCTGCTGGGTAGCTGAACATGTGGCTTACAGGAAGGTGAACAAGAACCCATCCACATGCAGAGGGCAGTGAGGCCCAACTCCATGGGGACAGAAATCCTGTGCTCAGGACCCTTCCAGACATCTCATTACGTACCTCTTCATCTTGTTTATTTGTATCCTTTAAAATAGCCTTTATAATAAACTGGTAAACATAAGTGCTTCCCTGAGTTCTGTGAGCCACTCTAGCAAATTAATCAAACCCTAAGAGGGAGTTGTGGGAACCCCAATTTGAAGCTGGTAAGTCAGATGTTCCAGAGGCCTAGACTTGAGGCTGTCATCTGACAGGGGGACAATCTTGGGGACTGAGCCCTCAACCTGTGGGATCTGATGCCATCTCCAATTAGATATTCTTGGCTACAGAAGTGATTGCTTGCTTGCTGGTGGGGAGAAATTCCCACACATTTGGTCAAAGAAGTCTTCTGTGTTGATTGTTGTGTTGAGAAAATAGAAAAAAACCACTGTGTTTTTTTTCCCACAGAATTTCAATCTTAAAGATAAAAAAAGTATAACATATCAAAATTGTGAGTTGCAGCTAAAGCAGTGGTTGGGGAAATTTCATAGACTTAAATAATTATATTTATGTAAAGTATATGCATTTAAATAACTACATATTTATATAGTATCATATATAAATATATACTATTTTATAATAATGATTATATAAAATCATTGATATAAGAGTCCAGCATAAGAAACTATAAGAAGATGAAAAAACTAAACTCAAAGTAAGTCAAAGTAAGGAAAAGGGAATAAAGATAAGAGAATTCAATGAAATACGAACCTGACAAATAGTAGAAAAAATAAACAACCAAAGTTGGTTTTCTGGAAAGTTAATTAATTTATGTCTAGCAAGACAGATTAAGAAAAAAAGAAAAAAATGCAAATTACTATTACCAGGTATTATTATAGTTTGTGCTGCTGGAACAAATTACAACAAACTTTGGGGCTTAAAACAACACAGTTTTATTACTTTACAGTTCTACAGGTCAGAAGTCTAACACAAGTCTCACTGGATTTAAAATACAAATGTTGGCAGAGTTGCATTCCTTTTGGAGGCTCTAGGGGAGTATGATAGTATGATATAATAAGAAGTATATATTTTGGTCTTTGTCCCTGGCTCCTAGCCAGAGCTCCAGAAACACTTGTAATTTCCTAAGTGAGAAGAACGATAGGAGCATCTTTCGTTATAATATTTGGGTTTTGTTCCTGGTTCCTGAAACAGCTCCAGAGCGAAGAAGGTAAAAGGAGCATCTTTTGTTATTCATAACAATTTCTTTTCAACCACACCTGAGTTTATGCTAATGAGGTGATTTTTGGAAAGCTCCTAAGGATAGGGAGCTAGTTGCCAGGGCAACCAACAATGTAATTAGAGGGTTGGAACTTTCAGCTTCATTTTTACCTGAGGGGTGAAGCTAGGGGTTAAAGGTTGAGCTGATCGCCAACAGCTATTGATTTAATCAATCATGTCTATGTAATGAAGCCTCCATAAAATTTCTAACTGAAGGGGTGTGGAGAGCTTCTAGGTTGGTGAACAAGTACACATCCATGTGCTGGGGGGGGTGGCATACTCCAAACTCCACAGGGACAGAAGCTCCTGTGATCGGGACTATTCTGGACCTCATCCTATGAATCTCTTCATCTGGCTGTTCATTTGTATTCTTTAAAGTATTCTCTGTAATAAATTGGCAATAGTAAGCCCATGTTCCCTGGTCTCTATGAGCTGTTCTAGCACATGATCTAACCTGAGAAGGGGGTCATGGGAACCTCTGATTTGTAACAAAGTTGGACAGAAGTTGTGTGTAACTTGGAGACCCACTACTTGAGATTGATGTCTGAGGCGGGGGACAGTCTCATGGAACTGAGCCCTCAACCTGTCGGGTCTGCATTAAGTCTGGGCAGTTGGTGTCAAAACTGAGTTAAATTGTAGAACACACTGTCAGTGTCTGCGGAGAATTGAAGAATTCATTGGTGTGGAAAAAACTCTCATACATTTGGTATCAGAAGTGTTGTGTGGGAGTACAGAGAAAGATGCTGGGGTTTTGCTTTTTGTTTTTTCCTTTTAGGGAGAAATTGTTTCCTTGCCCTTGCCAGCTTTTGGAGGCTGCTTGGCATGTGGCCCCCTTCCAGCCACCAATCTTACTTATCATTTTGACTTCAATTTCTGTCATCACATCCCCTTTACTGACTCTCTTGCCTCCCTCTTTCCCTTATAAGGACTCTTTTGACTACATTGGCCCCACCTGATTAATCTAGGGTAATCTCCCCACAGCAAGAATCTTAATCACATCTGCCAAGTCCCTTCTCCCATGTAAATCATGTATTCAGAGGTTCTAAGGATTAAGACACAGACTTCTTTGGGGGCAATATTCTGCCTACCATACCAGGAAAGAGAAATAGGATATCACTACAGACCCTACAAATATTAGAAGGATAATAGAGGAAAACAGAGAACAACTTTATGCCAATAAATCTATATAACAACTTAGATCAAATGGACAAATAATTGAAAAAGAAAAGATACTAAAATAGATGTAAGAAGAAAATCTGAAATAGCCCAAATCTATAAAAGAAATTAGGTTTGTTACCAAAAAACCTTCTTGCCAAAATAGGGAAACAAAAACAAAAAGGTAGTTTCACAGGTGATTCTATCAAAAATTTAAGGAAGAAATAATACAAATCTTACCCAACTTTTTCAATAACGGAGGATGAAACAGTTTCAAGATCATTTTATGAGGTCTGTATAATCCTGATACCAAAACCTGACAAAGACTCTACAAGAAAACTAAACTATAGATCAATATTCCTTTTAACATTGTTGCCAAAATCCTTACTATTTTAGGTGATTAAATTGAGCAATATATTAAAAGCATAATATGTCATGACTAGGACTTAATCCTAGGAATGCAAGGTTGGTTTCTTATTTAAAAATCAGGCCAGATGCAGTGCTTCACATCTGTAATCCCAGCACTTTGGGAGACTGACATGGGAGGATTGCTTGAGGCCAGGAGTTTCAGATCAGCCTGGACAACATAGTGAGACCCTGTCTCTACAAAAATTAAAAAAAATTAGCCAGGCATAGTGGTGCACATCTGTAGTCCTAGCTACTCAGGAGCCTGAGGTAGGAGGATTGTAAGCCCAGGTGTTCAAGGTTGCAGTGAGCTATGATCCTGCCACTGTACTCCAGCCTGAGCAACAGAGTGAGATCCTGTCTCGAAAACAAAAATTGATTGATGTGCTAGGCACTGTGGCTCATGGCTATAGTCCTAGCTATGGGAGGTTATGGTAGGAGGATTGCTTGAGCCCAAAAGTTTGAGCCCAGCCTAGGAAACACAGCAAAACCCTATCTCTAAAAAAAAAAAAATTATATTTAAGAAATCAGTAGATGTAATGAGCAAAATTAATTAAAGAAGAACAACCACATCATGATCTCAATAGATGTAGAAAAGGCATGTGACAATATTCAACACCTATTCTTGGTATAAATTCTCAGCAAACTAGAATCAAAGAGTTTCCTCAATCAATATGCCAATTATCAGTATTTTGGGTGTCAGCTCCAAATCAACTCTTCTTTACCTTGTTTTGTAATACTGGAGCTAGATCCTGTAAACATTTCTTCTTTGCCAGTTGCCACAAAATTTGGCTTTATCTGTAGAGGGTGCAGCAGGAACACTGCAAGTAATAGCAATGAAAGGGCTCCTTTCCTGGTTCCAGTGTGCTCCTCTTCTTGCTCCTATGATGCAGATGTTAGGGTCTACAGGAGACCCAGTGGATCTCATGCTCCAAGAAGTTTCACCACTACCCTGGTAGGCAGCTTTCTGCTCACCAGCCCCAGCTCTCCAGTTCTGGCCCTTGGAATCCCAGTGAACTCTCCACCATCCAGGGCCACAACCACACTCATTCCAACAAGGTCTGAATCTCAGCTTTGCAGGGAAGGAGGTCCTCTTCCAAATTTGTTCTTCCCTTGGATGTTCTCCCTAAGCCTCAATGGTAATAGCTTGCCTCTACATTTGCTATTTTTATATTCTTTAGAACAAGGATATCTTTTAAAAACTGACAGTTAACTTCATATTTAGTGATGAAATACAAATGCTTTCTCCCTAAGATCAGAAATAAAGCAAGGACAAATGCTCTAATCATTTCTATTTAAGTTTATAATGGAGATCTTAGCCAGTGAAATAATTCAGAAAAGAAAGAAAGAAAAAAGGAAGGAAAGAAGGGAGGCAGGGAGGGCCTAAAGATTGGGGGGGAAAACCCCCTCATTTTTATTTGTAGATGATTATTTACTTAGAAGCCTAAGGAATCTACAAAACAAAAACTAAAAAGAAAATTTAGCAAGGTTACAGGAAACAAGGTCAATGCAAAAAAAGTCACAGAAGACATACAAATGACAAGCACATGAAAAGATCCTCAAGATCATTAGTCATTTGAGAAATGCAAATTAATACCACTGCACACCTAAAAGGAATTAATGGCTTAATTTAGAATGGCTAAAATTAAAAAAGACTGACTATACAAACAAAGTGTTGTCATACAAAGTGAGAATATGGAGGAACTAGAACTCTCACTCACTGTTGGTGGGAAAGTAAAATAATATAACCACTTTGGAAAACTGGCAATTCCTTAAAAGTTAAACATATACCTGCTATATGACCTAGCCATTCCATTTCCAAGTATTTACCCAAGAGAAATGAAAGCATACTTTTGCACATGAATGTTCATGCCATTTTCATTTGTAATAGCCCCAAACTGGAAACAAACCAAATTGTCCACCAACAGGCAAATGGACAATTTGTGGTATATCTATACTATGGAATACTACTCAGCAATGAAAATCAATAAATTATTGATACATGCAATAACTGGATAAATTTCAAAATAATTATACTGAGTACAAGAAGCCAGACAAAAAAGAATAGACTTGGTTATACAAAATTCTAGAAAATACACACCAATTAGTAGTATGGAAAGCAAATTAGTGGTTGCTTGGGGAGGAAATGTAGGGGCAGAGAGTGGCTGGAGGAAAGGATAACAAATGGCCATGAGGAAACTTTTGGAGATGACACTTATACTTTTTATTTTTATTACAGTGATGGTTTCATGGGTGTGAAAATATGTTAAAATTTATCAAATTATACAACTTAGATATATGTTATTTCTTATATATCAATTATAATTCAAGAAACTATTAAAAATAACATAAAGAAGGAATAGTGGAGATGGTGGCACAACACTGTAAATGTGCTTAATGCCTCTGAATAGTATACTCAAAAATGGTTAAAATGGTGAATTTTATGTTATGTATATTTTGGCACAATTTAAAAAAAGGATCATTGTCAGAGAGAGTTTAAAAAATCAAAATGCATTGTTATCATAGGTAATCTAATCTGAAATCTTATTTTAAAACTTTGTTTAGTGTCTCATTGTAGTAGCATCTAAAAAATAATACAGGAAAAATGGATAAAGGAATTGGATAAATTCACAAAAGAAAATACACAAATGACTGTTAAACATACAAAAAGTACTCTATTTACTTTAGTCATTAGGTAATTGCAAATTAAAACAAAAATGAGATATATACTAGAAATACTAAAAACCAAATGTTGCTAAAGATATATGGCACTTGGAACTCTCATATACTGTATTTTTGGTCAGAGAATAAAGTGGTACCAACACTTTCTAGAACCATTAGGCAGTATGTACTAAAATGAAAAATATGTCTACCCTATTAAAGAAAACTTCCACTTTTAGGTATTTATATAAGAGAGGTGATCACGTATGTCCACTAAAAGACTTGTATAAGAATGATAATTTATTCAATTTATTCATAAGATTCATTCAGAATAGTCCCAAACTATAACCAACCCAAATGGCCATCTACAAGTGCATGTATAAACAAATTATGATGTATTCATGCAATAGAATACTACTCAGCAACAGAGAAAGAATAAACTATTGATACATGCAAAAATATGGATGAATCTCAAAAATATTACATTGAGCAAAAGAACTTGGACACAAAAGAATACATGGTGCATATTTCCATTTATAGAAAGTTTAAGAACAGACAAAACTAATATTCTGTTTTAGAAATCAGAATGGTGTTAGTTAACCATGGAGGTGGGGACTGGCTGGAAGGGAGCAAAAGGGAACTTTTGATGTTGCTGAAATGTTTTATATCTTGATTGTGGTGGTGGTGACATGAGTGTATACATTTATTAAAATACATTTAATTGTACAATCTTCTGGAAGTTCTAATATGTAAATTTTAACTAAATAAAAATAAACAAAACTTGGTGCAACTAATGTAAAGCTGACAATATAAAGTTTACTTTTTGCAATGTAAGTTCATTAATACAAAAGTAAATCTATTATCAACACTATTTCATAAAAAAGTTTGAGCTCTCCAAAAAGGAATAAAGGACTGTTCTTCCTAGGGAAGGACAGCTGGAAGCTTTTCACCAACATCTATTTATATCCTTCTTGCCTTTCCTGAGGAGAATCATCAATGATTAACAATCAATAAATCTATGGCATACATTACACAGGTGAGAAACAGCTCCATTGCAAATGATTACAAATCAACTGTAATTTTGAATCTCTACTCCTATCACTTTCAATTTGTGGCAAATGTTTAAAATCGCTGTTTTTTCTGCCTGTGATGTCTTTAAGAATTATGGCATCTCCCTTCCAATGGCCTCTTAAATAGGCCTCTTGTTGAATCTCTGTTTGAGATGCTCTGGGAGATCTCTTTGAGTGTACCCTACACTTCTTCCAAATGCATTTTTGTACATCATGTAGCCTATATTTTAAGTCATATTATTCTAACATCCCCTTCAAATGTACTAAAAATCCACCCAGCTATTTTCAAGAGCTGCAGTAATAGGAAGACAGACTTACTTACATACAGACTACACACACAGACATACACATACCACATGTTAAATACCACAATGATCTTCTTTTTCTCATTTCTCTTTAAAATGGTGAAAACTTTTATCATCAACAGGAAGAAGGTGATCTGTGGATTAGTGGTTAGGACCTAACCTAATGCTCTTTAGTGTGGGTAAAACAGTGCTCTGGTGATCTGCATGGTTCTCTCAGCAACATATAATCTCTACGTTACATGCAAAATTCTTCTATATAGCTATATACAGTAACCTTGGTTTAGCCCTGCTAGAACCATTCCCAACACCAGCATTTTAAACATAATAGAATTACATGGGAAGCTTTTAAAAAGTATTAATGTCTGGTGCTTACATCCGACCAATTGAATTAGAATCTTAGAAGGTGGAACTCTGGTGATTTTTAAGAATTCCTTTTAAAATTTTTCTATTGAATTTTTTTAAAAGCCATGCTTCTTTGCATTGTAATTTTAGTATTTTCCCCAAGGGTTATAGCTTATATACTTAACTTTAAAAAGTCTATTTAGAGTTAATATTGTATCATTTTATAAAAAATCTAAGTCTTGCTATTGTATAGTTGTACTTAACTCCCACTCCATACTGCATGCTATAGTTATCATATGTATTACATCTACATATACTATATATCTCACAATAAAATTTTATAGTTTTTGCTTTAAATAGTCATCTCTTTAAAATATGCATTTTAAAGAAATTAAGAGAAAAATAATTATTTATCTTTACCCACATATTTACCTCTTCTGGTGCTTTTCATTCTTTCCTCAAGATTCAAGTTTCTATTGTTTATAATAGTATCATTTCCTTTAGGCCTGAAGAACTTCCTTTAGTATTTCTTGTAGTATGGGTTTGTTTGTCCTTATTTCACTTTTATTCTGGAAAGATAGTTTTATTAGATATAGAATTCTAGGTTGATAGTTTTTTTCTTTCAGCATTTTATATCTTCTATTATTCTACTGTCTGCTTATGACTATTGTTTCTGAGAAGCATGCTGACACTGGCATTCATAGTTTACTGTGTTGGATCATGTCTTTTTTTATGGATGTTTTTAAGATTTTTCTCCTCATCTTTGGTTTTCAGCAGTTTGGTTATGCTATTTCTAGATTGGGTTTTCTCTGTATTTATCTTGCTGGGGGATTCACTAAGTGTCTTGAATCTTTATGTCTTTCACCAAGTTTGGGCAATTTTGGGCCATCATTTTCTCAATTATTTTTCTGCCTCATTCCCTCTATCCTATCCTTCTGGAAATCTAATTGTAAGTAGTTAGATCTTTCAATACTGTCTCCCAAATCACTATGAGTCTTTTGTTTTCCTTTTTTTTTTTTTACTACATTCTCCTGTTTTTTTAGATTGGGTAAGTTCTATTGATCTATCTTCAAGTTCACTGACTGTTTTGTCATCTCTAATCTACTGATAAGCCTTCTAGTGAAACTTTTATTTAAATATTGTATTTTTTGGCCAGGCGCGGTGGCTCATGCTTATAATCCTAGCACTCTGGGAGGCTGAGGCGGGTGGATCATTTGAGCTCAGGAGTTCGAGACCAGCCTAAGCAAAACAGAGACCCTGTCTTTACTAAAAATAGAAAGAAATTAGCTGGACAACTAAAAATATATAGAAAAAATTAGCCAGGCATGGTGGCGCATGCCTGTAGTCCCAGCTACTCCAGAGGCTGAGGCAGAAGGATTGCTTAAGCCCAGGAATTTGAGGTTGCTGTGAGCTAGGCTGATGTCATGGCACTCTAGCCCGGGCAATAGAGTGAGACTCTGTCTCAAAAATAAATAAAAAAATAAATAAATATTGTGGTTTTCAGCTCTAGAATTTCCATGTAGTTCTTTTTTATAGTTTCTGCTTTTCTGCAAGACATCCCATTTATTCATTATGAACATATTTTTCTTTGCATCCTTGAGCACAGTTAAAATAGCTGCTTTAAATTCCCTGTCTGCTAATTAAATATCTGGAACAACAACAATGATTGTTCTCAATATTTATCTTTTCTCTTGCGTATGGATCACAGTTTCCTGTTTGTCCTCATGTCTAGTAATTTTTGAGACTATCTTTGATGCTGAAAATGATATGCTGTAGAGATTCCAGATTCTGTTATGTTATGCTGAAGAGTATTCATTTTTTGTTTTAGCAGGAGAATAACTTGGTTGAACTCAAACCTTTTTTCTCCTGCATAGGCAGGCAGCAGCCAAATCTCTGATGATTTATTTTAGCCTTAGGTTGGCTGCCTGAAGTTTGCCCCATGTATGTTTAGGTTTAGGGGTTAGTCAAGATCTTGGCAATTTATATGTAGAGTTTGGGCCTTCCCTTCTGTGGGTTTCTCTGTTCTAGAACATCTCTCCTGACTTTCAGCCGTTCCCCGAAATGCTGTTCTCCAATTCCTCAACAAGAAAGAGTGCAGATTTCTATTCAATTTTCAAACTCTTTGAAGAATTGAGTAGGCCCTGCCATATAAGTGGAAACTCACTCAATGCTGTTCTCTTCTTCCCTTCCTGCAGGAGTTGATTCCTCTGTAATTTCTGCCTGCTTGGTCACCCTTCGGTTCTTCCAGATAGTTATTTTTATATTTTGTTCAGAGTTTTAAAATGTTATTTTCTGGAGGGTTGATCTGTATGAGTTACTACACCATTGCAAAAGTCATTGCTATTTTATAAAGCTCTCTAGATGGTTGAGGACCACTGTATTAATCCTAATGATGTGAGAAGTATTTAGGTAGTCTCAACCATCTTCATCCTTCTAAATTAATCTAAGATAATGGTAGCCTGGAATGACCACTGAGAAAGTATATTGTACCTTGAGTCACCCATACAACTATTATAACCTGGGACCTGGGATCCTAGTGATTATCATTGGGCTCTCATATTTTCCCCCAAGCAGCCGATTCACTCCCTTGAACTAATAATTTGACCCACTGTATGGAATAGCCACTAAATCTTAAGCTCCACTCTGGCTGGTCATTGCAGACCTGCTACTCTTGGACAGAATTTCAAGTTGCCCACTTGCCTAGCTGCAGTAGACTCACAAGTATCACTTATTTTTTTAAATATTGTGTTGACAGTAGCTGTCCTTGATTACAGATGACCTATAATCTTTATGAAATTCAATATTCTTCTCCTGCTGAACCCCTATAACCAGCTTCTCTTAGAACCTTTCTTGTCCATGCAGGTGGGACCAGTGCCAAGCTTCTGTTCTTTCTGAGTCAAATGCTATATCTTATTAATAAATTCCAAAGTTAGGACAATATAAGGTTTTAGAGAATGAGTGGTGCTTTTTAACATCTCTGCAAAACTGAAAATTGGAAAACAAAATGATTCAAGGATGTAAACTGGATCCAGAACTAATTTGGATAATACAAAAAATTCACTGTTTTATTCCTTGAAGATATTTATTTACATCTATTTTGTACAAGGCATTCTAGGGAGATACAAAGATAAATTTGATGGGACTCTGTAGTCTAGAAGCTCATGGAATAATAAGAGATTTGTTCATGAATAATTACAATATAAGTTAAAAAGGGCTAAGATTCATAAGTAAGGGTCCAATAGTACTTTCAGAACTGTTACCTGAGAGTCTTGGTTGACACTTCTTAATTTTAACTTCAAAGTGACTAATTCAATCTGCTTGCATACACTTTTTTACACACTCAAGGGCCTTATCATTTTATGATCTAAGTCAAAGTCAAGGTTCTTTAGACTATGTGTCCCTTAACAAAAATCAAAGGTTGTATAAAGACCTTTCAAATCTATTAATGTATTTAATCCCTGTAAGAACCTAAGTATTGTCACAAATTAAGAAAATAGGAAACAGAAGCCCAGAGTCTTTAAATGTAAAACCTGCCTAAAATCACTCAGAAAGCAGCAGAACATAAGTCATGAATCAAGGTCTTTTTATTTCCAATAGTCTAATTCTTTTTCCTGTTATAGTATCAGCTGTATATACATTAGGGAAAAGAAAGAGATGCATGGAGAGGGTTACAAGGAAGTTCAAATGTACCAATGAAGTCAAAAAGTATAAGGACTTAGGAAAGGTATTTGAATTTGGTAATCAGAAGGGCAGTGGTAAGTTAGCTGTAAATCCCTTTCTTTCAGCCCAATATAATCAGTTTTCAAGTTTTAAATCTAACTCTTGAATACATTTTCAAATCCATTCATTGTTCTCCATGTAGGACCCTTTATGGTCTGATCCCACTTTACTAGTCCAATATCATCTCTCCATATTTTCTGTCTCACATTCAAGGATCCATACATATTAAACTACAGTCACGTGACTTAATGATGGGGTTATGTTGTGAAAAACATGTCAGGAGATTTTTTTGTTGTATGAACATCATGGATTGTACTTATACAAACCTAAATGGTATAGTCTACTATGCTATACCATATTGTTCCTAGGCTAGAAACCTGTACAGCATATTACTGTACTGAATACTGTAGGTAAATATAACACAATGGTAAGTACTTGTGTATTTATACATAGAAAAGGTACAGTAAAAATACAATATAAAAGACAAAAAACGGTACTCTCTAGAGTGCTCTTACCATGAATGGAGCTTATAGGACTGGAAGTTGCTCTGGGTGAGTCAGTGAGAGAGTAGACATTACTGTATACAACTGTAGACTTTATAAAGACTGTACACTTAGGCTACACTAAATTTATAAAAAATACTTTTTTTCTTAAATAATTAACCTTAGCTTACTGTAACTTTTTCACTTTATAAACTTTTACTTTTTTTTAACTTATTGACTATTCTTTTGTAATAACACTTAGCTTAACATACAAACACAATGTTTAGCTGCACAAAAATATTCTCTTGCTTTATATCCTTATCCTGTAAGCTTTTTTTCTATTTTTAAAATTTTCAGGTTTTTTTTTTTACCTTTTAAACTTTTTTGTTAAAAACTAAGACACAAATATGCACATTAGCCTAGAACTACACAGGGTCAGGATCATTACTATCACTGCCTTCCACCTCCACATCTTGTCCCACTGAAGGTCTTCAGGGGCAGTAACAAACATGCAGCTGTCATCTCCTATGATAACAATGCCATTTTCTGGAATACCCGCTGAAAGACCTGCCTGAGGCTGTCTTACACTTAACTTTACTTTTCATAAGTAGAAGGCATACACTCTAAAATAATGACAAAAAGTACAGTATGGTAAACACATAGTTGGTTATTATCATTATGAAGTATTATGACTATACATAATTAATTGTATGGACTATACTTTTCTATAACTGGCAGGCAGCAAGTTTGTTTACACCAGCATAATACAATCATGTGAGTAATACGCTGTGCCTCATGAGGTCACCAGGCAATAGGAATTTTTCAGCTCTATTATAATCTTACGGGATCATCTTTTATATACGTGGTCCATCATTGACCAAATATCGTTATGTGGTGCATGACTATATATATTCTTTCTCTCCTTGAGAACACTCCAAGGTATTCATGGGATGGCTTTCTTACCTCTTTTCTCCTCTCCAATTAGCACAGATGCTATCTATTGAAGGAAGCCATTCCTGACCACAACACTCCAGGATGGCTTAGATATCCCTCCTCCATTTTCCCATAATATCCCTAGGCTTACTCCTTCTCTAGCATTTAACACAGGAATATTATATTTTATTATCTATATATCTTATTTGCTATCCCCATAAAACTATTAATATGAACTCCCTGAGAGACGGATAGTCCCTGTCATGGTTGTATTTCTATAACTTAGCACAGTGGCTTACGCACAAATATTTGTGTAGTAAATAATAAGGATTATGAGAAGTTACAATGCAACAAGATATTCTAATCTGATTTTAAGAGCAAAGATTTTGTTTGTAAGTCACAGACAGCATGTTTTGACCAAAAACTCTAATGCAAATCTAGCTATTTAAACTTTGAACTTCTTTTACAAGAATATCAAATTTACCATTTCCTGTGAGTTATTCTGCTTAAGTATAAATGTGCTCCACTAGCTACAAAGAAAATAAAATAGCTACGAATATACTTAACCAAGGAGGTGAAAGATTTCTACAAAGAGAACTACAAAACACTGATGAAAGAAATCGTAGATGACACAAATGGAAAAACATTCCTTGCTCATGGGTTGGCAGAATCAACATCATTAAAATGTCAATACTGCATGAAGTGATTTACAGATTCCCTATCAAAATACCAACATTATATTTTACAGATGTAGAAAAAATAATTCTAAACTTCATTTGGAACCAAAAAAGAGCCTGAAAAGCCAAAGCAATCTTAAGCAAAAAGAACAAATCTGGAGGTATCACATTACCTGACTTCAAATTATACTACAAGACTACAGTAACCAAAACAGCCTGGGACTGGTATAAAAGCAGAGACATAGACCAATGGAACAAAATAGAGAACCCAGAAATAAAACCATATAGCTACAACCAACTGATCTTTGACAAGGCAGACAACAACATACACTGGGGAAAGGAAACCCTAATTAATAAATGGTGCTGGAAAAATTAGATAGCCATATGAAGATGAATGAAACAGGACTCCTATCTCTCACCATATACAAAAATTAATTCAAGACAGATAAAAGACTTAGATGTAAGTCATGAAACCATAAAAATTCTAGAAGAAAACGTAGCAAAAACTCTTCTAGACATTGGCCTAGGCAAAGAATTTATGACTAAGAACCCAAAGGCAAATTCAGCAATTATAAAAATAAATAAATGGAACTTAATTAAATTAAAAAGCTTCTACACAGCAAAGGAAATAACTGACAGAGTGAACAGACAACCTACAGAATAGGAGAAAATATTCACAAACTATACACATCCAGCAAAGGACTAATATCAGAATCTACAAAGAACTCAAACAAATCACTTTATTTTTTATAAGTAAACAAAAACAAAAACAAAAAACCCAAACAACCCCTTCAAAAAGTGGGCAAAATACATGAACAGAAGTTTTTCCAAAAAATATAAGACAAATGGCAAAAAAAATATGAAAAAATGCTCAACATCATTAATCATCAGGGAAATGCAAATTAAAACTACAGTGAGACAGCACCTTACCCCTCTCAGAATGCTATTATTTAAAATTCAAAAAACAGTAGATGCTGGCATGGATGCAAAGAGAAAGGAATGCTTATACACTGTTGGTAGAACTGCAAATTGGTACAATCTCTATGGAAAACAGTATGGAGATTCTTCAAAGAACTAAAAGTAGACCTACCATTTGATCCAGCAATCCTACTGCTGGGTATCTACCCAAAGGAAAAGAAGTCATGAAAGAAAGAAAGCAAGCAAGAAAGAAAATACCTGCACTTGAATGTTTACCACAGCATAATTCATGATTGTAAAGCTGTGGAAACAATGTAAGTGCCCATCAATTCACAAGTGGATAAAGAAAATGTGGTATACATAACATGAAGTACTACTCAGCCATAAAAATGAATGAAATAATGTCTTCTGCAGTAACTTGTAAGGAACTGGAGACTATTATCCTAAGTGAAGTATTTCGGGAATGGAAAACCAAACACCACATGTTCTCACTAATAGGTGGGAGCTAAATGATAGGTACACGTGCGCACAAAATGATACAGAGGACACTGGAAACCAAGAAGAGGGAGGGGGGATCAGGGATAAAAACTTACCTATTGGGTACAATGAATATTACTCTGGTAAAAGGCACACCAAAAGCCCTGACTTAAACATTATACAAGGTATCCATGTAACAAAAACATTTGTACCCCCTTAATATTTTGAAATTTTAAAAAGTATAAATAAATGTACTCACAATTTATACATCCATAGATATAGCTCTGGAAGAACTGCATGAAATCCAAGAGAAGATTTCTACAATCTTGGATAGTTGCTTTGAAATCTTAAATTTTTCTAGCTTTTATCAAGCAAAACAAGTATTTTAGATAACCACAAATCTAAAATGCTTACTCAGCAGTACTGAGAATTTTGCTAATTTTCATTGTGGATTACACAAATTGAGTAAAGTCATAGATTTTTCAAGCCAGCACTAACATAGCAAGAACTTAATGAAATATTTGTAATGGTAATGAACTTCAGGGTTTGAAGGGTCCAATGAGATTACTAGGTTTTTCTATCCAGTGTCTACTTTGTACATTTATTCAGTTCTTTTAGAGTACTTTTGGGAGTCATTTCAAGTGGGCTTTGAATGACTATTGAAAAGAGACCATGGGGTTATAGAGATGGGCTGAATGTATAATCCATAACTTAGGAATGCCTATTCATACACGCTTAGCATTACTGTCAACTCACCTTTATTCATGGATTTCATAAAAATATACAGTATAGATGATGCTTACAAATGCTCTTAGTACCTAGAGCATTGTAAAAACATTTTTTTTTTTTTTTTTTTTTTTGAGACAGAGTCTCACTCTGTTGCCCTGGCTAGAGTGCCGTGGCGTCAGCCTCGCTCACAGCAACCTCAAACTCCTGGGCTCAGGCGATCCTTCTGCCTCAGCCTCCCGAGTAGCTGGGACTACAGGCATGAGCCACCATGCCCGGCTAATTTTTTCTATATTTTAGTTGGCCAATTAATTTCTTTCTATTTTTTAGTAGAGATGGGGTCTCGCTCTTGCTCAGGCTGGTTTTGAATTCCTGAGCTCAAACGATCCGCCCACCTCGGCCTCCCAGAGTGCTAGGATTACAGGCGTGAGCCACCGCGCCCGGCCGTAAAAACATTTTTTAAAAATTATACATGCTTTTGGATGACATCAATGCACTGAATTTAATTTGTAGACAAAGAATGTATTTATAAAGAAAATTATAAATTTTGTTTATAACATTGTATTTCACATTTATCACTATTAAATTTGTTCCATTTCTATGAAATTTAATGAAATTTAAAGTCATTTACTTGGCCTTGCAGAGGTGGTATTTAGAGCTCTGTAGATTCCAACTCATTTGTTCTGAATACCTTCTCCATTCATCCTTCAAAGGATAGCATTATAGCATAAATATATAGGAGTACAGCAAAGTATGTAGGGATATAGGAGAAGAGATTTTGAGATTGAATTGTATATGAAACCACTGGTATTTAAATGAAATCCTGTCACTTGTTCTAGTTTGCTAAGGAAGAAAAAATTGGGGATTGCTTTGAAGAAACAATTTAGCTAATGCATAATTCTTCATTCTTTGGGTTAGTTCACATAGGAATAAATGAAAGATTTTGTTTTATCAGAAATCACATTTCTAAATGAGTATAGGAGAAAAATAACTGTTATCCACACTTTATTATTAACTCATCTATCCTTTTAATTTAATGTCTCACTTATTTTTTCTAATAATAGTGTTTAAAATGCTTATCACTTGTTAATTCTGCCAACAAGATGACAATTTATGTAATTTCTCCCATAAAGTTTCATTTTTATCTCCATTCAAGTGGTTTATCTTCTAGCACATTAGAGACAAAAAGAACCAACCTGGATTTGTCTAGTATGTGCGTGTGTATGTATGTGTATGTGTGTATGTGTTGCACATCCAGCCTTAAAAATATCATCATTTAAAGTTCCATAGATTTATTATCTAAAATGATATATAATTAAGTAAAAAAGGGAGCATGTGTTAGCTGAGTCAACTTCAGGATCTATTCCTTTGTATAAAGGGCTTTCACATGCCTTTCTCCTCAATTCTGAAAGCACATGGTTCCTTATTCCCTTCACCATGAATAAGGCCGACATTTGACAGCTTCACAAGGCTGACAGGGTTACCCAACAGCCCACCCTCCCTATTCTCAATCCAATTAGACCTCTAATCCTCCAGATGAAAGGCCCAACTGCTCACGTTCCTCATGACAACGACAGCTATTGATTATTTGTCACTGCAGCTAACACCTTCCCTTTCGAGGCTGCTCTGACAGAAGCAAACCTACCAAATTAGACAGCACTTTATCTGCCCTGGAGGCCAAATGGCACAACAAGTAAAGGCTAATAAATGGTATAAAAATGAACAAATCATAACATTATGACAGGCTGATCGTTGCCAGCAGCCTCCCAGCTCAAGCTTGATGTTCTGTTAGACTTGCTCCTTTTCTTTCCCCTCTGCTCTAGCTCCAACTTTGACTGAATTAAAGGCCAGAACAATTAAGGCATTTGACCAGCAAAGATAAGCCAATTGAAGTATCACCAAGGGACATAAATGTCAATAACTGACTGCCATTTGTCAATACAAACATTCTGGAGATGCAAATGCTCAGGCCTCTGCTCTCCACTAGGCTGCACTGACTCACTTTGCAGTGAGAGTCAGCTCGAATGGACAGTCTGTGGCTATTTAACCAGAAGGAAAAAAAAAAAGGAAAGAAAATAAAAAGAAATATACAGTCCCAAGAGAGGAAGTATTCTATGAAGAACAAGCAGGAGTCACTAGGGTGGGGAAGAACAATTGTATGAGAAAAAGAGAGATAGCAGAGCAGGGCTATTTTTTTCTTTAAAAAATATTCTAATATTAGACAACTGGAATGTCATCCTATGTTTTTAGTTGAGAATATGTGCATAAAGTAAGAAATTATGCATAGAATATAATGGAGCACCTGGGAGAATTAATAAAGCTATAACTTTAGAAGTATACTCATTCATTCAACAAATATTTTTCAGTACCAAACAAGTACTTGTTCTAGATAATGGGGATAATGGGGATACAGTAGTAAATAAAAAAGACCAAAAAAATCCTAACTTCAGGGAGTTTATATTCTAGTGTGGTAAAAGACAATAAGCAAGAGAAATAAGTAAAATATATAGTATTTTAGATAGTGTTAAATGCTAAGGAAAAAACCCAAAGCAGAGAAGGGGGAATAAAATGTGTGAGGTGAGGAGGGTATTAGATAGGATAGCCAGGGAAGGGTTCACTGAGACAGTGACTTTTGAATAAAGAACTGATAAAAGTGAGGGAGTTCAACATTTAGATTCCTATTGGAGTAGTATTCTTAGCAGAGGGAAGAGTAAATGCAAAAACCTTGTGGCAACCGCATTCCTTGCTTGTTAGAGGAACAGCACTGAGGTCAGAGTGATTTATGCAGAGGAAAGAAGGGGAAAATTAGAAATAAAGTCATAGAATCCAGAATATACAATAAAAAGCTTTTTAGGCTTTTACTCTGAGATGGAAAATCCTTAGGGGGTCTGCAGCAGAGGAGTGGCATGATTTGACACAGGTTTTAAAGGATCATTCTAGTTGATATGTTGGGCATAGCCTGCAGGGGGCAAGAGCAGAAACCAGGAGACCAGTTAGTTAGGAGGCTACTATAATCATCTAAGCAAGGCTACTACAATAATCCAATCCATCACGATGGTGGGTAAGACCAAAGTTGTGGTAAAGGGAGTGTTGAGAAAAGTGGCTGAATTCTGGATAAATCTAGAATGTAAAGCTAATAAGATTTGTTAATGGACACCAGTATCATACAAGTGAGCAGGACTCTGCATACAAATAGGTGCTCAATACATGTTAGTTGAATTGAATTCTCTACCTGGCAGTTCTATTACAAATGTTATGCCTTGCAGCAAGGGAGCTGTGGCTTGACATGAATTTTCTAAAGACAACTTTAGGCAAAGACTTGGAGTCAGACAGATCTATGTTTGAATCCTGGCTGTGACACTTAATGATAAATTACTCAAGCTTTTGAGTCTCAGGTTTTTCGTCTATACAATGTGATATTCTATCATTCTCAGCTGGGTGATAAAAAAGAGTAGCGATGTAAGATAGAAGAGGTTAAGTTAAATACCTTTTATTCCTGAAGTAGGATAGGAAATGATGAAATAAATCATATTTCTGTTTCTTCAAAAAAAAATTTCCAGGCTCTGTCAACTGTAAAGGCCTAGAAACAATCACCAACCTAACAGCGGTGAGCACCCTAGGCCCCAGATCGTGGCCTCCAAATACTTTTTCCTACTAAAAGAAAAGCCACTGGAGAAATGGCTGATGCCAGGTCTGGAGCAAAAAATATAGACATGAACTTGGAATATTTGGACATAGCAGATAGCAAGTAAGCTATCAAATATTTAGGATTATATCAAATGGATCCAAAAGCCTACCTGAATGACCTCCCATAGGGCAAAGATAGAGTAATTTGAATATCCATTAAGGATAATAATGTCAATAGATTGATACAGCAAATATGTTAAAATGATACTAAAAAATTCTAGGCATTGTTCGTATTGGCACTTAAGAAGAAAAAAGAAAAAAATTAATTAGTTATCATGGGAGTATGCCAGGAAACCAACTCATTATTTTGAACACTGGTAAATAAAGAGAAAGACTCAAGCATTTCTTCTTCTTTTTCTCTATGAACTATACCACTGAGGAATCTAATAGTAGACAAGAGGAAGTTTCTCTTTAATGAATTATTCTAGCTAGTAATTATAGAAGGGATGGTAGAAGTAGAATGTTATCATTTTGCAATTCCTAATGAACACTTGGCTCTAGGCATTGAGCATCACAAAACACAGACAATGAAACATTATGTCCTTCCTAAGAATAAATGTACCATAATAACAAAGTAGTTTTGCCAAAAAAATTGAACCATAATCAGATCAAGCCTCTAGATTCAATAACTAATTTCCAGGGAATACAGAGGACTCATGAACAGGTTAATTACACCTGGAGAAAGAATTAACATCCTACTGAGAAAATCACTCTAGACCAAGACATCAATTAGGGTAGGGTTAAGCCACAATTATAAAAAAAAAAAAAAAAAAAAAAAGAAAGAGGAGGAATCTATAGATTAAAAAAGTCTTAAAAGATATATCAACCAATCACAACATAGAGCCCTTATTTGGCTTCTGATTCAAACACATGTAAATAAACAAAAAAATTTGACATATATGAGACAATTGGTAATTTGAACACTGATAGGCTATTTTATGATATATGGCATTAAATGATTCTTGTTAGATTTTTGAGAAGTATTTTAACAGTATTTTTACAAAGTCAATTTCTTTTAGAAATGCCTACTGATATAATGATATACCTATAATATCTGGGATTTGCTTCAACATGGGAAGGAGAAAAGTGAAGGTATAGATGAAATAAAATTAGCATGACCTAGTAATTCTTGAAGTGGTGATACATGGAGGGTCATTATATTATACTACTTTTGAATGTGTTTGAAGTTCTCCCTAATAAGACATTAAAAATAATAAAAAAAAGACATTAAAAATATATGAGGTTTAATGAGCAAGAGCGAGACCCTGTCTCTACAAAAAATAGAAAAATTAGCGGGGCATGGTGGCACATGCCTGTAGTCCCAGCTACTCAGGAGGCTGAGGCAAGAGGATTGCTTGAGCCCAGGAGTTTGAGATTGCAGTGAGCTATGGTGATGCCACTGTATTCCAGCCAGGGTGACAGAGCAAGACTCTGTCAAAAAAATAAATAAATAAATAAAAAATTAGGTCATTAAATATGAAATGTCTGATTTTGAATCAAAAGTGTAGTTTATTATATCTCAAACAAGAAGCAGTACAATTAATCAAGGTATGTGCCTAAACTATTGACATAGTTTTGCCATCTTAACAGTAGCTTGTTTATGCCAGCAGCAAAGAAGCCTGGAGAGCAAGTGGCAATGAAATTGCAGTGTTTTCTGCAGCTTGTTGAGAATTGAATATTTTTCCTTGCAAGAAGTGGTCCAGAGCCTGGAAGAAGTGGTAGTCAGTTGGTGCAAGGTCTTGTGAATATGTTGGATGACAGAGAGTTTCCAAGTTCAGCTGCTGTAGTTTGAGCAGCATTGTTTG
Source organism: Cheirogaleus medius (assembly GCA_008086735.1). Classification (NCBI taxonomy): domain Eukaryota; kingdom Metazoa; phylum Chordata; class Mammalia; order Primates; family Cheirogaleidae; genus Cheirogaleus; species Cheirogaleus medius. The sequence goes on from VBSM01003204.1 coordinate 23,232,381, forward strand.
TGCAACATGTGGTCGAGAGTATCTTGCAAGAGGATTGGCCTGTCTCTACTGACCCCTCTCAGCTGCTTAATTGCAAACATTCTCATGATTTCATCCAGTTGGTTGCAGTAGACATTCGCTGTAATTGATTGACCAGGTTTCATGAAGCTGTGGGGGATAATAACAGCGCTGGACCACCAAACAGACACCATTAGCTTTTTTGGATGAATATTTGGTT
>VBSM01003204.1:23232697-23247160 GCA_008086735.1 Cheirogaleus medius
AAGACTAAAATCACCAGAATGGAACTTCTCAAACCATCAACATACTGTGCATTCTTTAGCCACATCTTTCCAAACACTGTTTTGATATTTTGAGCATCTGTGCTGCATTGGTTCCACAAAAGAATTCATATTAGAAAGTAACACGAATTTTTGACCCATGCTTTTACAAAAATTGCTCTAAAAAAATTTGAAAGATAATCACAAGCCTAAACATGCATTTGAAAGACTGAGGATGTACCATCACAATAAAAATAAAATAAGAAGTGTAAAAGTGAAATGTCAGAGTTATCAACTGTCACATTTCGTACTTAAGGAAATCAGACATTTCATACTTAATAACCTAATGAGGCTTAAAAAAACTTTAGTGTTAAAGTCATTGACTTCTCTCATATCCATACTCTGTCAGCAAATTCAAGATATATTTAAAATTGGTTTCAACATGGTGATTATGGTTAATAATAATGTATTGTATACTTGAAAATTGCTGAGCAGTTTGTAAGTAGTCTCACCACAAATAAACATGTGAGGTAATATATTGTTAATTATCTTGATTTAGCCAATTCACAAAGCATATATATTTCAAAATATCATGTTATACACCATAAATATGTATAATTTTTGTCAATTAAAATAAATAATCAGAAAAAAATTCGGTCACTTCTTATAACCTCTGCCACTACTACTCTGGGCAAAGCCAGCATCATCTCTCAGCTTCCTAATTAATCTCCCTTCTTTTGTCCTCATCCTTTTGACAGTCCATCCCATCAACACAGCAGCTCAGAATGAGCCTTTCAAAATATAAGCTAGATCGTATTCTCTATGCTCAAACCCTTCAATAACCTTCCCCCTCTTTCGCAGTGTAAAAGCAGAATCCTTAAATAGCATGCAAGCCTTCTGTGATCTTGGAACTCATCCTTACTCCACTAGAGCCACAGTGGCCTCTTCCCTGACTGATTCCTGTAGATACCAAGGATGCTCTCATCTCAGGGCCTCGCACCTGGCATTCTCTCTCCCTAAAAGGTTTTTCTCCACATAACCTTTAAGTCTTTGCTTAAATATTACTTTCTTAAATGAGATCAGCCTATTTATATTTGCAAACCCGTAGACTCCCTATCTCCCTCATCTGCCTTATTTTTTTTCTGTAGCATTTAGCCCTATCTGACATAATACTGTATATAATTTGTAATACTTGTTTATTGCTTGTAACAACAAAATGTAAACTCCTTGAAGCCAGGAGCTTGTTTTGTTCACTGCTATATCCCAAACATACAGAACAGTACCTTATGATTAGTAAGCACTCAATAAATAAATATCTGTTAACAAAATAAATACATATCTGATGACTAAATGATTCTTTCGATTTTCAGACTGGTGCTTTTTTATTTTTGAGATGGGTTTCACTCTGTCACCCAGGCTGGATTGCAGTGGCACAATTACAGCTCACTGCACTGCAGCCTCGAACTCCTGAGCTTGAACAATCCTCCCGCCTCATTCTCCATCCAGACCAGTGCTTTTTATCCTGCATTTCTCAACTAAGCTTGTGGAGTGAAAAGCAGAGTAAAAACACACTAGGTGATGCTCATGTAAGTTATATAAGTAAAAGCTAAGTGATTTGACTATTTCCTTATTTGGGAGGCAATATACACATTTGCTAAAAAATATGAATGCCTTCAAGGTAGGGTAAGTGTTAAGTCACCTCTGTTGCAGAGTCTATAGAGATGGCTTTCTTATAACCTACAGCTGAAGGGCAATGCCACCAGAGAGAATTCCACAAAGGTGGCCCATGGTAGGCTATGGCCACTGCTTTTGAAAGTGGTTAGGTTCACAAACCCTGTAAGAGTCCAATGAACCCTTGGACCAATGAACCCTCCACAGTGTGGCAGACACTGTGGAGTGCCTGCTTAACATCTATGCCCATCTTCTTCTCTAGGCTAACAGAACTCTAATTTTTGTTGATATTCTTTTAAGTAGTTATGCCTTTCAGAGGAGGGTGGGTCCTTGCCAAATCCAGAGAGTGACTTTGAATGATGTAAGCAATCACACAGGTTTCATTCCTTGCCAAGGGATGGCATTAGTCCTGGGAATCAAAGGGATGGAAGGAGAGCCTGCCAAAGGCTTCTGAGAAAGTTTTCCTTGCTGTACAAAAGGTGAACAAGATACAGATACTACATTTTTCTGACTCTACATATTGTGGTCTGTACGTCACCTTGAAATCAACTCTAAGGAAAGCTAGCCTATGAATATAAGCGAACATACTGAGGACAGCAGAGAAAAAGATGAAAAAACCCAGGTCCTTGCTGATATCACTGAGCCACTGAGTTAACCAACCCTGGGTATTACCTCTTGTTACAGAAGACTGCTTGATGTGTAAAATAATAGATGTTCTTGTCATCTAAGCCACTCTTACATTACTTGTAGAAAAGGCATACTAATGTTTCAAATGTCCCCGATGGACCCAAATGACTACAGAGCTACCTGCAGAAATATGAAACATTCCAGAAAAGGAAATGAGTTAAAGCATGAACTACATTCCTGAACTTTAGTTTTTTGTGTTATTAGCCCTTACTTATTATTATCCCATTTAGTCTATTATTTCTGGCTCCATTTTGTGGCCTGGATGGTGCTTCATGTCAGTTTCCAGCCTTCTCTCCAAGGCTCTATCTTCTGTGTGAAATGCTCCTTGCAGCCAGTCTAACTACTTATTACTCTGGAGGTCTTAGTTTGAAGTCCTCTGAATTGAAACAATGAATGGGACTGATAATTATCTTCTTGGGTCATTGTGACCCTCCAATTTTCCCAATTCTTCCGTTCTCCATTTGTACAGAATGTTCCCTTTCTTCATTTTGGGGCTTACCTTGACCCTAATCAATGGATGATGTAAGTCAAATCAAATCAGCCTGAATGCCTCAATATGGTGATCCAGATAGAGTAACTCAAGTTTTCTGTCTTGCTCCTGCTATCAACTCCCAACCCTGAGCTCTAAGGTCCAGAAAATTGATGCCCATCCATCCATCCATCCACCCATCCATCCATCCATCCAACAATCCATCTATCCACTCAACAGTATAATGGTCTTAGTTTTTGAGGCTCCAATTATGTTCTTTATACACTAACTTATATACTTGCCTAGTATCCTAATGTCCTCAAGCCTTGCCCTTTGTGAGCTCTCCTAGAAAACAGTGTCCTGTTATGCCTCACCCCTCTTTCAACTTCATGGCTGAGGTCTTGGTACTTGTTAACAGATTACCTACTTTCCTCCTTTTCACATTGCATCATGTTGTGGTCTCCAGGTTTCTTTTAGTTCCATTTGCTGGGATACCCATCCATTATTTCCAATTCAATTTTCCTTCATTTTTTGCCCATGTCAGTGATGTCCTCAGTCCCAGGCACTCCAAGTCTAGCCTGTCCATTGTCTAGTGAATTATAAGGTCCACTTCTGACAGACTGACAGATTTAAAGTAGATCATGTTCAAATTCTTTCTGAGCATAACACTTAGTTTATGGAATTTTATTGTGAGAAGTTAATGGCCTAGACTAGTTGGTAATAGAAGGAATGAGAAGGAAAGAATAAATGAGAGAGGATTGCAAAACAAGATCAACAGAACTTGATATGTTTGGGGACTGAGGAAGTCAGAAGGAGTCAAAGATGAAGGTAATATTTTGAGCCCAAATTACTGAAGAAGAAGAATTTTCTTCACAAAAATGGGGAAATTAATAAAAGAAGCTAGTTTTAGGTTACAAATGTAAATTATGGAGGGAGATAATTAACTGAACTAAATTCAGGAAAGAGATCACATCTATAAATTCAGACTTGCAAGTCAGCTTTATGGAAGTAAGGAAGAGTAACTGAGTTCTGGGGCAAAAGTATTAAGTGCAGGAAGGGAATCTATTTGACTAATAACTGTGTGTTTCATAATCTGAACATAAATGATGAGACTAAAAAGGTAATCTGCTATGCTTTTTGGAAAGACAGCCATTAGACTTTTAGATTTCTTATTATATATATCACTCCATATTCAAGATACAGATTCTGTCCTATTGAGTCCTGAGGGCTACCTCATAAGGTAATACAAGATATACGAATGGTGCAATGCACAACCTGTGTAGTTATCCAGCAGTTCTGTCTCAGCAGTTGGCTGTGCTAAATGGTGAGATCTTTAAAAACAACAAAGAATATCTTTCTCACCTCAGAATCCTCAGCACGTAGTGAGAGTGGAACGAAATATGCCCTCAGCAAATACTTGCTGGATGAGTTCCCAAAAGGGAATTGTTTCAAGACTCGCTTGACTATCTTCATTTAGAATTAGCTAAGGCTTCACAAGATACATCAGAGTAGCCTGATGCTACTCTGTTCATACCTTTAGAGCAATCATTGGCACTTCCAAAGGCCATCCTGGAATCATGAAGTAGGTTCCTTCCACGATACTAAAGACACATAATTTGGGGAGATGGTTCAGGGCAGCATTTTCATTATGGTCAAGTATAAAGACATCCTTCTAGAACATCCATTCCAACAACAGCAGAATCATAAGAGTCAATTTATTAGAAAGTCATTTGACAAATGAACCTTTAGCTATACTTTCTGAGAATGCTCCAAAACCATGGGGCAAAGAAATTAATTGCAACTATTCAAGTAGAAACACCTGGTAATTTCATAGCTACTAGTATAACTCAGATATAACATTTTAATACGAGGCATCCTCAGTGATGAAGATATTTTAAATTACTGGAAGAAGAGTGCTGTGAATACCAGAGGAAATGAATTCTAGTTAAGTTTGTACTTTTTATATATTTGTGTGAATTTGTTCTAGCAGATAGGAGGTAATTGATTACAGAATCCCTGCCTATACTAATTTTCCAGGAATAGCCTGGGGTGTTACTAGCCCAAAGATTAAAAATCTATGGATAGAATTCTTTCTGAAAAAACGTCGAAAACCTATTAACATAAAAGGATATAGTTGAACCACTCTGGGCCATTGACTATCGGTATGTCATTTACTCACTGCTATCTCTGCAGAATATGCTGCTTATCTCTAAGCCTTTGAAAATTAGTACTTATTTTTCAAGATCTAGTTCAAATTCTATCTCCTTCATGAAGCTTTCTCCCTATTGAATATTCTCTTCCTCTATCTTTCCATAACATTTTTTTTATATTTTTCTCTGGCACTTACTTATTCTGCTTTATACCTGAATTACTTGTGGATATAGCTACTGTACACCATTAGGGTTTACTTTGTTTGCTTTTGTATTTCCCACAGTATTTAGTCCAGAGCATGCACTAGATGATAATTATAATAGTATTAATTGAGCACTATTTTGGTACAAGGCACTGGGCCAAGTAAGCAGTTTAGAGACATCAATTAATTTCATTCTTGTTGGAACCTGGTAATATAGCCATCATTATTCTTCTCATTTTTCAGATGAGGAAACTAAGGATTAAAGAGATAATATACCATAGAGCTAATAAATGAATGGGCAGGAACTTGAATCAATGTAGATCTAATTCAAAGGACTATTCTCCACTCCTTATTCAATATACTGACAGAATTGAAATATAATATAAACTCTGCTATCACTGGAAGTTATAAGTGAAAATATAAATATTTTTCCTGAGTACTAACACTTTTTGCTTTACCAATCACAAATTAATATTTTAAGAACAGAATACAAAATTTATGGTATAGAAACAAATAAAAGGATTCCCTTGGATCCGCAAAAAATTATCCTATGGGGTCTTCACCAAATATAAGAATATAATTTACGATATATGCAATTGTGTTACTAAAGAAAATGAATCATTCTTTATAAATAGAAAACTTCCCAACTAAAAAAAATACAAATGGTAGAATAAAAACTAGACTGAAAATTAGATATGCTATACTTTTACTTAGTGACAAATGTTAAGTGACATATACTGTGCTGAGAAAGAGTAAGAAGCAAGAAAATAAATGTTAAAAGGGGAGGTGGGAACAAGTAAGCTTCTTTTGAATTAGAACGTTTAAAAAGAGGCTGTGAAAGTGTCAGAAATTATAGCATTTTGATCATAGAAGATAAAAAAAAAATTATTGGGGAAATGAAGAAAAACAGGATTTAGTTCCCTCTTTGAAGCCAAAGATCTGAAACTTAGCTAAATTTCAAAGAAAACTGAAAATGTAAGAAACTGCAGGAATTGTCACCATTAAAGGGTGGCAGAAAATGTAGCTCAAAATAAAATTTAAGATTTAAAAAAGTCTATGTGTTTAGACTTTTTTCCAACAATAATAATGCATGCTTTTTGTGAAAATGTTTTACTGTAACTTAAAAACACGAATTTTGTCATAATTCCACTATCAGAGATTTCTATGGTTAATAAGATACTCTTTAAATTTTTGCAATATATATGATAAAATATCTGTAACTGTGCTTATTTTTAAAATTATTTACAAAAATAGGATTCTACTATACATACTCTTCTACAACTTCAATTTTATCCAAGTATTAATAACTTACAAATACAGCATTTGACTATATACCCTGTCTCTCAGCCAGGTGGTGGAGGAAGAGCTATAAAAAAATTCAGCACAATTTTTATTAAGTTGTCATTTTTGTAAGGGGATGTGTGAAGCAACTCTGAAACAATTCTGAAACTATTTCAGCTAAATCACAGGACTGAGCAAATGTGAGCAAATGAGCAAATGTGTTGATCATGTTGGGAGACAGGATTTTCATTGTGGAAAAGGGTTTTACAAATATAGAACAGAGGAAGGCAAGAAAAGAATCTGTGGGGATGGATTGAAATTGGGGAAATCAATGTGAACTCATGATTTCTAAGATATATGCATGCATGTGTAAGACAAGCACACATAAAAGCAGGGAGAATAAAATAAACCCCCCGAGGTATAATTTAACATGCTCCAATATTCTGTGTATTTCCTATAAACTGGTAGTTAGAGCTAGAGGCTTGATCAGATTATGGTTTGCCTTTTGGGGGGCAAGAATATGTTACATAGGTAGTGCTATGTATTTCATATTGGATACCAGGAGCACATAATGTCTACTCCCTCTGCTTTTTGTGATGTTAAGAATCACCAATGGGTTCAGATGTTGTCATTTTGATCCATCCATTATGAAGTTCCCCATTAGTCTCTCTTCCTAACGGTTTTAGCGTTTAATGATGATCATTGTCCAGATTCAGTATTTCATTAGTGGTTGCAAAATAATGAAATTCTGCTTCTATTATTTCTCCTACATTTATTTGCTGGAATTCATCCAAAAAGAACTTTACCTTATTAATTATTGGTTATCCTGAGATACACTTTGTACAAAAAAGGCAGGATAAATGCTTCATATTTTCCTTTTAGTTACCTGTTTCTAGAATAATGAGTTGGTCCTAGAAACCTCCTAAAGTGACTCCCAGGATTTTGGTTCCTTTTAGTAATATTGAGAGACACATTCTAGGTGATAAAGGTAATCATTGGTAGTGAGTTAGCCACTGCTTCTATACTTTTTCAATGCACAGAGCTAAGAAATTCAGAAATATGGATTTTTAGCGATTTATATTCATATGTCTTTATATATCTCTTATACTAAAAATCTTGATTACTAATGAAATTAACATAAATACCCACATGCTTTATGGTATATTAACCTAATGATCTATTTCTGTTGCTGTGTCAAAATAACAATAACAGTACTATTACTAATAGTATGTTTACTGAATACGGTTTAGGATTTCTCTGTAGCTCTCTTTGAGCTTAGGATGTATACTACTAGGGCTGCAGAGTCAAATTACTATGTTTTAAAGTCACTTGAATAATTCTCTGTTTACTTAAGCAACCAACCTGATACACAGTTAGATTTCTTTGTTTCATTTAGTTATCAGTCTTTAAGGGTTGCTAGTTGTAAACATTTAATTTTTTTTATAATTACAGAAATAGTTTACAGGGTTCCAAAATCTAAACTATAGAACAAGATATAATCAGAGAAGTCTAGCTTCTATCCCTGTGTCCTCCATACCATCTCCTTCTCTTTCGTTTAGGCAGCATCTTTATTCATTTTTCATTTATTCTCCCCCCTTTTGAAAATTAAGAAAATATGTATTCTCCTTCTCTTTCCTGGAAAAAAAGGTTGCATATATACTCTTTAGCACCTTACTTTTTTCTCTTAACAATAATCCTGGAAGCTACTCCATAGCTGTATATACAATATCATACACAATATTCTGCACTTGCTTTTTTCATTCCAGTAGATCATTTTATTATATTACATAAAAATATTTCTTGTTGCTTTTTATAGATACATAGCATTCCATTGTGTGGATATACTCTGTTTATTCAACCAGTCCTCTAAAAGTACATTTGCTTTCAGGTTTTCTCTATTACAAATAATGCTGTAATTAAATAGGCTGGTACATGTATTATTTCTTATTTTAACCACATATGTACAGGATAGATTCCTAGAAATGGAAATATTGGGTCAAAGGTAAACACATGTTCTGGTTAATTTTGCAGATATTGTCATGTTTCCCTCCATAAGGGTTGTTTGAATGCTATGATATGAATGTCCCCTCCAAAACTCATGTTGAAATTTAATTGCCATTATGACAGTATTAAGGGTGAGACTGTTAAGAGGTAATTAGGTCATGAGGGCTCTGCTCTCATTAATGGATTAATGCTGTTATCATGGGAGTGAGTTCCTGATAAAAGCAAGTTCAGCCCCTTCTTGCCCTCGCTTGCTCTCACCTTCTCTTGCCCTTCCACCTTCCACCTTCCACCACGGGATGATGCAAGAAGAAGATCCTCACCAGATGCTGGCACCTTGATAGTGGAAAATTTATTTGTTGATAAAATGAAAGAACGAACCACCCATTAGAATTGGAATGGCAAACTACTGAAAATTTATTTGTTGATAAAATGAATGAATGAATGACCCATTAGAATTGGAATGGCAAACAAGTGGATTCTGATAGATTATATAAAATTTTTCAAGAGGCCTGGTTAACACTGATGGCATAGTTTAAACAAATATAATGAAAAAATAATGAAAGAATAAAACAACCTTTTAAATTAGTGAAGTTGATTTTAGTACTAGTGTTTCAACGATTTCATTTTTCTATAACCAGGATCTATTTTGATATCGAAGACTAGGATGAGAATCCTGGTGACTCATAAATGGGCGAGATGACAACTACACTGAATGGCAGACTCAAGAATCAAGAGCACTTTGATGGGTTACGTGATGAACACAGTTCAATTCACCAAACATTGTTAGGTACTACTAGACACTGGAAATAAAAAAGATGACTAAGACACTCTTCCATATTGAGATGCTCAGCATCTGTGGAGAAATAAAATTTGTAAACAAATAAATATCTTTCATTGTAACAGGTGATGTAACAGTGGTTGAGTACACAAGGTACTGGAGGGACAAAGGAGGGAATGGTCAACTCTACTTAAGTAAGTCTGGGAAGGATCAAATATGGATACAATAAAATAGTGCATTTGGGTCCAAATACCACAACAATACCAATATCGGATGTAGTTTAAGCAGTAGTTAAGTATAAAGCAGACTCAGAAATCTTATTTGAGAAAATCTTCAACATGAATCAACTGTGTTTGATTGCCAAAACATCAATACTAATAGTCATGTTATGCTCTGGGCTCATCAGACTGACATTGTATTCTGTTGTAGCTATCTTATTTTTAAGGGAATCTAGATAAATGTATGCATATGTGGTGAAAAAGATCAGGATAGGAAGGAGACTTGAAAACATATTATATGAGGAATGGATGAAGGAATAGATAGTACTAAAACTGGAGAAATTTTTTTTCACTTGGCCAGAATGATTCTTTTTTTTTTTTGTTGTTTTTTTTCTGAGACAGGGTCTTACTCTGTCACCCAGGCTGCAGTGCAGTGGCATGATCAGAGCTCACTATAGCCTCAAACTCCTGGCTTCAAATGATCCTCCCACCTCAGCCTCCCAAAGTGCTGGAATTATAAGTGTGGGCCATGGTGCCCAGACAGAATGATTCTTTCATTAAAACATATGTCAGATCATGTCACTCCTTTCCTCAAACCCTTCCAGTGACTCCTTATCTCATTTAGAGTGAAAAAGTATTCTTAATGGCCTATAAGGCCCTACAGGATCTGGCCACTATTCACTTTCTTTCCTGATCTCTCACAGCCTTGCTCATTCATTATAAGTCTAATTTATACTAACCTTCTTGTTATTTCATGAACATTCCAGGCATGCTCCCATCTTAAGATCATTATTCTGACTGTTCCTTCAGGCAGGAGTGAATGCTCTTCCCTCAGATATTCACATGGCTAACTCCTCACTTCCTTCAAACCTTGCTTCAAGTGTCACCATCGCAATGAAGGCTATTTTGATTGCCTTATTTAAAATTACCACCTGTCCTCCCTGGCCAAGCCCTCGTTGGCTCTCTTGATCCACCTTACTTCGGCATTTTGATTATAATTCTGTTACCATATTTGTAAAATGATCATTTGGGCCTAGTAAAAGCTTAATAGCCAAAGGAGGTACAGAGAGCCCTACGATTGGTCACAGGCAAAATGCTGTGTGCAGAGGCCGACGATATTCACACCACAGAAATTGTAAGCCTCCTGATTCCCCCTCACCCTTTTTTGAACAGTAAAATATGAGCAGGAAAACAAGGAGAGGAAATTTTATGAAAAAATATGGTCTTATGACATAAGAAGGTAATTAGAAAACTAATGCTCAAATTTCCTTTGGAATTGATGTTATATACAAAATTAATTTTAAAAGGCTAAATGAAAGTAAACAGATCTGAAGTTCCTTTTTATCAGCCGTAAAAATATTCGCTGGCCCCGTGCCCAGGGTTTAAAAGAAATCAGCATGAGTCTAATGAAAAACAAGCTGTAGGTCTCAGGAAAATTCAATATATACTTTTTTTTCCCTTTTAGTTTTTGATTGGTTTCCATGGGAATCTAGGCTTGCGGGATCTCTTAATCTGTTCATGGAAAGCAGATGCTTGTATTTTCATGACTTGGTAAAAGTGGGGGTCAGTGAATAGATAAAGATGACTAGAAAATAAATATGATTGTAGGAAACATGATCATGTTTAAAACAAAATTCTATAAGCCACATGGTTTTTAAAATACAATCTTCAAGGCTGCTCTACTGTATTTGAGAGGCATGATAACATAAAAAAAAAACAACCTGGATTTAAAGAAAGAAGCTTTGGGTTCAAATCCTGAACTTGGCCCATAAGAAAGAAACCCTTAAGTACTTCTTTGGAGGTTTGACACAGAAGATGGATTTGGGAATTACTCTTGGCCAGAAGAACTAGAAGTCTAAAAAAGTAAGCTTCACGAAAGTATGTAAGTTTTCTTTCAGTGAAGTAGTACCAAGAGCACTGAGATGAGAATCAGAAAATCAAAATAATCCCTGACTCTGCAAGTGACAAGTGACCTTGAAGAACTTGATCAACTGTACCTCAGTTTATTTATATGGAAAACAGATAATATACAACTATTCTAATTGCTATGAAGCTACTATGAAGCTAAATGAAGTTTTTTTTAATACTAGAACTGTTAGAAAAATTCAAAGTAGAGATTTCAATCAAGATGTGTTGATATGTTGTTTTTTGTGACTATAAATTTTATCCATGCAAATAGAAGTACATGAACAATAATCAAAGTGTAAAAGGAAAGACCGGTTTTGATTTCAATTCTTGGATTTGTTTAAAAGCAGACCATTCTGGTTTTGATTGGAACACTAATTTGAATGTAAGATCCTAGAAATTTGAAAGCAGCTTCTAAACTGGAAAATGGGAGGACAGGTTTAGAGATAGTTTCTAAATACATGGAAGAGGACAAATGATGCTGGTTTGGAAATCCCACAAGTTGGAATATAATAAAGCAAAGACTCTTTAAAATAGGACTTTCTCGCTACCTGGAAAAGCAGCCTACATAGGATTGAACTCAAATGGAGAAAACTGCAAGAGTTGTCTAACATTGCCCATCTCAAGCCAGAGATTTCTTGAGAGATTATTAACATTCCAGAAAACAAGGGTTTCTTTCATATGGTAAGACTTTCTTACATTTCTAAGTAATTGTGGGCATCACAAATGTCTTTTGATGCCTTCTTTTAGAAGCACACCAATAGCCAAAACTTCATGAAATATCACTAAATGCTTACTCTTCAGATACCCATTGGCTACACAGTTTGTGGTAGAGTGGACATTTATTAAATTGTTTTAAAATGGACAAATGAACACATACAGCCACAGAGAAGCCTAGTAGTTCCCACTGGAAGTATTTAACTTACTAAAGCAAAAGGTATGAGTAATGGAACAAAGCAAAATTGTTTTGCTACAGTGAACATGTCTTACCTATATAACAAAAAGTTCAAGCAGAAAATGACAATATTTAATATATGGCAGTCTATTATGATTATATTAAGATTGCAGGAGCCCAAGAAACTCTATAGACATATATTATTTATTTTTTAGAGACAGGATCTCACTCTGTCGCCCAGGTTGGAATGCAGTGGCATGATCATAGGTCACTGCAGTCTCAAACTCCTGGGCTTAAGCAATCCTCCTGACTCAGCCTCCTGAGTGGTTAGGACTATAGGCATGTCACCAAGCCTAGCTAATTTTTTAAAACATTTTTTGTTGAGACAGGGTCTTAAAACATTTTTTGTTGAGACAGGGTCTTAAAACATTTTTTGTTGACACAGGGTCTATGTTGCCCAGGTTTGTCTCAAACTCCTGGCCTCAGTGATCCTCCTGCCTCAGCCTCCCATAGTGTTGTGATTACAGGTATGAGTGACAGTGTCTTGTCCCTATGACACTTTAAACAATATCAACTCATGTACATAACAGAGTCAAATCCCAGAGCTAAGATGTCTTCATGTGTATGTTACACCATGTAAGTCACCAAGATAACAAATAACTTTTCTTGGCATGGATTGGATGGATATGTGTTGGTTTTATAGAAAGGCTATAGATTGAGAATGTATAAAAAATGGAGGCTACTTATAATATATATTCTCCATCTAAATATTTCTGCAGCTTTAAAGAACAGCTGTAATTGAAATCTTTCCATTTAACATAATGTTAAGTCAAAAAAGCAAACTGAGTAATGACATAGTATAATGCCATTTATTTAAAGATTTTATGCATGCAAAATAATATTATCTATATATGTGTATGTCTGTGTGTGTGTATATATAAATATATATATTTATATATATAAAGTAAAGGTAGAAAAATATGCATAGGAATTGAAGCCATCAAAATCAAGACAGACTGAGGAGACAGGGAAAGAGGGGAATAGGATTTTGGAAGATAAACAGATTTCAAGTACATCTATAGTTTTATTTCATTTAAAAAATTTGAAGCAAAAATAAGAATATTCACTTTATCTCCTCTAGGTATTAGGTATCTGAATGTTTTTTATATTCTCCCTTCTTATCGCTAAGCTTAAAATAATTAAAAAATAAGATAAGGAACATTTCAGGCACATGCAAAGGCAAAGAGAATAATGAATACAGTAATTTAGGAGAAAACAATTGAAAGGAGAAGTAGAGTTTTCCTCATTGAATGACAAATCAATCAGATAAGATCCTAAAGTGCCTTTCTATCTCTGACATCTGCTGATCCCTAAAGAGTAATTTGATATTTACACCTATATTGTAGTATGACTAATAGCAATAATATTGATAAAATATTCCTTGAGACTATACTTCAACAAACAAATGCTTTATATATCTATATATATCTAGGAACTCATCATCATTCCTATATAGAAAATAGGGAGAAGTATTATCCCATTTCATAGATGAAGAAATTGAGGTACACAAGAGTGTTTTTTGTCAAGAAATTAAGCTCACAAAAAGTCTTGTAAAATCCCTGCTTACAAGATTGTAAGAGGGGAGGAGATAATGAAAAGAAATAAATATAACTATTAATTTAAAGTTCAACAGTTTTGAAGTCTGTACCCTCCATAGCAAGTTTATCTGATAATCACATGCACTTATTCATCCATTCATGTATTCATTAAACAAATACTCTTTTTATTAAGTGGTAGGAGCTGTGCTAGAACTGTAACCATAAAATCAAGTAAGACATGGCCTTTGCCCTTAAATAGCTTTACTGGGGGTGAGATCTAGATAAATAAAATATCCAATAAACTGTGGTAATGAGTTATGGTAGAGGTATATATGTACTTAGGGGGAATATAGTAATATAGAGCTGAAGGGGACTGAGGAGTGGATTTTTTGGTGTGTTCATGTGCATATATGCAAAATAAGGAAATGTAATAGTGTTAGTATAAGTTTTCCTGAAAAGGTTCAGAGGTATTCTATCCTTCTCCTTTACTTTTTGAAAGCCATTAACATGGAAACAGCCATTAAAATTTGGTATATGTTTATAATGGACTACTCTCAATTCTAAGAAACGACAGTGAGCTAGCACCGCTTATATTATCCTAGATTGA
>VBSM01003204.1:23252527-23307848 GCA_008086735.1 Cheirogaleus medius
ACAAAAATATACAATGGGGAAAAGAATCTCTCTTCAGTAAATGGTGCTGGGAGATCTGGATAGCTACATGCAGAAGAATGAATCAGGATCTCTACCTCTCAACTCTCAAAAAAATCCACTCAAGATGGATAACAGATTTAAACCTAAGGCATGAAACCTTAAGAATCCTAGAAGAAGATGTTGGGAAAACCCTATCAGACATTGGCCTAGGCAAAGAATTCTTGAAGAAGACCCCCAAAGCAACCACCGCAGCAACAAAAATAAACAAATGGGATCTGATCAAATTAAAAAGCTTCTGCATAGCCAAGGAAACTATCATTAGAGCAAATAGACAACCTACAGAATGGGAGAAAATATTTGCTCTCTACAATTCCGATAAAGATCTAATAACAAGAATCTATCCAGAACTCAAAAGAATTAACAAGAAAAAATCAAACAACCCCATTAAGAAATGGGCAACGGAAATGAACAGAAAATTCTCCAAATAAGACAGAATAATGGCCTGCAAAAATATAAAAAAATGCTCAACATCTCTATTCATTAGAGAAATGCAAATCAAAACCACAAGCTCTCCATCTTGCAGCTCAAAAGGTGAGAAGTAAAATTACCTCAAAGATAGGATTTTTTGTGATATTAGTTACATCAGCAGTCCCCAACCTTTCTGGCAGCAGGGACCAGTTTCATGGAAGAAATGGGGTGGGGGGTTTGGTGGAGCTCAGGCAGTGATGCCAGCAATGGGGCTGGTTTGCCCTCCTGCTGCTCACCTCCTGCTGTGAAGCCCAATTCCTAAGTTTCATGAAAGACCATTTTCCCACAGACACATAGAAAACCACCTAACCCCAGTGAGAATGGCCTGTATCAAGAAATCCCAAAACAACAAATGCTGGTGAGGATGTGGAGAGACAGGAACACTCTTACACTGCTAGTGGACTGCAAATTAGTGCAACCTTTGTGGAAAAGAATTTGGAGACACCTCAAAGAACTAAAAATAGAAATGCCATTCAATCCAGCAATAGCACTATTAGGCATGTACTCAAAAGAGCATATGACAATCCATTATAAAGACATCTGCACCCGAATGTTTATGGCAGCACAATTCACTATTGCAAGGACATGGAAACAACCCCAGTGCCCATCAATTCATGAGTGGATAATTAAAATTTGGTATATGTTCACAATGGAATATTACTCAATTCTAAGAAACGACAGCGAGCTAGCACCACTTATACTATGCTGGATTAAGTTTAAGCCCATTATCCAAAGTGAGGCGACACAAGATCAGGAAAATGGGCTCCACATGTACTCGCCATCAAATTGGTACTGACTGATTAAAACTATGGTGCTCAAATGGTGGTAGTGTTCACCAGAGATTGGGAGCGGGGGGTAGACCCACATCTTAGGGATGTGGTGAGCATTGTGGAGGGGAATGGCATACCTCTAACCCTTCTTAGGGAGAGGCAAAGATATAAATGTAACCAAAATGTCAAAAAAAACAAAACAAAACACATTTATCAGGTGTCAGGCAGGTGGGAGGGGGAGGGGGGATGGGTATATATAATGAGTGCCATGTGCACCACCTGGGGGATGGACACGCTTGAAGCGCTGACTTGAGGTGGGAGGGGAGGCAAGGGCAATATATGTAACCTTAACATTTGTACCCCCATAATATGAGGAAATAAAAAATAAAATAAAATCCCTGGGCAAAATAAATGAAAGGTGGAGAAGGGAAGGCAGACTAACTAGGGACTTTGGAACTTGAGGGACAACTTGGTAGTACGTTTCCTGAGGGTTTTTGTTTGTTTGTTTTGCCTCCTATGCACAGTCAGCCTGGGTGCTAAAGTAGCTCACAATCTGGAAACACCAAGAAGTACAGACACCAAATTCCCCAAGAGAAGCCTGCTCTCTCTAGTCAAAAGATTGGTAAGCAGGTAGCCCTGCAGAGTAAACTCTTTGGACAATACCTGCTCTCCTCAAAACACATACAACAAAGGAAACTGTACCTCTTCCTCTCCGCTCTGAGAATTGCACTATGGGTGGAATACTGCCCAGGTTCTAAATTGGCCTGGGTAGCAGAGAAATGGGGCAAACCAGAAGAGCCCTGTTAGAGCTCTGAAAACTAATTTGACATTTGAACCACAGTCCACAAAATTGAAATAGAATGTTCATTCTAAACCTAAAGAGATCGTCAGTCTACTAAAACAGGATATTTAAGTAGGATCCAGAGGCTCAAAACATAATACAGAAAATGTCAAAGATATAACCCCAAATTACTGTATAACCCAAGAACCAGAAAAATATTAACTTAAATAAGAAAAGATAATCAACAGTCACCAACACTGTGATGACACAGATATTAAAATAATCTGATAGGAATTTTAAAGCAACTCCCATAAAAATGCTCCAACAATCATTTATGAACACCCTTGAAACAAATGGAAAAATACAATCTCAGCAAAGAGAGAATATAAAGATAAACCAAATAAAAACTTCAGAACAAATAAATATTTAATAAGCAAATAACCAAATAAAATAACCAAAATAAAAACCTTGCTGAATAGGCTCAATAGCAGAATGGAGATGACAGAGGAAAGAACCACTGAGCTAGATGATAGACCAGTAGAAATTATTCGATCTGAACAACAGAAAACACAGAAACAAAAAGAATCAACATAATCTCAGGGCCCTGTGGGATAGTAAGAAAATATCTACCATTCATATCATCAGAATTCCAGAAAAAGAGCAAAGAGCGAAAGGCTGAAAACATAGTTGAAGGAACGCTGTCTGGAAATACCTCAAATTTGGTTAAAGACATAAACTTGCAGATTTAAGAAGCTGAGTAAAGCTCAAACAGAATAAATCCCAAGAAATCTATGCTGAATCAATCAAATCAAATTTCTGAAAACTAAAGGTAAAGAAAAACATCATGAAAGCAGCCAGAGAGAAACAACATGTTATCTACAGGGAAAGAATAATTTGAATGACAGTGCATTACTTATCAAAAACTAAGGAGGCCAGAATGTAGTGGCACATTTTTCAAGTGCTGGGGGGCAGGGAAGGGAAAGAACTATCAACCCAGAATTCTGTATTCAGTAAAAATATCCTTTAGAAATGAAGGTGAAATAAGGCTATCTCAGAAGAAGGCAACCAGCAGAATTTGAGGCCAGCGGATCAGCTCCAATAGAATTAGTAAAGAAAACTCTTCGAACAGAAAGATAATATTAATATCAAGTATTAGTGAGATATAGAGAAAACAAAAATATGAAACATCAGGAATGAAGAAAGAGCAATTCAATGTTATAATAGACTATTCTTACCTTCTTTAGTTTTTAAAATTATGTTTTAATGGTTGAAGAGAAAAATTGCAATGCTGTATGATGTGTTTCTCAATTTATATGGAGGTAATTTTTAAGATAACTGTATCCAAAAGAAGGGTAAAAGGACCTAAGTAGTGGTAAGGTCTCTATACTGCACTTGAAGTGGTAAAATGTAGACTGTGATAATATAAGTATACAAATTCTAATCACTAGAGCAATCTTACACACACACATACATACATACACAGAAAAACAAAACAAAACAAAATTCCAGGAAAACAAACTACACAAAAAATTTATTTAGAATTGCAATATATCAAATATAGCATGTTCTTATTTATAAGTAGGAATAAGCTATGGGTATGCATACTCATACAGAATGTCATAATAGATACTGGAAATTCAGAAGGGGGAAGGTAGGGGGGTGAGGGATAAAAAATTACCTACTAGATATTAATACAATGTACACTATTCAGGTGATGGGTACACTAAAAGCCCAGACTTCACCACTATACAATTCATCCATGTAACCAAAAACCATTTGTCCCCACTAAGTATATTGAAATAAATAAAAAAAGATAAATGAATTTTCTTGTATGCCACTGGGGGGAAAAACACAATATAAGATATCACTTCACACACATTAGGATAAGACATATAATAACAAGTATTAATGAGAATATGGAGAAATCGATATGCAGAAACCCTCACATACTGCTGGTGGGAATCTAAAATGGTACAGCCACTTTAATGTTTCCTCAGAACATTAAACATAGAGCAACCATTTAACCCAGCAATTCTACTCCCAAGTATGTATCCAAGAGAAATGAAGACATATGTCCACACAAAAACTGGTGCACAAATGTGCATTGCAATACTATTGATAATAGCCCAAAGTAGAAACAACACAAGTATCCATATCCATAAAGTGTTCATCAACTAATGAATAGATAAACAAAATGTTGTATATCTCAACAATGGAATATTATTCAGCAAAAGGAATGAAGATCTAATATATGCTACAACATGGATGAACCTTGAAAACATTATGCTAAATAAAAGATGCCAGTCAAAAACACCACATATTTTATGATTACATTTATATGAAATGTCTGGTACAGGAATATCCATAGAGACAAAAATTAAATTAATGGTTGCCTAGCACCAAGGGCAGGGGCACAGATTCGAGAGGTCATAGCTACAGGGTTTCTTTGGTGGGTAATGAAATCGTGCTAAAATCATTTGTGGTGATATTTGCAAAACTTTGTGAATATACAAAACCACTGAACTGTACACTTTAAATTGGTAAATTGTATGGTATGTGAATTACATTTCAATAAGGCTGTTACAAAAGACCCACTACATATAAATTAAAATGAAATACTAAAAATATTCAAGAAATGGAAAGGAAGACAGGAAAGGAAAAACAAGAATGAAAAACAGAAGGAACATGCACTGAACACATAAAAAATTGGAATTCTTGAATCCTAACATCCATAATTACATTAAACATAAATGGTGCAAACATATAACAAAAAGACTGAGATAGATTTTTAAAAAGGACCCAACTATATACTATTCATAAGAAACTCACTATCATACATGGTTAAAAGTAAAAGAATGAGCAAAGATATAACATGCAAATACTAATGAAAAGAATGTTGGATTAAGTATGTCAATATCTAATAAGATAGACTTCAGGGCAAAGATAATTACTAGAAACAAATAGAGACATTATACAATGCTAAAAGGGTCAATTCACCAAGAAAACATAAAAATCATAAATGTATATATACCAAACCATAGAGCAAATACATGTAGCAAAAACTGGTAGAACTGAAAGAAACAGCTGAAAACTTACAATTATGATTGGTAACCTCAACACTCCTCTCTCGATAATTGCTAGAACCTCTAGAATGAAAATCAAGAAGGATACAGAAGAACTGAACATGACCATAAAGCAATGGGATCTAACTGATATTTATTGAACACTTCATCTAATAACAGCCAGATACACAGTCTTTTAAAACACCCATGGAACATTCACCAAAATAAACCATATACTGGGTCATAACATGAATGTTAACAGATTTAAAGAACTGAAGTCATACTAAGCATGTTCTCTGACAATAATGTAATTAAAACTAGAAATCATTAACAGAAGGATAACAGGAAATCCCTAAATATTTCAATATAATCCAGGGGTTAGAGAGAAAATCTCAAGGAAAATTTAAAAATATAATAAAAAAATTATTGCTATAAGGTTTTTACCCTACACATAAGGGAGGCTTAGAAGAAATATACAGTACTGAATATTTTATTAGAATAGAATAATAGTTTTAAATCAATGATCTCTGCTTCTACCTTAGGACACTGAAATGAAGAACAAATTTAACCCAAAACAAGCAGAAAGAAGTACACAATAAAAGAACAGAGATAAATAAAATTAAAATCAGGGAAAAAATAGAGACAATCAATGAAGCTGAAAGTTGCTTCTTGGAAAATAAAAGTGATAAATCTTTATCAGATTGATCATTAAAAACAGAGTAGACACAAATTTCCAATATCAGGAATGAAAGAGGGTTCATCACTACAAAGCCTACAGACATTAAAAGGAAAATAAGGGACTATCATAAACAATTTTATGGCTATAAATTCACAATTTAAAGGATACAGATTAATTCCTGGGAAGATATAATCTTTCAAAGTCATTTAAGATATAGAAACCCTCAACTATACTTGTGGTAGGCAGAATTCTAAGATGGCATCTAAAATACCTACCCCCTCATATCATCCCCTCCTCTTGTATCATCCCCTCCTCTTGATTGTGGGCAGGACCTATGAATATGATAGGACTTCACGTCCATGATTAGGTTTGGTTATATGGCAAATGTGAAGGGATTTTCCAGATGTAATTAAAGTCTTTAATTATTTAACTTCAAGTTAATCATAAGAAAGCTTAGCTTAAGTCGCTTTGGCCTAATCAGGTGTACCTTTCAAAAGAGGGTCTAAAAAGTCAGAGATGGAAGAAGTTGGAGAGATTTGAAGCAGCAGAAACACTTTCCTTCTGGCCTTGGAGAAGTTAGCTGCCATGAGTTTTAAAGCTGTAAGAAAATTAGTTCTGCCAACATGCACTTGGGAGAGAATTGTGAGTTTCAGATGAGGCCTCAGCTCTGCCTGACACCTTGATTGCAGCCATGTGAGAGCAAAAGATCGAACTTGGGCCATGAACAGATTCCTGACTTATAGAAACTGTAAGGTAATAAATGTTTGTTGTTTTAAGCTAAGTTTGTGTTAATTTGTTATACAGTGATAGAAAATGAATATAGTACTATATCTATTAAAGAAATTAAATTCATAGTTAATCCTGCCTATAAAGTACTAAGAATAACGTGTTAAAATATTCCAAGAAGCAATTTTTATAGAAATGAACATATGATTTTAAAATTGTTATGGAAAAGCCAAAAGAAGTAGAAGAACAAAGTTTTTGAAAACAAGAACAAAGTTGGAGGACACACACTGTATGATTCAAGACCTACTTGTAAACCTACTGTAATGAAGACAACGTGGTAGTGGCAAAAGAATAGACACATAGATCAATATAACAGATTTGGAAGTATAGAAATAGCCCTATACACATATTATCAATTGAGATTGACAAAGGTGCAAAGGCAAACCAATGGATAGTCTTTTAAACAAATGGTGCTGGAATGAAATTTGACATTCATATGCAAAAACAAACACAAACCCCTCAACATATATATTTTGTACCTGTTTTAGTTCGGGCTGCTATAACAAAGTACCACGGCCTGAGTGGTTTATAAATAGTTCTGAAGGCTTGAAGTCTGAGATCAGGGTGCTCAGCATGGTTGGGTTCTTGAGACACCTCTCTTCTGGGTTGCAGACTGCAGACTTCTGGTATCCTCACATGGTGGGACAAGAAGACTAGAGAGCTTTCTGTGCATTAATTCTATTCTTTAAGCCTCTACCCTCAGACCTAAATTATCGCCCTAAGGCCCCACCTCCTAATATCATCACATTGGGGGTTTGGGTTTCAACATAAGAATTTGGGGGGGAGAGAAACATTCAGTCCATAGTAGTATCATATATAAAACTTACCTCAAACTGGATCATAAACTAAAATGTAAAACCTATAACTACATAAACTTTTGGAAGCAATTGAAGATGAGAATCTTTGTGACTAATGGTAAAGATTTCTTAGATATGATACCAAAGAACAATCCCCAAGAAAAGTTAATAAATTGGATTTCATCCAAATTAAAAAATTGTGTTTGAAAAACATTGTTAAGAAAATAAAAAGATAAGACACAAACTGGGAGAAAATATTTGCAAAACAAATATCTGATCAAGCCCTCTATTTTAGAATAAAGAACTCTTACAACTGAATAATAAAAACAGAAATGAAATTAAAAGATGGGCAAAAGGTTTGAATAGACATTTGAAATGTCTATTCAAATAAGCATATGAAAAGATGCTCAACATTATTAATAGACAGGGAAATGTAAATTCAACCTACAATGTGATAACATTACACATCTATTAGAATGGCTAAAATGAAAACAAAAACCAAAGCAAACTTCACAATATTAAACACTGATGAGGATGTAGAACAACTAGAGCTCTCAGACGTTGGTAGGAATGAAGAATGGTATAGTCACTGTAGAAAACTATTTGTCAATTTCTTACTAACTTAAATTTACACTTACCACATGGCTTAATAATCTCTTACCTAGGTGTTTACTCAGGAGAAATAAAAGCATAAAGCTTATGTTCGCACAAAAACCTGTATATGGATATTTGTGGCAGCCTTATTCATAACTGCTAAAAACTGGAAACATCCCAATTGTCCTTCAACTAGAAAATGAGAAAACAAATTGCAGTATATCCACACAATGGAGTATCGCTCACTAATGGAAAGGAATGAAATACTGATCCACT
Organism: Cheirogaleus medius; assembly: GCA_008086735.1. Lineage (NCBI taxonomy): Eukaryota > Metazoa > Chordata > Mammalia > Primates > Cheirogaleidae > Cheirogaleus > Cheirogaleus medius. The sequence continues at coordinate 23,260,801 of VBSM01003204.1, forward strand.
CAACAACATGGAAAAATCTCAAATCCCTCATGCCAAGTGAAAGAAATCAGTTACAAAGGGTACATAAAATTAGCTAGGCATGGTGGTACACACCTGCAGTCCCAGCTACTTGGGAGGCTGAGGCAGGAGGCTCACTTGAGTTCAGGAATTTGAGGCTGCAGTAAGCTATGCAGACTGCAGATTTCTGGTATCCTCATGCCACTGTACTCTAGCCTGTTACAGAGTGAGACCATGTATTTTAAAAAATTGTTTTAAATAAAAAATAACTTTTTAAAAAAGAACAGGGAAATTTTGGAGTATGATAGAACTGTATATCTGGATTGTGGTGGTGATTAAATGATTATATATTTGTCGAAATTAAATAACTGTATACTAAAATGGGAAAATTTTACTATATTTACTGCATTATACCTCAATAAACTTTACTTAAAAACAACAACAAAAGAAGCCAAAGCTCCTGCCATGCTCTATAAGTGAAAAAATGTTGCCACTTTTGTCACAGAGAGTGATCAGGATTTATACACTATTAGCTGAGGGTAATTACAGATGGGTTGTGCATGAGGGAACATAGTTACTTCTAAGGTGTCTTGGCCTGAACAGTGCAAATGGGTGAAACAAACTGACAAAATGAAATGTTCTTTAGGGGAAATAGATATGTGATATATGCTCAATAGGTACAAAGTTACAGTTAGATAGGAGGACTATGTTTTGTTGTTCTACTGCACAGTGGGGTGACGATATTTAATAATACTGTATTATGTATTTCCAAACAGCTAGAATTTTTAATGTTCTCACCACAAAGAAATGATTAAATATTTAAAGTGATGGATATGCTAAATAGCCTGATTTGATCATTACACAATATATATGTATACTGTAACATCATACTGTACCCCACAAATATGTACAATTAGTATCGGTCAATTAAAATGAGATACAACTAAAAAAAAAAAGAAATGCTAGATAAATGCTTGGGTTTTGTGCTTGAAACTAAGCTACTCTTTTAATTTTAAATACCTCAACATATATTTTATTCTTGGACAGACTGGGACCCAGAAAGATGTTATAGCTTCTCATCTACTTACTCTGCTAATCCATGTATACTTACACTGGTGATAAAGCAATAAAAGTCACTGCTCTTAAAACTAGAAAGAGGCTTGCAAATATATTTGGGTTGTGTATACCTCCTAGAGGAAGCAAGTATTCTTTCTCAGAACCTTGGTTTTGAAGATGGAGGCAAATTTTGCATTGGATTCAATGCATCTGATAATAGAAGCCCCTGTGTGCAAGGCTTCTGAGTGGTGCAATGGTGCTAGGTATTATTCTCTCAAAGGCCTCCAATATCTAACCCAGAAGATTCCAAAGATTCTATTACTGCATTTATAGATAAGGACTCATTTAAGCCAAAACTCATTAACAGAACTAAAATGTAGTACAGGTAGAGCATGTTCCTTTTATCGATTTGAGCCCTTCTGGATCAAAGCTATACTTACGGAGAATCTGCTATAATAAGGCTAGTCTCTAGTTGTCTCTCAAGATCAAAGGGCACTCTACTGGCATCTTATTTGTTAGTGTTAAGCAAAGATAGTAGTAGCTAATATTAGTAAGATGATAGTAATTCTTATTATAATTTCCCCCTAGAGAGGCACTCCTCCTTGGAAGCTCTAGTAAGGGAGAGGATTTAGGAACTCTGGTCACAAGAATAAACGCTGAGAAATGGAGGCAATCATCACATCCTGGGATAATCCTGACTGATTAGGCTCGTCAGGACCAAAGTGAAGTCAGCATCATGGCATTAATTTCTCCTAGGACATGGAACTTCAGGCCAGTCACTATCCTCTTCCCAAGTCTGCTGCAAGTTACAGGGAAACTTCAAGCCTTCTCTTTGATCCCTGACATACTTTGTTTTTGTATAACTGGTATTTATATTTCCCAAAAGAGATTTTATTCAGTTATATGATTACCATCCAATATGTTGTGCCTATAAGTTACAATTTGTCTCTTTGAAGAAACTGAAAGCATATATCATGTAAATGATTAGAAAAAGCAGCATTCAGCCTCATGGAGGTCCCATCTTGAACAGCTTTCAGAAATCAGAGGCTTCATGGCTAGTTTCTGAGTAATGAGAGTACCATAACGTTCTGGGCTTCCTGGCTGAAAGAGTGTAACTGGGAGAGGTCTGTGCCTTATCTATCTACCCTACTCTCTTCCTTAGTTTCCTCAATTTTAACATTCAGCTTATACCTGTCCAGTCTACACCATAACTTATTTTGACGATCTAATAAAATGATTGTTTGGAAGTATTTGGTAACTGCAACATGTACAAATAAATGTAGGGCTTATGATGTAAACTGATATTCAGTGGACAGCAGTGCATTTAAATTTGCATTCCTGTCAGGAACAGTTAATACAGAAAGCAGCTGGCTAGTGTGCTGTGTTGTTTTAACTATCTGGCAACTGTGGAGATGGCCTCTAATCCATGACCAATTGGTGTTTGCTTAACTGGGGCTGGCATTCTGCATGGGCTCTGTCTGAACGCTCTGAACACAGCTCAGAAAGCTGAGCTGGAAAGCCACTGCTCTATTGCATTCAGTTATTTTAAGACTAGTGGAAGCAGAAGAGTCTGTATGATTAATGGGTTAGTATATACAGAAACTAGAGCTCCAACTCTAGCAGTTAGAGGAAAGAATCATCACTTGCAGTGATAGTTGTGCCAGTCTACACAACAGCGGCAACACCACACTGCCCAATGCAACTAAAAAGAGCAGTCTCTACTTACATCTTATTTGCTTGTTCTAAAATGTTATCTTTGAGTGGCATCAAAGATATATTTATTTAATCTGCTTTCATCCACATCTTACTTCACACCATTCATATTGTCACAATCTTGGGAGGGCATTTTGTTGTCATTTAAAAAATATCTGCTTATTGTTATGGGAACAATAGAAAGAACATAGGATGCATCAGCAAATAATTTGGTTTGTGTCTTTGCTAGTTATTAGTATTAATTGTGCAACTAAATTTCTTAAGTTCTGAGTCTCAGTGTCCTAACATATAAAATGAGAATAATAATAGTAATATAATAAGGGATATTATATATTGAGAGAACTTGAGATTTTATAAAATATTTTTATAACTTATTATAATTTTTGCATAATATAGCTTAATATATTTTCACTCATTGCTATTTTAAAATTATCATAGTAGTCAGATCTGCCTCTAGACCTTGCTATTTAATTTGTTCACAAAAAATTATGGCAGATATATTGCTATGTCACAATTTGAAAATATTTGATAAGTATATTTGAATATAACTAGTTTTCTTTGTAATCCTATATGTTGTATTTAAGCTCTTGAAAATGTTTTTTTTTCTGAGAAGGAGTCTATAAACTTTACCAGATTGCCAAAATGGCCCATAGCACAAGAAATGTTGAGAAAAATCCAATCTAGGTAGTTATTCAGACCTAATCAGTTCTTTCTTTCTTGTCTTTCTCATTCTATGTTCATACACATGAAAGTGTATGTGTGTACAGAAATATCTACTCATACATTGAGGTCCCCTAGTTTATTTTTATTTATTTATTTTTTTTTTGAGACAGAGTCTCACTCTGTTGTCCAGGCTAGAGTGAGTGCCGTGGCGTCAGCCTAGCTCACAGCAACCTCAATCTCCTGGGCTCAAGCAATCCTACTGCCTCAGCCTCCCGAGTAGCTGGGACTACAGGCATGAGCCACCATGCCCAGCTAATTTTTTCTGTATATATTTTTTTAGTTAGCCAATTAATTTCTTTCTATTTTTAGTAGAGACGGGGTCTCGCTCAGGCTGGTTTTGAACTCCTGACCTAGAGCGATCCTCCCGCCTCAGCCTCCCAGAGTGCTAGGATTACAGGCGTGAGCCACCACGCCCGGCTGAGGTCCCCTAGTTTAAATAGTTAAAAGCATGGACTCTGGAATCAGCCTTCCAGGTTTCAATCTCAGTCCTGCTACTTATTAGGCAAGTTACTGAATCATTCCGTACCTCAGTTTCCTTACCTATAAATGAGAGTAATAAGATTATCCCAAACTCCTTGTATTATTTCACTATTAAGTGAGTTAATGAGTTATAAAACACTTAATACAGTGGCTGGCACATAAAACATAACTTTATAAATGTTAGATAATTTTATTACTATTATTAACCACTTTGGTACCAGCGCCGACTACAGTCATCGGCCACAGATGAACGCGCACAGCCCAGCGTTGACTATAGTGAACAGCCACAGATGAACATGAGCGTCGACTTTAGCCGACAGCCGTGATATGAAGGCGCACAGCTGAGCGTCGACTTTAGTAGACAGCCAAAAGCTTTTACTTTTATCTCTGCAGTTGCAGTGTGTACGTTCAGCTAGTAAGTTACTATGAATCTGTGACCTTTTAACAAGTCCTTAGTAGGAGTTATGGTTATTTTCCTAAAGCTGCCTGTAAAGTAAAACAAACTTTCAGTGCTTTAAAGCTTTCCCCATCACACAAGAGCAAAACAGATTCATCGTCAATGCACAGCACAAACTATCGTGCAGACTATGAGTGCCGGCGGCTGTGGGCAAGGTTTCACGGCTGGTCAGCGCGGTACCTAAGTGGTTAATAGTATGTATGGATGCATACACATGTAAGTATATTTATAAACACATTCATATAGAAGCAAGCCTTCATAAAACATTTAATGACACTAACATTTAAGGTAAGGGTTGAGGTAAAGGAAAAAACCTGAAATAGAACCTCTTCATTGCTACTTATGCTCATTGCCGTATCTAACTACTGTGTCAGGAGATGTTAAAAACGAGGAGAGGAAATGATTCAGAGAGATTATGCTTGCTCAGAACATGGACAGTGCATCAAAAGTTGTAGTGGAATTGAATGGTGCTTCTTGGTCACTACACCATTGCAAACAACCTCAAATACTGTTAGCAGTAATGCCAGTATCAATCATTACACACTGTGCATATTTACAAATTATTCTGTTTGGTTTTCACGAAACACCTCAATATTAATCTTGGTAGCATTGAGTGCTTTTTCATTTTCAGACATTTCTGAAACTACAGGAAACTTGATTACTTTAGTTTAAGTCCAATCTGATATAACAATAACAGTATTAGGGTATTGCTTATTAGCTACTATGTGTCAGGAGCCATGCTAGATATTTTATTGCCATTATCTCATTTAACTCTCACATAAGTGAAGTTTTATAATCTATAGTTTACAGATGAGGAAACTGAGGTTCAAGAAGATTCAGTGGCTTAACCAAGGTAATACAGCTAATACATGACAGAGTTAGAAGTCAAAACCCAAGTTTATTGGACTCTAAAATCCACACCCTTTCTACTACATTACCCTGTATAGTATTAAGATGAAACTATTAAATTCTATTATCAATTATATCTCTGGTAGTCATTCAAATTATTTGAGTTTGCTGTTAAGAAAAAGGCTTTAACATTAATCAATGATAACTACAGCATATAAAGATTTTACTAGGTATGTTTATGTTTTTAGGGCCCAAAACTAAGCCCTAATACATGTGAATCTAGGAAGTAGTGAGATAAGTTAAAACATGAATCCATTGTATTAGGTAAACACTAAGAATTGCTACTGAAATGATGTTTCATTTAGAGAAGGCCTCTTTACACTCTGGGAGGCCGAGGCGGGTGGATAGCTCAAGGTCAGGAGTTCGAAACCAGCCTGACCAAGAGCGAGACCCCGTCTCTAAAAAAAAAAAAAAAAAAAATAGAGAAGGCCTCTTCAGTCCTCCTCCAGGACAATGGGCAGCACAGAAAGTGTTCGATTTAATTAGTTGTGTATGTAGAAAGAGACACTCATCTGTTTCCATGGAGTCAAACACATCACTGACATACTTCTCCATGGAAACAGAGAGGGGAAAACAGAAAATGCTAAAGTGAATGAATTCACTGAGCAGTTGGTGAACAAAGATTCAAGAAAAAAAATAATTCATCTGTGGTACTATGTCACTAGTTTAGAAAAGAGAAATAGCATATATTTAGAGATCATCAAACATGTGATACATAAAAGGATGTTTAAGATACATTGAAATTTAAGAAGAAATAGTTACTATTTTAGTATACAAATGCTGAGAAATACCATGGAGCAAATGTATTACTGTCTGTGCACAGAGACATAATGGCACGATTCTTAAAAAAATGAGCAGTGTCACCCTCAGTCAGTAATGAGTCAGGAGTTTCTCAGACAAGATGATAGAAAACACAGGAACCCAATTTATACATAAATTTATCAGCTTTATACTGGATTCACATGATTGCCTTTTGGTTGTTAAGGATTTTCTCTCTGGGAATATAAAATTATAGATTGTTCAAGTTTTATGATGAAACACATTAACTGATTTGTATGACTGAGCCACACAAACATAAGTGTTTTTAATTTATAACACACATTTTGTTTTCTTTAAAGGTTCTTCTAATTAAAATAATAAAGAATTCATTTTATATGGTGCTTTTTCTTGAGGCACTCTGACTTAAAACAATTTTTTTTTCTCATGGGATTTATTCCTAACCTGTCTCTCAACTCAATTTAATTCAACTCAATTAATTTTTAGTCCTTGTTTTCAAGATGATGGATAGATGACTTGGGAAGAAAGACACCTAAAGAATGATTAAATATTTATTCATTCCTTCAACAAATATTCTTATGTGCCCACTCTGTGCCAAGCACTGTGTTGAATTTTGTGCATACAGTGATGAATTAAGCAAATCCAGTCTACTCTCATGGAGGCCACTAGCTTATGGAGGAGAGAGACATTAAAATAGTCAAATACATAGATATACAGTTATAATCTGAGACGAGTTCTATGAAGAAAGACTACAGAGTGTCAAAAGAGAATACAATGAACAGGTTTAACTGAGATTGGATGGTTATAGCAGGCCTCTTGTAGAAGTGACCTTAAAGCTGAGACTTGAAGGATGACTAAGAGTTAGTTAGACTGAGAATGGGGAGAACAGCATTTCAGGCAAAAGCCCTGAGGCAGAAAAGGGTTTGGCAGGTTTGAAATGCTGAAAGAAAGCAAGTTTTTCTAGGAAGAGAGTGGTGAAAGGTGATAGAGAGCGAAACAGGTACACGCAGCCTTTTAAATTTTACGCCAAGTATAATGGGAAGCAATTGAAGAGTTGGGCAGGAAAATGACATAACTGTACATACATTTTTCAGTTGAAGTAAACATAGAATATTTAGCAAAAAAGTTCAAAAAAGGCAAAATTAAACTACAGTGTTTAAGGATGTATACTTATGTGGTAAAACTACAATGTAATGATTAAAAGTTAAGATAGCAAATTACTCTAGCGGGCAGGGAAAGATGCATTAGAGGTTCCTGGGGGTACTGATAATGTCCTGTTCCCTGACCTAAGTGGTGGTTACATTGATGTTTGCATTATATTTATTTGGCAAATTGTACATATAAGTTGTACTTACTTCTCTATGTATATATTTCAAAATAAGGAAGTATGTTTTGTTTCCTTTTAATAAAAGAGTGGATTGAGGGGACAGTGGGTACAGATGGTTCAAAAAGCTTGATTTTGGTGACAGAGAGTGATAATTGCCCCCTCCCCCTATCCATTCACTCATCCTTCTTTCTAGAAATTGAGGCTCCTGAGTTTAACTGGGCATGACACCATCCACGGACTTTTTTTTTTTTTTTTTAAGATTTTTTATCCTAGGTGTGGCTCTGCATTTAAGTCTGGTCCACTTCCTTAATGACAAAATACTTTCTCATACTCTCTTTTTCCCGCTTCCTGCTGACTGGGCTATGACTATGATGAAAGTATCTGCCTTTGATGTAGAAATGGAAGCCACATGTTGAGAATGGCAGAGCCAAGCCCTGGCAGAACACCTGGATGGTTTTGTGAAGTAGAGATATCTATCCAACCTAGACTTTCCATGTACCTGTGTACTATTATGAGAATGAAATATACTTCTATCTTATTCAAGTCATGGTGTAGCAGTTTAGCCTGTGCACTAATGCAGCTGTGAGGGAAAGGTGAGAGAGATGGCAAAACCTAGAGGGAGATAAAGAAACAGGGAAGGGATTTTTAAATAATGGAGAAAACAGAGCATATTTAAATGTTGATGGGAAGAATTTAGAATAGAAGAAAAGGTTGAAGATGTAGTAAACAGAGAGGGGAAAAAAGGATCAAGGTCCCTGAGAAAATAGGAGGGGACAGAACATAGAGCACGTGTACAAGAACTGGCCTTTGACAGAAAGAGATATCTTTGCTCTGTTTTAGTAGGAGAAGAAGATGAGTGCAGATGTAGGTAGATTTGTAGACATCATGTTGAAAGATAAGGGAGTGCCTACTTATTGTCTTTATTTTCTCTAAGAAGTATAATACATTAATGAGAATGATGGGGGGCGAGGGGAGGGAATTGACAGTCAGAGGTTTTGGTAGAGCGAGAAGGCATGAAACATTCATTATGGAGAAATGTGGTATGATGAGCAGTAGGTGCTGAGTGCCTATATGAAGAGGGTAACATGAATTTGGGGTGATAGTAATCTTTCAGCTGGATTCAACTGCTCAGGGGTTGCCAGGAGTAGACACAGATAGATGATCCATCCGGAGGTGGGATTGCAACAGCCGAGTGCAACAGAAGATGAGGAACAAAGGGAATTTTTCCAAGATAAGGATTTTAATCATAGACCATGGAATTAGGGTTGAACAGGGAGGAAGGTAAAGAAAGAAGGAAACTGATGATCAAAACTAGAGAAGATACTAGACTAGAAGTCTCAGTAAGGATGAAAAAGTATCGTTTCTCACTAGTAAGTGAGCTGAAAGTAAGAGTTTTAGCTAAGTGATGGAATGTTTAAGTGATTTGGAGGTGGTGGAAGATGTCAAGTTCCAGTGAATGTAGAAAGCTGAGGTGAAATGAGGATAACATCTCTGAAAGAGGAAGAGAAATCTTCACAGAGTATGTGATAAAATAGTTGTCTTTAAAGATCAGTAGGAGATTTTTTTAGTAGAGAAGAAGATAACAGGGTAGCAGATAGAGAAGAGGAGAGGGAACAGAATATATAGAGAAAAGTAAGACAAAATTCATGGCATATTAGGGAACTGAAATAACATCTAGCCTAGCCAGGAGTTAGGGTGCACTGGTAGAAGTTTCTGGAGAAACTGGAAATGTAGAATGAAAACAAATTTTGAAGGAACAGGTATGAAAGTTCTAGTATTAAATAGTCTGGACTTCATTTTGTAGCTCAGGTTGTCAATCATGATGTCACCAGACACTGGTGTATACAAAGATTACAAATAATTTATATGTTTATTTTGTTTCTCTTTAGGACTTGTGACTTGTGAATATGTGGATTTGTGGGTTTTACAATTCTGAAAAATTCTTAGCCATTCTGTTCTTGAATTATGTCTCTCCTCTATTCACGTTGTTTTCTCCTTCTAGAACTTCAACACTGGACCTCTATATATCATTTATACATATAAATGATAAGGAAAACATTGAATAAATCTGTATCAATTTTAAATCATTCAAAATTAAACTATTTATAAACCTAAGTACTTTGGGTATATATTAAATGTTAAAAGATAATTATCTACTCTCTCATTCCATATCTCTATTATTATAAAGATAAATTAGCACCTTAGCACCTTAGAATTGGCATTACCATTCAGTGCCAAATACATAGAAACTTCTCAAGTACACCTAATCCTAATCCATATTTTTAAGTTTCAGGGCTTAATTTCTTTCTTGTCCAAGTGTTGGAAGAAAATGTAAATAACAATATATATTTGCACTAAAATGTATGAGTACATTGCAAATTAAAACTAAGATTAAGAAACTTCCTTAGGACAAAGAATTATTTTTAAAGTTTCTGTATTTAAGGGGACTGCTTACCTATTATGAGCCTCTGAAGAGTACCCTTATCTCCATTAACAGCAGCAGCATGAACTTGAGATGCTAATGAGGAACCAGTACAAAGCAAGTTCTCTGACTTGTTCATAGTCTTCTCAACAACTGCAGCAACCTGAAACAATGATTTAGACAATGACTATATGCAGGAAACATTTATAAAACCTGTTTCATCAGGCTCAACATGGTAGCTTATGCCTATAATCTCAGGATTTGGGGAGGCTGAGGCAGGAGGATTGCTTGAGGTCAGCAGTTCAAGACCAGCTTGGGCAACATAGCTAGACCCCATCTCTACAAAAAATTTAAAAAATTAGCTGGGCATAGTGGTGTGCACCTGTAGTCCCAGCTACTTGGGAAGCTGAGGCAGGAGGATCACTTGAGCCCAAGAATTTGAGGTTATAGTAGCTATGATTGGGCCACTGTACTTTAGTCTGGCCAACAGAGTGAGACCTTGTTTCCTAAAACAAACAAACAAACAAACAAAACAACCTGTGTCATCAGTTCCAAGTGGGTATGTTCTAAACACAGTTTGCTAGAAATATTTGACTAGGATTTGAAAAACTTATATTCCTAGTCCTAGAATTGCCATAATGTGGCAAATTAGGTGACCTTTGCACACACTGCGAATCTGTAAAATGAGAGGGTTAGGTGTTTCTAAGACCCTTTTCAGGGGCTATTTTAGAAAAAAAAAAAAGACTCAACATTTAACATTAGGTACAGGGCTCAAAAGTCACAGTGACTTCTAAGTTAATATAAATAATATGATTACACATAATACTAAACATTAGAATTGATATTGAGAATAAAGCTGATGACCAAATCACTAAAAGGGTATGATGTAAACTTAATTGTCAAGTCAGAATTAACTAGATTTAAGTGCTAAATTAAAAGGCACCTAGTTCTTTCCCTCACAGCCACAAAGGGTGAGATTTTTGTTTTCTCCTTGGTCCATCAGGAAAATATACCTAGTTTGAGATCCTGACCTTAGGATCTTACTTGGAACATCACATCATTAGATTAACCTTATTTCATTAAGGAAAATTTGGTTCTGACTGGTAGTTTCATGCAGCTCGTTAGAACCTTTTAAAAATGCATCAGCTGCACAGGAAAAGTAAGTTCCCTATCATAAAAGTGTTTAAGCAGAAGCTGGACTATGTCAGAAATGCAGCAAGAATTCAAGCATCTAATGGGAAGAAAAGAGGGCTATTTGCATCAACAATCTTAAACATCCTTCCTAAACCTAAGATGTCATATCAAAGTTTCAAAGTTGAATGCCTGCAAGGACCAAGGAGGTAACAAATGTAAGAAATGTAGGGAGTAATGGGATCATGGCAAACTAGAGCATACATACTTATCTAAAAGGAGCAGCTGTTAAATCAGCTCCAGTTAATTGCTGCTTCGAGGTTAGGCAAGTCCTCTTCTGATTTCGCCAAAAAGCATGTTATTCCGATTTCTGTGACTCCTGGGGATCTGGGAGTTTTGTAAGATAACTTTATCACAACTGGTGAACCAGTACTTGTGTTGTCATTGACAAAGGATTATTGGTTTAAATTCTACCTTAGAGGGAACATATTTTCTTAATTATGGTAAAGGTCAGCTCTTCATGTTTTTATTTTGCTGACAATCTGAGTTAACATGCTGGCAGAAAATATGGAGGAAGAGGGTGCTACGAAACTTCTGTCATGTCTGAGAATGTCTATCATGTCAGAAGAACCACTGTCATATGCAGGATTATACTAAAGCCACTTGAGAGAAGGTAAGAAACAGGTGGAGGTGGAAACATGGTAGAGGGGTACTTGCACTTGGGTTCTAGGCCTGGTTAGGTTAATAATAAGCAAAGTGTCCTTAGGCTACCTTAGCTCTGTGGGTTTCTATAAAATACGAAAAATGAAAAAGGTGGACCACATTCATTCATTCAACAAGCTGAGCGCTAACTATGTGTTAGACACTGTTCTGAACTCTAAGACCTGTCATTTCAGATTCTAAGTGATCAGAGTTTTAGGTACATGAGAATCACAAAAAAGTTTATACCCTTTGAAAAATATACCAAAAACTAGATCTGTTATATATATATATATATATATATACACACACACACACACATTTTACTTCTTAATTCTTAGCACTAAGCACAGTAACAGGTATATAGCTGGTGCTCAGTAAATGTTTGTTGAATGAAAGTTCATAGGTTGAGTGCTAAGTCCAAAAGGTCAGCAGGATTAAAGTTTAATTTCTTGGAATAACAAGTTCATGCTCATGAGTCCTTTCTCTTTTTAAATTTCCCATTTCAACTATACTTGGGCTCACTTGGGCTCTGTCAGAGATGTAGATGAATAGTACAGAGACAAGAGCACTGAACTAAGAGTCAGGGAGCTAAGTAAGAGTATTGGCTCTGCCACTATCTAATTATGTCACCCTGGGAAAGCCAAGTTCTAGGGTTCTTTTTAGCACAAACGTATTTTTTTAGCACTAACTTTTTTGTAAATCTTTTTTTTATAGATGAAAATCAAAACCACTTTTTTAAAAGTGCTATAAAATGCAGAGTTATCATCATTAATTATAAACAAGACCGTGTAATAAAGCTCTAACAAATTTTAACGGTACAAAACGAGTGGTGTTGCAGTCATACACAAAGGAAAAGTAACTCTGATTAGGACTAAAAGTTTGGTTGTTGGGGAAGTTCTCAAAGATGGTGACATTTAAGATGGCATTTCAGAAAGAGAAGGGGGTGTAAAGCCATTCCAGGTAGCGAGAAAGCTGGAGCAAAGGCAGGCAGTAAGGAGAACCACAAAAGCGCCAAGCGCCTCCTGAGTACTCAGTAGTCACCGTGTGTGGGCGCTTGTACTGGCTGAGTGTTTACAGAAAATGCTGCAGAGCTACCTGGGGCCAGGTTAAGCTCCTCGACTGCTTGGCTAAGGAATTTCGTAATTATCCTGCAGGAGCGATTCACGCATTAACAGCAATCACTCTAGCACTGAACTTTACATTTTACAACGTGCTTTCCTATCCCTTATCACATTTACTCCTTACACGAGCCCTCTGAGACAATTAGGGATAAGTCAGTCATGGACTCATTCAACCGAGTCCCTGAGAGGTGGCTCTGACTTTATAAAGCAGGAATTAGCGCAGAAAGAAGCAGCAGCAGGCGAGGAGGCCAATGATGGAGGCTCAGACCACAGCCCAGGCCAAGAGGGCCGTAAGTCTGCAGCGGGGGCCAAGGCGGTACAGACCGAGCCTCCCAAGGCAGGCCCCCTCCTACTCACCCTCGCCTCCTCCAGGACTGATGTCCCGGGGGCGGCTCCAAGAGGCGCGACCCGAACCCGGGCCGCCCCTCCCGCCAGGCCACGACACTACACTCAGCTGGGTCAGCCCCCACAGAGCCAGAGAGCTAGCGAAGGCCCCCAGGAGGCCGCCTGAGGCGCTTGGCCGCACAGCCCTCTGGGAATTGTAGTTCCCACTGTCTGAAGCACAGAGGTACACCCGCCCTCCACCCTTTCTATCCCACAGGGCCTCGCGCGTAGCGGACTCGGTGGACCTGGGCCGAGAGCCTAATGGGAAAGGGAGTTCTAGATGTATGATGACGTCCTCGGCGAGGTTACTGCAGAACTACATTTCCCGACATGCCCCACGGTGAGCAGGACCCGGAAGTGAGGGTGTGCGAGGCCTCTCTGGAAGTTGTCCTGGGTGTTCGCCGCTGGAGCCCGGGTCGAGAGGGCGAGGTGTCGCTGCCGGGAGAATCCTGCGCTGCCGCCGGCTCCCGGAGCCTAGCCCTTTCCTAACCCAACCCAACCCAGCCCAGTCCCAGCTGCCAACACCTGTCCCTGCCGTGGACCCCAGCGTTACCATGAATCCTGCGGTCTTCCTATCCTTACCCGACCTCAGATGCTCCCTGCTGCTCCTGGTGAGTGAGTGAGGGAATGACAGACCCTTCGATAGATGCACGAACGGCCTCCCACCTTCGCCGAGGGGGAACACTGCTGCCCCTGCTTTCCTCTCTTTTCCTCCCGCGGTGAGGGGTGTACCCTCATTCGTTGCCTTCTCTCCCGTTATCCATCTGTTCGCTTCCAGGCCCGGGGTCCTCAGGGCCCGAGAAACCACGGTCGGGGGTTGGGACCTGTAAACAGGAGAATTGGCCAGGGGGTAGGGGGATGGGTCACGGAGGAGGAGCTTTCCCTTACTCCTGGAGTACTGTGGTGGTTTGAGTTTCGAGGGCTAGTGGACCTGGTGGTAGCTTGAATCGGAAAGGACCAAGGATAGACCTAGCGTTCTCCCTTACCCCTCTCCATTTGGGGAGGGTGTGGGGCCGACAGGTGCTGGGGTCGTGTGAATCTCACTCTGGAACCCTGAAACAGTGCCCGGGTTGGCAGAGCCGTCTGTTGTGGCTTGATGCGATTGGTTGGGAACCCGGAACTGGAGACTGGTTTGGTGTCCACTGGGGGAATAAGGGTCTAAAGGGTGGAGGGTCTGATTACCTGACAGCCTCAGCTCAAGGCCTCTCTCAAGTCTTGTTACACCCCATTACCCCAAACCCTTCACTGAAGCAGATTTCTTCCTCAGTGCTCCTGATTTGAGAATGACCAGGTCTTCTGCATACAAAAGAACTCATTCCTTAACTGCCTAATCTACTCAGCATCATTCCATCTTATAAAAGAATCTTTCCCTAGTCTCTCTTTTCTACAAAGTACATCTTGAGTGTGCAACGTAAGTGATCCAGGCTTCAGTTCAAATTGAGACAAATGTGAAGAACTAAATCCATATGGCAAAATGAGGTATATGAACATTTAATTGGCTGTTATAATACAATATTTGAAAATAATTGCAATGTAGTATTAGAAATTCGAATTTAAGATAAACATTAAGAACCACTTTCTTTACAATTTAAGAAACAGAATTAAATGACTCACAGGAAGTCTTATAGCAGGTTACTGGCAGAACTGGGATTAGAAACAGGTTTCTTGACTTGCAGTGCTTATTTCACCATTATCACACTAAATTTTTTAATATGTGTGTTTGAAATAGTCCCTTTCTCTCCTCTCATCTCTTGTTCTCTCTCTCTTCTTATCTCACTTGAACCTTTTCAAGAAGAGCACTAAAAATACCTAAATGGAATGTCAAAGTACTTTTGAGAACTAAAAGTTGTATGTAAACATGGTAATATTCAGTGATTGTCTTATTGCCTCTTTTTATAAGTATTCAACAGTGAATGACTTCTATATGGAGGAAAATATTCTGTACAGTGCTTTCTTGGTGATTTCATTATATACTGATTTTTTTTTTTCCTTCTAAAAGTGTTGGAATAAACTGTTATTAGAGACCACTATCTCCTTAAGGACACTAGATACTAATATTTTCTTTACCTTTAAATTGGCTTGAATTATGAATTGTGTGCTAGAAATTACTTTTAGGTTATCAAAAAGCACAAAGGGCAAAATTTTTAAGACATTGGAAACAAAAGTTGAGATATTGAGTACGTAAACTATATCAGATGCACTTTCCTCAAATGGTATGTTTGGTTGCAGAGCTAAGTTTAAAAGGAGAAAGAATTTATTTGGAAATAACTCATGTTTTTTGTAGAAAATCTATCAATCCTGTTAAATATATACAGGAAGAGATTTTTTTCCAAATAAAGTCTAGATTTAAATAAAATCTGGTTAATATTTTGTATATTTATCTTTGCAAATGTAAATGAGTAGAAAAACCTAGAAGACGTAGAGAATACCTGTAAAGATGAATGGGCTGGAAAATACAGCCCCAGAAAAGATTTAATAAACCAGAATTACAGGTCAAGCTAGATTCATTTAAATACAGTGTTTACTTAGTTTTAGTCATCACATACTAGTTAGCGAATATTTATAACACATCTATCCTGTCTAATCACAACTTTTGAGTTGCTTGTCTTTGAGTTATTTATACTACTGATGTAACGTGCTTACTCAGTATCGCACTTGTCTAATAATTTCTGTTTGTTCCCCAGTGTACTTTCTTCCTCCTCCTCCAGCTCTCTCAGACAAGTTTATTCCTTCCCACTCACAGCCATAGAAAACCCAAGTTCCCACTTAGCTGAGGTAATCATTTTTTCCTTAAATAGCTTGCTCTAAAATACCATATATTCTTTTACTATAATATTTTCTTTAGGCACTTTATACTTCAGCCCTTAAGGACTAGACCTATTCATAGTTAGTGGTGTTCATAAGATAACAACTGAAAGATAATCCTAAACTTTTGGAGGCAAGTAACTATCTTTCCCTGATTTCAAAAACTTTTTGGAACATAACACTCTATGTCTAAAAAGCCTTTCTCAGTGGATAACTAAACACAAAAACTCAATGTGATAACTTTTTTCCTGAGCTTTCCTATATATTTAAATAAAATAAATAATATATATATAAATCAGCTCTTTTCTGTTTATCTTTTTATCTGAGATGACTCTATTCGGTTTGAAAGTATTCATTTTCCCCTTAAATTAATTATTAGCATTGTTCTTCTGCATTGTTTGTGTACAAGAATTTGGAAAAGATGAGATTAAGAGGAATAAATTGGAATGAAGGTGTCTCATATATCTTCAGTAACTACTTCTGTGGCTCAGAGAATTGTAGCACTCCACTCCAGTTGCTTTATTGAAGACATTTTCTTGTTAATCTCTTGATAATTATGTTTGTAGATCACAGGTTGTTACTAGTTCTAATTGCCCTGTGCCTCAACAGTTAAAGTTTTTTCCATTGTTGTTCCTGGTTTGTTCAATATGTATATAGGAAGCCAAGAAAAGTTTGTTTAGGGAGCTAAGTAAATTTAGAGAGCTAAGTAAACATTTAATCTTCATAAGTACCTTAAAAATAAGTACAGTAGAATCAGAGATGTCAGTTTTAGACATTACTGCAATAATACATGCAGATTCCAATCTTTAAGATGAGTACTTTTGGAGGCATTGTAGTTGGGTTGATAATCAAGTGAGTTATTTATATTGTTGGGGTAACTTGTCCCAGATCAGTGTTTTTACAAAACCTACCTGCTCATTAGAATTACCTGTGGCAGTTTTAATAAAATGATGTCTGAGCCCTGTGTGAAATCAGTTATATCGGTGGGACCCAGACATTAGTTTTTGAAACATATTTTCCAGGTGATTTTTTTTTTTTAGTATGTCTCCAAAAGATAAGAAATTAAGAAACAAAACAAAAACCAGAATACCATTATCACATCTAGAAAAATTAACAGAGAATTCCTTCATAACATCAAATATCTAGTCAGTGTTTAGATCTTTCTTTGTTTCTTTTAACATTGATTATTCAAAACAGAGACCATATAAAATCCATACATTCCAATTGGTTTATATGTTGCTTATAAAACTTTTTAAACCCATAGGTTCCCTCTCCATCTCATCTTTTTTCCTTGTAATTTATTTAGGAAACTGGATCCTCTGTCCTGTAGAATTTCCTGCATTCTGGATATTGCAGCCTCGCGATATGGTTTTATGTTTCTTTGTTCCTTGCGTTTCCTATAAGTTTGAAATTCAGTTTATGTGGTCTTAACCACCAGCTCAGTATATATTGTTAGGTTCATTTGTTTCCTTTATCTTTCAATCTTCAGTTTTAAAAACTTATCTTTTATTTTATAATTATGTAAAATTTACTGCTTCCAAAGCTAAATCTATAAAGCAAACTATATTCGGATAAGTCTAATTTCTATCCGTCTTTTCTATTGTCTTATCTGCTTCCTAATATAGGAAAACTTTTTAAAAATTTTTTTATTTTATGGCCCTTCCTTTTTTTCTAAATGTACAAGCTATTTGTATTTATGTATGTATATATTTGTTTTTCCCTCCCCATTGATTAAACTGTAGCATATTATTCCTACTCTTCTTCTTTTTTTTAACTTAAAAATTTATTTTAGAGGTGAGAATAGAAATATTTTGTATTTCTTTTTAACTGCTTATGCTCTACTAGGGAGATTTATAAATCCACTGTTGTTACCATTCTTTTGTTGTTACAGATAGTTCAGCAAATGGTAGTTTGTGCATACATAATTTTGATAGTGTATCTTTGAGGCAGATTTCTATAAGTAAAGTTGCTATGGCGAAAGTAAATGTATATGTAACTTTGTAGATGTTGCTATATATTTTGAAATTCATCTGTATGGGGGTTGTGCCATATTTTGATTTCCCTATAGCCTTGCTAACAAGGTATGAAGTCAAATAATTGGGTATTTGTTAGTCTGATAGGTGAGAAATGTTATCTCAATGTATGTTAATTTGTGTCTCTTTAATATGAATGTGATTGAGCTTTCTAATGTGTAAAGGTCATTTGCATTTCTCTTTGTGTGAACTGTCTGTTTCTAGCCTGTCTTCTATAGAACTGTTGGTCTATTTCTGGATGCTAGGCACACACACACACACACACAAACACAAACACAGAGTTCTTAACCCTTTATATTCTTAGTTGATTCTATGATGTACACAGGGTTGAAAGGCACTGGAATACACCACCCTATGTGAATTCAATCATACGTCCAATGGATTAACATTTGTAAAAGCCTTGGAGAAGATGTCTAATTGCCACAATTATTGAAAACTTCTTCTAGAT
Organism: Cheirogaleus medius; assembly: GCA_008086735.1. NCBI lineage: Eukaryota > Metazoa > Chordata > Mammalia > Primates > Cheirogaleidae > Cheirogaleus > Cheirogaleus medius. The sequence continues at coordinate 23,279,286 of VBSM01003204.1, forward strand.
TGTATACTATGATTTTTTAATAGCTTTATAGCACCTCAGTCTTTACATTTAAATGCACTATAATTTATTTCATCTTTTAAGACATTTGGTTATTGGTTATTGCCAATTTTTCACAGTTATAAAAGATATGCATACAGTGATGTTCACTGCAAATGTCCAAATATATCCTCAGGATACTTTTCTAGAATTATATTTTTTGGGTCATATGGTATGTTTTATATTTAGGATTTCTGATACATTTTACCACATTGCCCTACTGAAAAGTTGTACCAGTGTGTATTCCTACCAACAATGTATGAGTAGGCTCACTTCTTCACACTTTAGTCACAGTGGGTGTTTTTGTAATCTGTCCCAATTTAGTAGACCAAAAATGGTATCTCCATTTAAATTTATACTTTTTTGATTACAACCAAGGTAATAAATATATTTTCATATTTATTGACATTTATATTTCTGTGTATGTTTGTATTGTTCATGTTATTTGTCCTTTTTTCAAAAAATTAGTTACTCTTTTAGTAATTCAGAATAAATGTGCTCAGAAGATATAGTTTAAGAACAATGGAAGGTATTATTCCTTTATTCATTAGTATCCATTCAAGAGACAGCATAGTGCAAAAAATGGACACCAGGGAACATAGCTATGTGTAAGTTCCAACTCTTCCATTTATTTAACACTGTAACCTTAGTCAGGGGTCCTCAAACTTTTTAAACAGGGGGCCAGTTCACTGTCCCTCAGACTGTTGGAGGGCCGGACTATAGTTTAAAAACAAAACTACGAACAAATTCCTATGCACACTGCACATATCTTATTTTGAAGTAAAAAAACCAAAATGGGCAAAAACACCTGGCAGGCCGGATAAATGACCTCGGCGGGCAGCATGTGGCCCGCGGGCCATAGTTTGAGGACCCCTGCTTTAGATAAATTACCTAACTAAATTTTTTGGTCGATAAGGTAAGCACATTGGATTTGATGATTCAGTGATTCTTTGTGTAGTCCATCTTGTTTTCAAAAAGGATATTCCTCTAAGTCCTCCTAATTATAGATTTATTATTTGATTGAGTAGTTCCTTTAAAAAATCTGCTGGCTTTTCAACAAGTTGCAGGTCTGTGCCCCTCACCCTGTTATCCATGTAAGGAGTAGCATGCTTTGGTTACAGCTTTTCTGATACTAACCATTGCTGTGTTCTGTTTCTTCCAACCAAGGAAGTGATTAAAAACAGTTTGACTTTTCACAACATTTATTGATCTTCAGCGTACCTTTGATTCCATGGAGGGGACTCTCTATGGTACAGGTTGCAGGAACTTAATTTGTAACATTGGTATTATTTTTTCCTTTCCGCCTGTCATTTGAATGCCTGTTTACAGCCTACTATGGAAGAGGAAAAGATAATAGAGGTGCATATTGTGCTTCCAAGAAATTAATAATTCAGATGAGGAGAGAAGATGTGTATGTATAATAATTAGAATACCAAAAAGAAAGTGGTGGGTGCCTAGGGTATCTGTAGAAGTGGGTTATAGATCCTCCTATTCAGAAGTGTGGTGGTGAGCCTAGGTGTCTGTATCACCTCAGAATTTCTTTCAAATAGCCTCACCTCAGGCCTACTGAGTCAGAACTTGCATGTTAACAGCTTATACCCAGGTGATGCATATGCACATCAAAGTTTGAGAAGTACTGCTGTGGATTTTTGGAAGAAACAAATTATTTCTCAGTGGAGGAATAAGACATGTCTTCTTGGAGAAAGATGAATTTGAGTATTGCCTTGAAGGATTAAATGGATAAATTCATTCCTGAATGGAATGAAGAAAAAGGGCTATGCCTTTCAGTAACTGAATAAGTCTTTTATGTAAATACCTATTTCTTTGTTTCTGTTTTTTTGAGAAGTCTTGCTGTCTGGTTTGCCGACATGGCCAAATGTCAGAATTAGCCCTAAAGAAGCTGGCAAACCCTTTAGCCAGTTTCTGTTAGAACAGTCATTATCAGTTTAGTAAAAAATAAAAGTCACAGTCCACAGTGTATTCTCACCAGCATTCGGTTTACCCCATTCAAGAGGGGAGAGGAAAACAATGCTGCTTTGAAGGAGTCTCTTCTGTAATGCCATGGGTCTGAGGTCATGGTTCTGTCCTTGTAAAGACTGAAACCAAATTCTAACTGCTTTGGGAAACCTTGGCGATATTGTGGTTAAAATCTCTATGATTCCTACAGCCCTGTGATTTTATCATTATGTAGAACTTTGAGCGTTGTATCAAACTCTAATTTTAAGTCACCCGAATTTGTAGACATGAGCATTACTAATATAAAATATTAGAGAAAAGCAGCTAGTTACAGTGGTGCATGCCTGTAATCCCAGTTACTGTGGAGACTGAGGAGGAAGGAAGGATTGCTTTGAGCCCAGGGATTCAAGGCTAGCTTGGATAACATAGCAAGACCCCATGTCTTAGAAAAGAAAAGCGATGAAAAGGAAGAAGAAAAACATCTCACAAAAACATTGTTATAATATTTGAGCTAAAGAAAACTGTAGGCTAAATAGTAGAGTGCCAATACTTTTTCCATTTCTTCCTTAAGATTATTGTAGTCTGGTAATGGGACCTTTGGTAATTGGATTTAAGAGATTTTAGAAAAACATCTTTAGGAATCGGAAGAGTTTTTGACCCTGGAAAAAAGGAAGTGGAGCCCTTTTTATTTCTAAGGGACTCAGCCATTAGTGTCTTGCTCTATTTAGCAGGAGGGAAAGGATATAAGAACCATGCGTGGATCATATGCAGTAATAATGAATGAAGTTATATTTGTCTAGAGTTGTGCTATAAATTTAAAATCCTTAAAATTAAATAAAATTTTACTCCTCAGTCACAGTAGCTACATTTCAAGTGCTCAATAGCCGCATGTGGCAAGTGGCTACTGTATTGAATAGTGCCAGTTACAGAACATTCCCATCATCATAGAAAGTGCCATCTGCAGAAAGTGGATACGGCTGGTCTAAAGCTTTGCTCCTTCTGTCTGTCTCAGAAGCCAAAACAGAGCTGGGGTAAAGAATAAGGAAAGTGCCTCAAATGATGTTTCAAAGCTTGTGGGGAATATATCTTGCCTGTTAAGGGAGAGCAATAATCTGGAAAATGTCAATTTTATCAGTGAGCACAGATTTGGTTTTTGGTTGCCTGATAGCAAATTTAGGGAGGCACCAAGAATAATAGTGAAAACTAGAAAATGAGTTTGAATATTAGCATTGATTCTTCCAGTAGTTCACAAGGTCACTGAAGGCAAGTCACTTTCCTTCTTGAGGACTTAGTTTTCTCAACTGAATATTGAGTAGGATTGAATAGACTGTTCTTGGAACTCTAATGGAATGTGACTGTGACTTTGGGATTTGAAGGCCTGCAGTTTGTCTCAGTGGTAAAATCCCTTTTGAGGGCTACAGCTTTAAATGATACTTTAGGAGAAATTTTACTGAATAAGACTATGCCTCCATTTTAGTTAGTAAAATTACCTGTAAAATGATGGCTTATTGATGTGTTTTAAGTGTTTGCCTCAGGCATCAAAAAGATACCCTTGCCAGAAGCTTAATCTTCTAATTTGGTAAATCCATAAATTAATGTGCATCTCTTTCTACTTGAAAATGGCCAGAAATTATATGAGCTCATGAAGACACACTAATATTTAATGCAAACTCCAAAATGAGAATAAAGTATGATTTAGTGATGGAGTACAGATTATGAATATGTCTACAAAATAAAATGTCAAACAGTTAAAATTTTTTGGTCCTTTGGACAAGATAACTCTCATATATACGTGACTGCTGTTTAGCTGTTTTGTTGTATTTGAAGATTTGGAAATGCCAGCTTTTAAAAATTACCAACACATTCTCGAAGTCTATCTCTTTGCTTAAAGAACAGCTTCAAGTGTAAGATAAGTATTGTGATTTAGAATTATCCTGAGAGAAGAAATTTGGACATTTTCAGTTTCTTTGACTTTTATTACTAGAGTTGTGGCTCAAGTACAGTAAAATGTCAACTAGCTGACCATAAGCTCACACTTCTGTAGTGACTTCATGTTTTGGAAGAGCTAAAAATAATGAAGAGCTACACTTTTTTTGTAGTCAAAGTGATTTCTTAGAAAACATCTACTTAAATTGACTCATTCCTCAAACTTTCTAAATAGCAGGAGTTTTTAGTATAAGAATAGATACTATTTCTCACAGGAAGTCTTACAATCTGCTCACAGTTAACAAAGGTACCATAATGTTGCAAAATACTAAAGTTCTTTGTTAGTTTAAACTTTGAATGAAATGATGGTTTCAGAGACCCTAATTTTGCTTTAGAACTACAGTACTCCCCCCTTATCCATGAGAGATATGTTCTAAGAGCCCCAGTGGATGGCTGAAACTACAGATAGTACAGAACCCTGTATACACACACAGACTATGTTTTTTCCTATACATACATACCTATGTAAAGTTTAATTTATTAATTAGTCAGAATAAGATATCAAAAACAGTAAGTGGTAATGAAGTATAACAATGTTCTGTTCACAATTTCATGGATAAGAGCTTTGTTCTTACCATAGGTCTTAGCAGCCTCAGCATATGATTCTGACTCAGTAAGGTAAACTTTGTAACTGGGTTGCTGGTAATATTGATCTCCTCAGCCTTGGCCCAGTTGCCTCTGCTAGGGATAGCCTTGACTGTTTATGGCAGTGTGCTCTTAGTATGTTAAAGTAAAAATATTCTCTGTGTATGACAGGAGTCCCAACTTGGAGTGTGAAAAATACTGTTGTAATAACTTAAAATGTCAAACCAAAAGATTTCCTGACATGTATTTTTTTGATTCCTGAAAGCAATAACACTTTTATGGTAGAGAAAGGCATAATGAATAAAAAAGTGCATACACCGACCACTGATAGTATTTAGTATATATCTGTTCTGTTTCTTTCTGCATATTTGAATGTGTATATTTTGGGCAATGTAAGGTTAGGCTCTTTAATCTTGGTGTAGAATGGAAGACTACTGGTTTGTGGGAATATAGAAAGAAAACATACCACGTACGTACATGTACTTGTACTCCTACCATTTGGAAATGACTCCTAATTTGGCCACATAACTTCAAAAAGTTAACCTTTTTGAGTTTCCATTTTCTCACATATCAGATGAGGATAAAGACTTCTCCAGCAAAGTTCTAGGGAAACAAATGAGAATGTTCACGAATATGTCTGTAGTGCATTGTAGGCACCTATACTCTTCTGATTTCTGTCACATAGTAGGTCCTCAATAAATGTTGTTTGGACGAGGGGATCAGTGAATGAATGAATAAGTAAATATCCTTTTTTTTAAGCTTTCAAGTTGTCCATCCAGTGGTATTAAAATTGCATGCATTGAAGTAATGAGTTCACATGGCTAGCTTCCAGCCCCTGTGGTCTTCTTATTCTAATAATTGCATTGTCTTTATACTAACAAAAGTAATGACTATTAAGTGAATAAGTTATCACATTATAAAATGACTATTAAGTGAATAAGTTATCTGCTTAGCTCTATTTTATAACTGTACTTACTTTGAACTTAAATTCATTATATAATTATGAAAATAGTTTATGGAGGCAGTTGTGTTTTGTTGTACAGTCTGTGGGTTTTAGAATTGAAGGAGACCTGGATTTGAATCCTGTTCTGCCATTAATTTGAACAAGTCACGTTAGATTATTTGAGTCTTCTTCATTTAACAAATATTTTCCTTTTTACTATATGCCAGATACTGAAGTTTCTGTTTTCTCATTTACAAAATAGGGATAATATAATTCCTACTTCAGCTTCAGAGTTGCTATGATGATGTAAAGAGATAATATATGTGTTTGTAAACTATAAATATAAGTTATTGTTCAGTTAAAATATTTGTGCATGCTTCAAACATGTTTGTTCAGTGGATTCTTTTTCCAGAAGGCTAGGTGTGCAATGTTCTTCCCTTTCAGGGAGAGTTGATGCATTGTAGAAGTAGTTTTGAGGTCTGGATTTCCAGAATAACATTTCAGTTGACAATACTAGAAGGTAGAGTGATTGTGAAGCTAGAAAGACCTGCTTCATTCCTGGCTCTCCGTCTCTTTAGCCTTGTGACATTAGGCAAAGTTCCTTATCTTTCTGAGCCTCAATTTTTCTAACTTAAAAAATGGGGATGATTATTCTGCAAGGTTGTAAGATTAAGATAAAATGTATAGGAAGGACTTTGCATCATATCTGGCATGTAAGAGATTGTTTGTAAGGTAATGAGTACAGAAGGGAAGCTTGTCAAACAAATGGAGTCATTGTGGTATATGGAGAAGTGCCTTGGAGGAGGCTAGTTCTTGTGCTGACCATCCTTCTGTATTGTACTGTCTTATAACCCTCTGAAATGAGTAAATGGATGAGGGTTTTCATTTTAAATATTCTAAATATTAGTGGTTTCTGAAAGTATTTATCAACTTGTCTCATTCCCCTGGTAAGTTATGACATGAGCTTATCAAAATACTGACAAATGTAATTATGATTGATAGAAATAAAAATCTAACTTGATATTTCTGTTTTTAATGCAAAACAAATAAATTCCTGTAAATGGTATAAATGGAACTGAAAAAACATGCTTTATGCTCTGCTGTTTAAAAGGTATCATTTGCTCTACATAGAAAAGCATCATCTCTATTACTGTGAACATTCAAAATCATTCAAAAAATGTATTTCTAACTGTTGTAATGGACTAGATATATGGAAAATGATGATTCTTTAGAAATATATAATCTTTCTCTAGTTGAATTTAGTAAGGGAAGAGTAGATTATTACTACAGGTTTTTGGTCATTGAAGAGATGAAAAAAGTCTTATTTGTGTATGTGCGGAACATTTCAAATTGCTGGTTATACAGTTTCATTTGCTCCTGTAAGTCTAACTTACATTCACTATAGTTACCCCTTAAATATTGCTTCCATTGGGGTGTAAAGTTTTTTACACTTCTGAAGCATATATAATATTTACTGCTTTTATTAAGTTTTGACCATTAAGCTATATCTGTTTATAGATTTGATGAAAACTGGGGATTTAACAAATCTTTTTAAATTTAATTACTGAGATGAAAGTATTTGGTGAGAACCTATTGGCAGATAAGATAGGTTATGATGGGTATTTCAATTTGGATCAAGAAAAGCTCATTATGTGGTCTTGCTTTTATAATCTTACTAATACACATATACTTCCCATCGGAAAGATGGGGAGTTGGTTAAAAGAGGAGAGTAAATTGTATTTTCCGATCCACGATGGTAAGTAAAGTTATAAAGACCTCCCTGATCCACACTGGTTATTATCTTGACCAAACAGTGATTTAAACTGTATAATAACATGAGCCCTCAAGAAATTGCTTGCTTGCTTATTTATTTATTAATGAGACAGGGTCTCGCCCTGTTGATTTAAAATATATGATAATGTGAGTCCTCAAGAAATTGCTTGCTTATTAATTAATTAATTAGACAGGGTATCACTCTGTTGCCCGGGCTAGATTGTAGTGGTGTTATCATAGCTCATTGCAACCTTAAACTCCTGGGCTCAAGCGATCCTTCTGCCTCAGCCTCCCAAGTTCAGGTGCTTGCCACCATACCTGGCTAATTTCTTTTATTTTTTGGAGGGATGGGGTCTGGCTCTCGCTCAGGCTGGTCTCTAACTCCTGGCCTCAAGCAACCCTTCCACCTCAACCTCCCAGAGTGCTAGGATTACAGGTGTGAGCCAACTTGCCCTGCCAAGAAATAGCTTTTAATTCTTAGAAGCCTCCAATGCCCTGTAACAAAATAAGAGTTTTTGTTTTTCTTTCTCATTTGTTCTATGAGGCAAGAAAAACCATCTGAGTAGCTATTACTGAATAGCTATGACTGAAGTTGTATTTGTCGCCTTAACTTTTTGTGTTTGAAGTCTTTCTTCGCTTACTTTATTTGGGGAATACCTGTTCGTTCAGTAGTATCCAGCTTTTCTAAATCTTATTTAATCTAATGCAAAATGGCTTGTGATATTTGAAGAAATTAGCAGAGAGATTTTCAGTATTCCCATATGAGATGAATTTCTAAGTGTATCATTTATTTAGGAATATTACTTTGAAGTACTAAGTTAATAAATATTCCTGAATATTGTAAAGATGAGATAAACGATGTTTTCTTAATGGCTTTGGGACTGTTTGAAAGTTTTTTTGTTTTCATATTTCTTAAGTTTATTTCTAGGTATATAGGTGTTTTCCTATTTTGTTGCCAGTGTAAATAGGCTCTTTTCCTCCATTATACTCTAATTGTTTTTATGTATGATTAATTTTGTGTATTAATCTTGTACCCTAATATCTTATAAATTCTAATTTTAGTATTATTTTAGTTAATTTGTCTTGGATTTCCATGTATTCAATTATATCATTTGCAAAGAGTGCTGATTTTACCTCTTTCCCATTTTTATACCTGTAACTTTTTTCCTAATTGGGTTTTCTTATGTTAATACCTCCAAAAATGTTAAATGAATGTTAAATAATAGTAGTCTTGATAGAAGTTCCTTGTCTTGTTCTAAATTTAGTAATAATGCCTCTAGTATTTTCCACATAAACATGATCATGGCTTTGGGTTGAGACAGATTTTTTTTCATTTGAGTAACCCTCTTAGTATTTTAAGTACAGATGCTATTGAACTTTGTCAAATGCCTATTCAGCATCTATGGATATGATTGTATCAGAGCATATTAATGAAGGTCATTTAGTTCATCTCTATATATTTATGTATTTTTTAATTGATCTGTCATTGTACTGATAGAAGCGAATTAAAATCTGTTATTATAGATTCATTTCTCTTTCTACTTGTATCTCCCATAACCTCTGCTTTTTAATGTTGCTGCTGTGCTATTTTGTTTATAGATGTTTATAACTATTGTGCCTTTAGATTTTGAAAGTACCCTTTTCTTTTTGTCTTTGTTAATTGTGTTTTGGCTGTACTACCTTGTTTAGTAAGTAAGATGGAGACCTCCCCCCTTAGCTTTTTCATTGTTTGCATTTGCTATTATGACTTAATTTACCTTTTAATTTCCAACCTTTCAAAATCATTTTCTTTTGTAGGTATGTCTCTTGTTTTCAGAATGGAGTTAGGTTTTACTTTGTGATATAATATAAAAACTTTTTTTTTTTGAGACAGTTTCACTCTGTTACCTTGCCTAGAGTGCAATGGTGTCATCATAGGTCACTGCAACCTCAAACTCCTGGGCTCAAGCAATCCTCCTGCCTCAGCCTTCCTAGTAGTTGGGACTACAGACATGTGCCACCATGCCCAGCTAATCCAGTGTTTCTTATATGCTAGTTTGTGTCCTTGACTAGATTGAGGTAATGTTCAATTTTGGTGTTAAGAATATTTCACAAGTGGTGCTTTCTGTTTTCCTGTTTTATCCCCTCAAGAAGCATAATAGGTGATTGTCCCACTTTTAGTGATGTTAAGATTCTTCAGTAATGGTGTGGATACATTTGTTCTGCACTAAAATTAACCCAAAGCTTCTTCAAAGCCTAGGCAAAAAGGGAGTACTGACATACAAAATAATTCTCATTGTTCAGTGCCCAATATTTGAATGACAGAATCTTCTCTCTCTCTCTTATTTTTAATATGTAAGTGAAGTTTGATCTTACTAGATTAATATAAAATCTACGTAATGTTATTCATACCCTTTTCCCACAGTGCCTAGCATGTAATAGATGACTCAGTGAAATATTTGTGGAATGAAAGAAATGTATGTACCACCACCATGTATGTAGACTTTCTTAAGGGAACTTCCTTTCATCAGGCATTCTGGGCAGGAATTACAGTGCAGCACAAAGTAGAGTAGTCATAATTTTCTCTTGACATATATTTGCAAGCATTTGTTCTGGACTCTTACTTACAAGGCCCAGTGCTAGATACTAATTGGGAGACAATGATGAATGAGTGGGACATTTTCTCACCCTCTTCTCCACCCTCTAGGTTTCAGGGTGTGTACAGAAGAAAGGAGAAAACAAATCTCGTCTTGAGATTCTCCTGATTCCCATACTTTGTTAGTACTGCCATTGCTAGAAGTTTGAGTTTTAGAAGAGCAAAATGTGTTTTTTTTTTAAAAGATGATAATACTTTTCACGGTTTGAGAAATTCACCGCCACCTCTGAAAAGCGTTTTATAACAAAAACATCCTCTTTGAAGGTCAGAGAATTATTTAATACATTGTCTATTCCATGTAAATTAGTTCATACCATTTTTAGATTATAATGAAGAACAAAACACAAATGACATCAATTTTTAATGGAAATCCATGTTTGATCAAATAACTAATATGGAAGAAAAATATGAATTGCAACATTTTTAATTTCTTTTTATTTATCCATGGCAAATAATGGCAGAATTTGAGATTAGGGATTATATGGTCTATATTTGAATTATTTTTTGAGTATTTGAATTATTTTTGTTTTCCCAAACATGTCTGTACTGTATTTTAAATTATATAATGAAGGATGCTGGTAGTTGTTCTAATGTTTCTTTATAAATGCAGATTAGTTCTGACATGGCCAACATTGGCTGCCACTGATATTATAGGAAAGTTGTACTACTGAGCAATTTAAGGGTTAAAGTAGCTTCCCAGTGTTATTCTATACTTAGTCTTATTTTTTTCCCTCTCTTTGAACTTCTAGTTCATTATAATGCTTCTGGGAATACTTACAGTGTGAGATGTGCCTTGATTGATATCCAACTTCAAGGCCCTTATAGTTCCTGTCAGCCCTTAGCCTCTTTTCTCCAGGGACCTTTCAACATCTAGCTCCTTGCAGCCAACTGCAAACCTTTATGCTTCCCTTGCCTGCCAGCTTAATGCAAAACTGAAAGTAAGAGTGGACTGACATTGCAGTCAGAGAGATGGCCCCCAGGGAGGAGAAGCAGCCTGGGTCCCATGGCATTGGGACTTCAGATGGTAGGCTGATTTGTCAATCTGGATTAGAAATGGAAGAGAACTGTTGCCTAGTATATTACTTATTTCTTGCTATAGAAGAGAAATAGTTTGTAAAGGGCTTAGAAAATCTCCCAACAGAAAGACAGGTAAATGAAAGATTTAGCAAAAATACACTAAACTATTACAGCAGAATGCCTAGCAGATGTAATGCCAACTGAGAATAGTAATGTTACAGGAAGGAAACATCCTCTATTGAAGCTTCTGTTTTCTGGTAGTAATTTCATGTATTAATAGAAATATCTATTCAAAAGCTATTTTTTGAGTAGAAGGCAATATACTTCTAAAACTTAAGATCTATGTAAATTTCTAAGATTTACATCTTAGAATCTAAGATTAGATTCTACATTTATCTAAAATCACAGCAATTTGTATGTCAATGCTGAATTGTCACAAATGGGTCTTATTTGTGCTTATGTTCTTATTTGAGGACCGAAAACATTATATAGAGTTTAAAATGAATTTACTTACATGCTTGCTCCTAGAATAAAAAGCTTTTTTCTCTAAAGCAGTATTCTTAAACTTTAATGTGCATAGGAGTCATCTGGGGATCTTATTAAAATGATGCTTCTCAGTAGGTCTGGGTTAGGGCCTAATATTCTGCATTTCTCACAAGCTTCTAGGTGATGCCAATGCTACCAGTTCAGGGACCACACTTTAAATTTCAGGGTTTTAAGGTATTAAGCTTTAAAGAAATAAACTCACTGGAAATACTTTTTGTTTTCTAAACTCATTTCCTAAGATATTGTAATAAAACACTTACAGCATAACAATGCTTCTGTGAATATGAATCTTACCGGCAGAAGTAGTATACAATAACTTCTTCTACCTGATATTTTATTAGCCTCTGATCCTGAAAGTCCCAAATCATTAATTTTCATGATTGAATTAACAACCTTAAATAGCACAATACAAGAAGTGTTGGACTTTTATCTGCTAATGTAACATAGCTATTCTATTTTTTTGTGATAATATACTGATGATTCACTTTTTTCCCCTCAGCTTTATTAAGGTATATTTGACAAATAAAAATTGTATATATTTATTACACATATATAATAAGTAAAACATGATGTTTTTATATATTTATACTTTGTGAAATGATTAAATTAAGCTGATCACCTTATCCATCACCTCACATAATTATCTTTTTTTTGTGTGTGGTGAGAACACTTAATATCTAATCTCTTAGTAATTTTCAAGTGTGCAGTACAGTCATGCATAGCTTAATAATGGGGGTATGTTCTGAGAAATGTGTCATTAGGTGATTTCCTTGTGCAAACATGAATGAGTGTACTTACGTAACCCTAGATGGTATAATCCACTATACACCTGAGCTATATGGTATAGCCTATTACTCCTAGGCTACAAACCTGTACAACAGGTTACTGTTCTGAATACTGTAGACAGTTGTAACACAATTGTATTTGTATACCTAAACATAGAAAAGGTACATACGATATGTTATATGATAAAATATGGCACACTGGATAGGGGGCACTTAACATGAATGGAACCTGTGGGACTGGAAGTTGCTCTGGGTGAGTCAGTGAGTGAATGTGAAGGCCTAGGATGTTACCGTACACTACTGTAACCTTTGTAAACACTATACACTTAGGCTATATGAAATTTATAAAAAATATTTTTCTTCAATAATTAACCTTAGCTTACTGTAACTTTTGCTTTTTAAACTTTTAAATTTTTAACTTTTTGACTCTTGGAATAACACATAGCTTAAAACAAACACATTGTACAGCTGTACAAAAATATTTTCTTTATATCCTTATCCTGTAAGCTTTGATCCATTTAAAAATTTTTTTAATTTGTTTTTTACTTTTTAAACTTTTTTGTTGAAAACTAAGGCACAAACACACACTTCCTACACAGAGTCATGGTCATTGAGACACCACTAGGATCATCACCACTCCTAGGTGGTAGGAATTTTTCAGCTCCATTATAATCTTATGGGACCACTGTTGTATATGTGATCTGTTGTTGACCAAAAAGTTCTTATATGGCACATGACTATACACTATTATTAACTATAGTCACCATGCTGTGCAGTAGATCTTGAAGCTTTTCTTAAATGAGGATAGTCTGTTTACTGAACTGTCTGGAAAAATTGCTTTCCAAAATTAATTTCTAAAATACTTTGTTTTATTATGTAATCAATTTTTTATTGTCTGTATCTTGTTTCAACTTGATGCCTAATCTAGAGAGAGTTTTAATTTCTTAGTAACTTCCATTCTGCTAGCCTACTTTTTTTTTTTTTTTGGAGACAGAGTCTCACTCTGTTGCCCAGGCTAGAGTGAGTGCTGTGGCATCAGCCTAGCTCACAGCAACCTCAAACTCCTGGGCTCAAGCGATCCTTCTGCCTCAGCCTCCCGAGTAGCTGGGACTACAGGCATGCGCCACCATGCCTGGCTAATTTTTTCTATATTTTTACTTGGCCAATTAATTTCTTTCTATTTTTAGTAGAGACGGGGTCTCGCTCTTGATCAGGCTGGTTTTGAACTCCTGACCTTGAGCTATCCGCCCGCCTCGGCCTCCCAGAGTGCTAGGATTACAGGTGTGAGCCACCACGCCTGGCCTTGCTAGCCTACTTTTTCACTCTTTCTATCCCCACCCCATGAAGCAGGTTGGGCTCTTAGGAAAGAAAAGTCATTTTCTACCAGGAAAACCAGACAAAGCTTTGTGGAAGAGGGAATCAATCCTTGAAGGACTTATGCAGTAGTGGAGAAGAGGGCACTCTAGGTGGAGGAAACCATTTATACAAAGAGAGGGAAGCAGAAAAATTGTGGGGCATGTTTTGGGAGAAGCAGCTAGCTGCTGGGTGACTTCTAAAATGCTATGGAAATGCAGTTAAGTACACTGACATCATTTGCCAATTAGGTGGTTGTGGAAGATAACAGGGAAGTTTAAGGAAAGGAAAGCTTTTTAGTTCTCAGAGATACCTCAATTTTTGAAAACCAACTAATGGAAGAAAACATACTTTACTTGGTGAAGAGCTCCTGCTGTTTAAAGCTAGCCTGTCACTTTATTATTATTTCTTTTAACGAATATGGGTATGGTATTTGCCATTTCACTGGTGTACCTTTTATGTAAGATCCCATCACTAGACATCTCAGACTGAAATGTGCGATAGTTGGTACAGTAACTGCTTGTTGGAGGAGTTATCTGATAAATTATGGAAAATGATTAGAGATGCCTCTCTCCTCTACTTCCTTGGCAAGAAAATGAGCTAACGACCAGGAGAATGACCCAAGTTGTAAAATACTTCATAAGTTTATGTCTATATATTTATATATGTTGCCTAACTTTTATTATTAGAGACTATATTCTGCATGACTATTAAGATCTACTGAAAAATTTCTGTATAAGTTTTTGTTTTGTTTTGTTTTAAAAAATAAATTTAAAGTTTCCTTCAAGTCTAAACTGAAAAAAAAAATTAATGATTCCCTTCCTCCCTTCCTGGGTGGTGCTACTTGTCTTTATTTTACTTACGCACCATAGCATTTGACACATAAAGATGTTTTCCTTGGAGAATCTTGTTTCTGCCCAGGGCTGACATGAAAAGAAACAATTTGTCAGTCTAGTGGAGCTTGCTAACAATTCAAATAAACAACCTGTCTTTGCCTTCATACTGCATATTAATAGAAATGTTAATGATAATAGGAAACCGCCTCCTTTACACCCTACAGGGAACAGAAATTATTGGGTCAGAAACAGTTTTCTTGCTTTGAGTCCTCTTAACAAATACAACTGTTAGCTGAATACCAGTCTTATCAGTTTCATATTTATTAGCACACTGTTTTTAAAGTAATAGTTATCTATTTAATACAGCCAAATTGATCATTGCCTCATTTTGGCATTATCTAGCATTTATGTGTTACATGTAAGCCATGTATTGTAAATATTTCAAAGTGAAAAGCAATTAAATTTATACTTTAAACATATATTATCTATAAACATATATTTTGATAGGTGATAACTGTTTAAAAATATTTCAAAATAACTAGAAGAATAGATTTGGAATGTTCCTAACACAAAGAAATGATAAATGTTTGAGGTGATGGATATCCCAGCTACCTAGATTTGATCATTACATATCATATGCTTGTATCAAAATATCACATGTACCCCATAAATATGTACAACTATTACATATCCATAAAAACTTTTTTAAAAGGGCTCCCTTGGATTATACCACTGAAGACTATTTTTATATCAGAAGTCTAGCATTTATCACATTTTCTCTCCTCTTTACCACCACTACTAGTTTGAGGCAGAGCACACCATGCCTTAGTACTTGTGCCCTCAGTACCTAGCAGACACTCTGTAAATACTGTTGAATTATTTAATGACTTGACTTTGGTAATGACCAACTTCATTGCCGCTGCCTTGAGTTTTTCAACACACACCTATAAAATCTTGCTGTAATAATATAACTGGGTTCCACACAGTTATCTAAAGCTTGTCAGATGCTTAGGAGAGAAGGATCTGTTATTGAGATGTTGATAATGTAGAGGAGAAAAGATTTCTTTTCTCACCCATTTCTAGATTCATGTGTGAGACCCCTTTAATAAGAGACAGATTAATAAGAAAAACATACAAATTAATATAGATTTTATATGGCATGGGAGCCTTCAGAAATTATGACTCAAAGAAATGGGGAAAACTTTATTTTTGTGCTTGAATTGGTAAAGCGTGGACAGTTGTGGACAAGTATGATTGGACTAAAGGGGGTATGATTTAATGGTAATAAACTGGGGAAACTTAGCAAGGCCTGTTTGTTCAGATTCTTCTTGGCATCTCTTGTGTCCTCAGGGATAGGGATATTCCTTTCCTTGGGGTCTAGGGAGGGTACCTGTCTCATGAAGATCTTATGACCTACTTTAGAGGAAGGTCAGAGAATTCTTTTATGGCCCACTTCAGGGGAGAAGGGCAGGAGAAGATCAGAGAGACCTTTTTGCTTCTGTGCTTTTCTCAAATGCTAGGGTACCATATTTTGGAGTGAGTGTCCAGAACCCTATTAATAGTAAGTAATAACTAGTGAGGGAAGTCTGATCTTTCCAGTCAATTTTTGAGTCAATGAAAATAATAAAATTAGTTATATAAGTCAGATATTTGGAGATTTACAATTGTTTAGCTTACTTTTAGGAGAGTATAATTTATTGGTTGCTAGTAGACATTGTAGTAAATTATTGGCTATGCCATCATGGTAACTTGAAAATAAGACTTAGTGTTATCCTTAGGTTTTTCCTAAGAGAACTATAAATCTCTAGAAATATTTTTAAAAATTAGCTGGGCTTACTTACATACTAGTATCAGTGTACCTCTTCATATCATTTAGATTGAATTGTTAGTGAATTATAAAATTTTTGAGCTGTCACTGTTGTTAAATAGTAGAATGTCCATAAAATGGGTGGGCAAAGGAGTAGTCTTCAGGATTTTGATCAGAGTCTTGACATTAGTTGTCATTCACTAAAAAGCAATGATTCAGTGAATGAATTTTCATACACAAACTCTGTTTTGAACAAAAAACTCTCCAGGCAGCAAACACAAAGTATATTAAAGATGGATTAAAGATGGAAACTAAAAATAAAATACAGTAAATATTACTTTTTAAAATAAGTAAACATTTCCTGTTTAGTTTAAAATTGTATCTTTTCTTTGTTTTGCAGATTACAGGGTAAGATTTTCTTTGATAAACTTGAACTTTAGATTTCAGACACATTACAGTGAAAACAAAAAGTTCTTACTTTCTTTTTAATAGCCTCTCACTTAACACATTGTTATCACTAGTAAGTGAAAATGGTACCAGAAGGGCTTTTGGTTTACAATTTGCAAAGTCTTTCTTGAATTCTTCATTATTTTGTTCTGTCTTAGAAACATGGTGGGATAGAATCAGCAAACTTATATTTTTTTTAAATTTTATTTTATTTTATATTAATACTTTCAAAGCTGATAATCTTCTGGCAAATTTTTTCTTGTGACCTTGTAGAGATAAAGTTGTTGAAAGTATTAAATTAATAAGGTGAGTACATTCTCAATTTTCCTAATTGTTCAGAAACAATTTCTTTTATATATTTGGAAGCATAGGAAGACTTATTTGACTAGTTTCTAGGCTTGAGAATTAATAATATTTCTCCTATTGATCTAGCAAAGGGTTTGAATAGGGAAAAAAGCTTAAAATGTATTGATGGATGATTTTTAAGTAGTAAGTGGAACCAACGTTATTCATTAATTTTTAAAGACTTTTTGCTTTATGTATTTACCTTTGTGGAAGCATTTATTAATTTCACATTTTTAAAATTTTCAGGTAACTTGGGTTTTTACTCCTGTAACAACTGAAATAGCAAGTCTTGATACAGAGAATATAGATGAAATTTTAAGTAAGTACCTTGATATTTTTAAAGTATACTTTCTTCTGTATAAACAGTTTATATACAGAAACAATAAAATCTTAGTTACCTAGAATATACGAAGAGCTAGCATTCTGATTAATTCCATAGCTTACTAAATTAATGTACTTTTGGTTTTGAGTTTTAGTAAAATTTCTTAAAATATATAAATCTTCTTTCCTGTGTTATAAGTATGGTAATAATTTCAATCTTTTTTATTTCTTTACCTTGACATAGACACCATTCTTAACAATTCATAAAGTATTTTGCTAAAGCCTACTTAAAAGCTGACAATTCCCACTGTGTAGTACTACTAAATGTTAATGACCTTAGGACACAGCCTAGAAATTTTTTTCTTTATTTTACTTTAATGAAGTCACCTACTTTGATCTCTTTTATTGTCATTGGTCTAATTAAGTTCAGTAAGTAATTTATAGAATGCTTTGTTTGCTGACAGTGTGATTGTAGATACAATTAACTTGGGAAAACAATTTCTCCTTTTTAAAAATAGTAAAGGGAAGGTTGCAGATGCACTTGATAGAAAAATCATAACTTAGGAGCTTTAAGAAAATGTACAATTTTCTTAATGATTTCTTTTTCTTTTTTTAAAAACACTCCATTTCAGCTACTGGTTTACACATAACAAAACCCAAAGTAATAAAGGTAAAAAGTTATAACATTCATTGAGCATCATATATTTTGTGCTCCTAAAATTTTAAATGCTAATGAGTCTATTCCCATTTTACAGGATTTCTTTTCTTTTTTTTTTTTTTCTGAGACAGAGTCTCACTCTCTTCCCCGGGCTAGAGTGTGTGAACCTAGCGCACAACAACCTCAAACTCCTGGGCTCAAGGGATCCTCCTGCCTCAGCCTCCCAGGTAGCTGGGACTACAGGCACGCACCACGAAGCCTGACTAATTTTTTCTATTTTTAGTTGTTCGGCTAATTTCTTTCTATTTATAGTAGAGACGGGGTCTCACTCTTGCTCATGCTGGTCTCGAACTCCTGAGCTCAAGCAGTCCTCCTGCCTTGGCCTCCCAGAGTGCTAGCATTTACAGGCGTGAGCCACCACGCCCGGCCTCTTACAGGATTTCTTTAGAGCTGTGGTTCCATAAACTTTAGCATGTATCAGAATCACCTGGAGGGCTCATTAATGTCCATACTGCTAGCCCTGTTCCCCAGTTTCTGATAGAAACTGTTAGACTCCCCCCACCTAAGAATTTGCATTTCTGTGAGTTCCTAGGTGATGCTTCTGGTCCAGGAACCACAGTTTGTGAACCACTGCTTTAGAGTGTATAAGCAAATGAACAAAAAATGCTCTGAAGGTGGTAAAGGAAGAAGGGAATTGAAACTGACATGCCATTCTCACTCCTGTCATCTTCTAGATTCTAGAATATCTTTGTGTTTTATTTTCATAGGTGCTTCAGAAGTTTGTTTCTCTGAATTAGGTTTAGGCAAAAGAAACAGTGCTACATCTTTCTCATATCTTCACATCTTGATATGCAAATGATACTAAGTTATTTTTGCAACAGAAAATAACTGTTCAGTGGACAGGAACCAGAAAAGGAGCATCTTCTGCAATGCTGTTGTAGATTACATGTTGCCAACTAGGTGGGACATCTGACATTTAGAAATAGTTATACAGGTCTATTCTGTGAAATAGTATTTTACTTAAAGAACTAATTCTCAGTTATTCATGAATATGGAAGATAAAAAATGGATTATTAAAATTCAGATTGTGCACTTTACTTTTTATCAGAGTTGGCCATTTAGTAGCTTACTTGCATGATCTGGATTTGATTTCCCTTTTGGCTTACAATCATTTAAGATACAATGAAGGCATAAAGGTGGAGGGTATAGAGAGAAGAGACAGGGGCTCCCACAAATTATATAAGTCATGATGGATGATTCTTATGTGTGGGTTTCTGAGTAAGAGGTAACCTAATTGTTACTGAGTTATTTTAGTGGGCCCTTATAATGGGAAGAGATCATGATGAAAACAATATCTTTAATTATGTCAAGATTATGTAGCTATATAAAAATAACTTAGCTTGTTTGGTTTTTGTTTTTCAATTTCAGACAATGCTGATGTTGCTTTAGTAAATTTTTATGCTGACTGGTAAGTAATCTTGTTTTAACTTTTTTTTCTTTTTGCATCAATTATTTTTTAGTTTTTATTTTTTACCTTGTTAAAGGTGAATTTGTCTTTGCTGGAAGGGGTGGTTAGGGAAGCCTTTTCTATTGCAAGACAGTATTCCATACACAGAATTAAGGTTTAATTTGGTGAGGAATTCTGTTTTAAGAGAGAAATTTAACTGATTTCATGATCCCATATCTTAAGATAAAAACAGGTCACATAAAAACTCAAATTTGATCCACCCTTCTCCTGCAAAAAAGGAACATATAATGCAATTATGTTTGTCCCAACGTTGGAGGGAATGAGTGTTTGTAGGTCTGGATTTGGGTGTAGCAAGTTTAGAAGGAAACAATAATGTTGACATTTTTTAACTTACACAATTTGCTACCTCTTCAGGAAGCTTTTACTCCTTTTTCTGGCTGAGTCAGACCCTGTCTTCTGTGTTTATGTGCTACCCTATGTATCACTTTCTGTGTCTTACTAAATGTTTTGTCTTTTCTTCTTTGTTTGTGCCCTAGCAAACAAACTGAGGGCAGACATAATGTCTTACTTGGCATTCCCAGCATCTAGACCAAAGACATGAGACATAGTAGATGTTAAAGAATGTGGCATGGGGATTTAAAGAAGGGAGATTTAGCTGAAGACAAGTTTGAAACATTGGCATATTCTTTATTCCTAGACACGCTATCTTATTTGACCCTTTAAAGCTTACTGTTAATACCTATTAGCTGCCACTACCCTACTTCAGGCCATAGTCCTGCAATTTACCTAGAATTCCTGCAATGGTCTCCTCATTTGTTTTCCGTGTCTCTAGTCTTATGTATCTCCATTCTTTTCTCTACAGTGTAAGGTAAAGTTCCCTTTCCTATAGTGCAAATTAGATTAGTTTATACTCCTTCTTAAAACCCTTAAATGGTTTTCCATTACCTTTGGGTTAAATTTCAGTCCCTCACTTTGGCCTAGAAGACCCTCATGACCCGGTCCCTTCCTCCCTCTAAAGCTATATCCCTTGCCTCTCTCTACTGCATATTCTGCTCCAGTTATACTGAGCTCTTTTTCAATTCCTGTAAAATTCTGTACTTCATCACTGGACCAGTCATGATATTTCACCTGCCTGGATGGATCACTCTTTTCTCACCTACTTCTTAGTCAAGTCTTAATCATCTTTCAAGTCTTAAATTAGATGCCGCTTTCTATAGGTTACCTGCCTAAATGAATATGCCTACCCCTACTCTCAAGTCAGATTAGGAACCCTTCTGTATTTTCCATAACATCCTGTACTTACCCAATTATAACACTCATATGTTACAATCTAGTTGGTGGCTCCCTATTACATTGTTTGCTTTGAGAAAGTAGTTACCATGACTATATTTTTTTCAACATTAGTCCCCAGGCACTTTGCATAATATGTGGCTGATAAGTACATAATAAATATCTACTGAATGAATGTATGTACGGTATGGGTATTTAAAGAACTTTAGTAAAAAGTTGAAGATACACAGAGAAAATACCATTTATAAAATATTTAACAAAGGTAGCATTTTCCAAGGTAAATTAGGATTGTCCATATGTATTCATAGCCACAAAGTTTGGTAGATCATTCAGTCCATTTTAAAAATAAGAAAACTGAGATCCAGAGGAGTAAAGCACTTCCCCAAGATTATCTGACTAGATTGTGACAGAGGGAAAACTAGAACGAAGTTCTCTTTTGACTGAGGGCTTTTGTGTGTTATAAGAAAGAGTAATAGACTGTGCTACTGACCTTTTTGCAAAAACTAAATTGGAAATGTGGACTAATTTCAGTTACTTGGGAAAACATATTAGCTAAAGAATACCTTGAGTTGTTCATAAATTAGTACCCTTCTATTCAACTGAAAAAACTTAGGTAACTGGCTGTAGGACATAGACTTACATTGTGTGGCCTCAAAGGCTAGACTCTTGAGTTCCTTCTGAAAGGTATGGATGTGGCACAGTTTAAGAATTCTCTAATAGAGCTGCCTAAAAATACTATTATGCCTCAGAGAGTAATAAACCATAGTAAGTGTTTAATAATGCTGTTATGTGCCAGACTCTTTACATACATTGTTTTTAATGCTCAGAACTACCCTGCAGGTAGGTATTATAATTTCCATTTTAGGTTGAGGAAATTGAGGCTCAGAAAGGTCATACGGCTAGTAAGTGGTGGAACTGGGATTTAAATTCAGGTATGTCTGACTCCAAAGCTTATTTTCCCTCCAGTAGGTCATATTAGTAAGTGCCCCCAAAGTGTCCCTGCAAAGCCTTTTACTTATTTGGTTGATTTGTTAAGGATTAATTTAAGCAGTAGATTGGAAATTGGGTTTAGATAACCCTAAGGCCCTTTAATAGGTTCATTGCTTTTATGATGTTTCTTTTATAAATGTAACATTTCCACATTAATGGATACATGTGTATGAAGGTACAGTAATATTAGAATTGAACTTTATTTCATTTTTCTCTTTCACCTTTTGGTACAGGTTGAGTATCCTTTGTCTGAAATGCTTAGGACCAGAAATGTTTCAGATTTTTGAATATTTTATTATATTTACCGGTTCAGTATTCCTAATCCAAAAATTCAAAATCCTAGATGCTCCTGTGAGCATTTCCTTTGAGCATCATGTCGACACTCAAACAGTTTCAGATTTTGGAGCATTTCAGATTTCGGGTTTTGGATTGGGGATACTTAACCTGTATTAAAACTGATTCTATTTTAAACATGAACCCATGCTTAAATACTTACAGGGCAGCAAACTGAACAATCCAGATGGAAGGAGCCCTTGATGTGTGTCTAAAGACTACTTCTTCTAACTTCTTCTTCCAGAAGAAGCCTGTCCACTAATTCTTTATTAGGCCATATCCAAATTCTTCTAGAAACCATTAATCAATCCCCACTCCTTGCCTAGCCCCACCCTCTAGCTACCCTGTTTTCAGCAAACTGTAAGAACCCACAATCCTCGGTCCTAGCTTCTCCAGTTCCTCCATTCTATTAATTTATTCATTTAACAAACAACTATTGAATGCTTATTAGATTATGTAGTCAAATAAGACACGGTCCATGATGTCCACAGACCCCACCCACCTATCTCAGATGGGAGAGATTTAAGAATGATAAAAGAGGAAAGAGCCACTTGAAAGCAAGAGATTGAAGATACAGATTGTGTCTCCTTGATATATTCTAAGACATCTCCTTAGGAAGTCAGGTGAGTGGGCTAGAAGAGATACATAGAAGAAGAAATAGGGAGGAAGTATAATGTTTGCATCCTTTCACAGGCTTTACAATATTTTTATTGAATTATAGCTAATATGACCTGATCATGTGTGGATCAAACAGTTCACAAGCTTCATTTAAGTAAATTTCTTGGTGGAAAAGAGCTCTGGAAGCAATAATAGCAATTATAGTTTTTTTGTTTACATATCCTCAATACTTTTTCCATAAGAGAATGACCATTCTAACCCAGCAGGTTGTGTGCTGATTCTAATTCTTCTTCCCTTTCTTATCAGGTTCCTTTAATGACCCAGAACGTATATAGTCATGCACTGCATAACAACATTTAGATCAATGACAGAGGTCCCATAAAATTATAATACCATATTTTTACTGTACCTTTTCTATGTTTAGATACACAAATACTTACTACTATGTTACAGTTGCCTACGGTATTCAGTAAACTTACAAGTTGTACAGGTTTATAGCCTAGGAGCAATAGGCTATAGGTGTGTAGTAGGCTGTACTATCTAGGTTTGTGTAAGTACACTTTATGATGTTTGTCCAATGAAGAAATTGCCTGATGCATTTCATCTCCTAGAGTGTATCCCTGTTGTTAAGCAATGCATGACTGTATTTGTGAAGTGGTTGGCCTGACTAAGGGACAGTCAGAATTAGAAGTAACAAGTTCCTGGAATATTGTGGGGTTTGTGCCCAATTTTTAAAGTAAAAGAAAAAAAAGTAAATATAGACAGGAAGTGTTGTTTAGGAATTTATTAAAATATTTGCTTCTGGACTTTTTTATTGAGTATGTTTACAGATATAAAAGCCCATTTTAATGAGAGATAAATTTCGAGGGGAACCAGCTCATTATATACCATGTATCCTTTTAATACAACTTATTTAGTATGCTAACTTGCCTGTGAGATTTGATTGAACTGACCAGGTAGATTGATCTAATATTTATTATTAAACGATTAATATTTACTATTAAAAGATTTTTTTACAGTAGCCTAAAAATATGTTCATTATTTAGAGAAAGCTCATTTCTTTTATAAATGGTGAAGCCTCAGTAGTTACAAGGCATAGTAGTACATCTTTGAGGACTTATTTCAGACTTTTTTCATGGCCTCTGCAAGAGCTCCTTAGCTGTGTGCTCCATAATACTGGCAATTACCTTAAGGTGGAAAAAACCAACATCTTTTAGTTATTTATACAGTTTTAGAATTGGACTACAGTCTTTGAATTCAAAATCGTCTTCCTCTCCATTGAATGACATCAGAATCCATAATTAAATTATATATGTGATTCTCTTACGGACTTGTTTATTGTACTTATACTAAGTGTCTGTGGGTGATAACTAAAATAAGATTTTATTACTTTCTTTCATTTCTAATTGGTATCCTTTTCCATGTATAGGTGTCGTTTCAGTCAGATGCTGCATCCAATTTTTGAGGAAGCTTCTGATGTCATTAAGGAAGAATATCCAAATGAAAATCAAGTCGTGTTTGCTAGAGTTGATTGTGATCAGCACTGTAAGTACCTTAATAGGACATCTGGAAAAAACTGTCCTATCCCTACCTCTCCTGCACACTCACTGACACACACAAACACACACACACTCTCTCTCTCTCTCTCTCTCACACACACACACATACTCTCTCTCTCTCTTTTTTAAAATGCTCTTCTTTAACTAGAGAACAATCTGAAAAGATTCTAGTGACTTTGGTTAAATTGTTACAATTTAATTTTTATGTTCTTATAACACTACTTTCCATTTTGATGTATAAAGGATTTTTTTAAATTAAAATATAGTAAGTCAAGCATAGGGATAGTAACTAGCAATATTTTCTGCCAAAGCAAATACCAAAATCAATGAATAAAATTGAAATATAGTTTTAGAAGAAAAAAATGGATGTTAGTTTTAGAATCATGTGGAAGTACCATTTGTAGTCATTTCAAATAAGATAGCCTCAGATTTTTGTGTGCTTTTGTTATTTTAGAGAATCTACTAAGATTGACCTAGACTATCTTTGAGGTGTAATTAGCTATAGTTACTGTTTATAATTATTGAGAGTATTTAGAAACTTGGGTTAGACTCTTAAAATCCAATCTCTTGAATTTTGCTTGTCCTAGTAGGACATTCTCTGTAACATCTTCATGGTTTTCCATATACGTGACACATTTCTCTAGCTTGAACTAGTGAGCTTGCTAGTAGTATTTCCTCCTGAATGCTCCCATTACACTTGAACTTTCCTCTTTCATAGTACCAAACTCATTGTATTTGATAGTTCTGGTTCATTGTGTCTTAGTTGTCTTATCAGCTGCATTGTCAGTTCTTCAAGGCAGGAATTTTTTTCTTTTCTTTTTTTTTTAATGCTTTCTTTTAAGTGGAGACCAAACCACTCATTAATCTCTGTATCTCAAGCATCTGACAGTTTCTGGGATACAGAGACTGCTCATTAAAAGCTTGTTGCATTGAGTTACTGGTAAGTTGGCCTGAACACAGAGCTGTCTTCCATTCTGCAAGTTTTCTATCCTCTGTACTTAACCCACTGATTAGAATTTGTGTGTGTTTGTTTGTACATACTAACTTTTAATTTTACTGATGAGGAAATGGAAGTAAAGTGGCTTAACCATTGTTACACAGCTTAATGCCTCTAGTCAGGCCAGAATTAGAATCCTGATCTCCTGACCAAATGCCTTCACAGACCTATTTGGGGATTTATTGGTGTACCTTTGTGCTAGGCAGAAAAGCATTTTCTAACAGCAAATCATTTTGAAGTCTTATAAGCCATACCCCATATTTCTTGTCTGCTGAGATTCAGAACTAGATAGGATGGAGGGAGCAATAGAAGATTGTCAGTACAAGCCTGGACTACATTTTCACACTGCTTTGTTGATTTTTTTTCTTCTACCTTTCAATGACGCGGAACATGGTGCTTTTGGTATGGAGTCTCGTTTTAAATCTTTCCATTCTTTACATATTTAATTAGATATTCCAGTGTAGATAAGAGTTCCTACTTTTACTGAATTTGAACCATAAAACCTGAAATTATGCTCTCAAGCTTACAGTCATTGGGAAGAAAAACTGCTATTTATATCGTTGAACTAAAATTTCATTTATTCTGTGTTTTAAACAGATTAACTTACTTTTGAAATAAATTTGGTATCATTGCTAGTAAGTTTTCTTTTTGTGGGAGCAAACAGCCACAGTTTAGATGCTTTTCAACCCACTAGAAATCTATAAAGTTAGTAGTTACTAATGAAAGTTGTATCTGAGGTATTGTGTATTCTATTTTTTCTCTTCTGTGTAATTCTTTAAAAAAAATGACATGAGACCCTCGATGATTTATTCACATTTTACACTCTCTTTAGAGATAGACTGTACTTTTGTTAACCCCTTATGTGCCAGCTGGATTGTAAAAGTTTTGAATTAAAAGAACCTTAAGAATTCTGTGTTCTGAAGAGAACTGCCTATTAAGCAAATTTTCTTTGGTAGGATTTGTTTGTTTTTTTCTCCTAACAATTTAAATAATTTTAATTTACTCACAGAGCTACCAGTGCTTTGAAAATAGATTCTTCAGTCCTAAAAAGCAGCTTCATTTTTTTTTTAAAAAAAAGATATATTGAGGTATAATTTACACATAAAAAACTTTACAAGTTTAAATGATACAGTTTTATAAGTTTTGATACATGTGTATACATGAAACCATTACCACAATGAAGATGTGGAACATACCTCTCATCCCTCTAAACTTTCCTTGTGCTCTTTTGTGGTCTTTTTCTCTTTCCCACCTCCGTCATCTTCAGGGAACCGTCTACTTTCTGTCACTATAGATTACTTTGCATTTTCTCAAATTTTATATAAATGGAATTATACAATATGTGTTCCTTTTTCATCTTTTAACTCAGCATGTTTGAGATTGTTCCATGTATCATTCATTTTTGTTATTAATATTTAGTAGCATTCCATCGTGTGGCTATATACCACAATTTATCTGTTCACCTACTGATAGAACATTTGAGTTGTTTCCACTTTTTAACTATTACAAATAAAGCTGCTATGACATCCAGGTACAAGTCTTTGTACATATGCTTTCATTTATCCTTGGCAAATACCTAGGCATGAAATGCCTGGGTCATATGGTAGGTGTATGTTTAACTTTTTAAGAAACTGCCAAAGTATTTGTACTATTTTACATAGCTGCTAGCAATGTATGAGAGTTCCAGTTGTTCCATATTCTTGCCAATACTTAGAATGGGCAGGCTGTTTAATTTTACATATTCTAATGTATGTGAAGTCGTGTTTCCTTGTGGTTTAATTTGCATTTTTGCATTTCCCTAATAATTAATGATGTTGAGGATATTTTAATATGCTAATATGACATTTGTGTATCTGTGGTGAAGTGTCTGTTCAAATCTGACAAATTTTTTATCGGATTGTCTTCTTGAGTTCTGAAAGTTCTTTGTATATGATGACTACAAGTCTTTTTTCAGATGTATAATTTGCAAAATTTCTTATTTTTCTACTAAGAGTTTCTTTTTAAAAAATTTTGGTAAAATACATATAACATAAAATTTACCTTCTTAACCATTTTTAATTATAATTCAATAGTGTTAGGTATATTCACATTGTTGGGCAACCAGTCTCCAATAATATTAATATTATTAATATTAATCAGTAATATTCCATTATATGTATATATCACATTTTGTTTATCCATTATCCATTGATGTACACTTGGGTTGCTTCTGTCTCTTGGTTATTGTGAATAATGTTGCTGTGAACATGGTGTACAGATATCTCTTTGAGACCTTGCTTTCAATACCCAGCAGTAGAATTGCTGGATCATATGGTAATTTTTAATTTTTTGAGGAACAACCATACTGTCTTTCATAGTAGCTGCACCATTTACATTCCCATTAGCAGTGCTCAAGGGTTCAGTTTCCACATTCTCACCAACACTTGTTATTTTTTGGGTTTTTGATAGTAGCCATCCTAATGGGTGTGAGGTTAGATCTCTTTGTGGTTTTGGATGCATTTCCCTAATTAGTGACGTTCAGTATCTTTTCATATGCTTTTTGGTCATTTGTATATCTTTCTTGGAGAAATGTTTATTCAAATCCTGTGCCCATTTTCTAACCAGATCATTTTGTTGTTATTGTTGAGTTGCAGAAGTTCTTTGTATAGTCTGGATATTAGCCCCTCATCATATATATAATTTGCAAATATTTTCTCCTATTTTGTAGGGTACCTTTTCACTCTGTTGATTATATCCTTTGATGCATTGAAGTTTTTAATTTTGATGTAGTCCAACTTACTTATTTTTACCTTTGTTGCCTGTGCTTTAGGTGTTAACATCTAAGAAATCATTATAAATCCAGTGTTACGAAGGTTTTCTTCTGTGCTTTCTTCTAAAGTTTTGTAGTTTTAGGTGTTACATTAGTTTGAGTTAATTTTTGTATATAGAGTAAGGTAAGGGTCCAATTTCATTCTTTTGCATGTGGATATCCAGGTTTCCCAGCACCATTTTTTGAAGAGACGGTCCTTTTCCTATTGAATGGTCTTGGCACCCTTGTTGAAAATCATTTTACCACATATTTGAGGATTTATTTCTGGGTTCCCTATTCTGTTCCATGGTCTGTATGTCTGTCTTTATGCCAGTTCCACACTACTTTGAATACTGTAGCTTTGTAATAAATTTTGAAACCAGAAAGTATGAGACCTCTTCTAACTTTGTTCAAGAGTGTCTTTTGAAGAGCAGATATTCTTAATTTTGGTGAAATTTTATTTATCAACTTTTTTTTTTTTTTTTTTTTTT
>VBSM01003204.1:23307948-23317956 GCA_008086735.1 Cheirogaleus medius
GCTGGTTTCAAACTCCTGACCTTGAGCGATCCACCCGCCTCGGCCTCCCAGAGTACTAGGATGTTTTCTTTTATAATTTTATAGTATGTAGGTTTACATTTATGTCTATAATCCATTTGTAGCTAATTTTTACATGTGGTACAATGTATGAATTGTCCTTTTTGTTGAAAAGACTATCCTTTCTTCACTGTCTTTGCATCTTTTTCGAAATAAACTTATGCTGTATGTGTGGGTCTATTTCTGGTCTCTCCTGTACTGTTGATCTGGTTGTCTTTGTTTATACTAATACCATACTTTCTAGATTACTATAGCTTATAAAAGTCTTAAAGTCTAGTAGGGTAAAGCTTTCCCCAACTTTATACTTATTTTCAAAGTGATTTGGCTATTTTGGTTGCTTTGGATTTCCATATGACTTTTGGAATCAACTTGTTAATTTCTAACAACAACATAAAAAACTGCTGGGATTTTAATTGGGGCTACATTGAATCCTTAGACCAATTTGTGGAGAATTGTTGTTTTAACAATATTGAGTCTTCCAGTGCATGAACATTGTATGTCTCCCCATTTATTTAGGTATTTTCAATTTCTCTCAACATTTTGTGGTTTTCAACCTACATGTCTTGCACATCTTTGTCAGATTTATCCCTAAATATTTCTTATTTTTTGATGCTTTTGTAAATGATATTTTAAGATTAACTTTATTTTTGGAATTATTGTGGATATATAGAAAAGTTGCAAAAATAACAGAGTTCCCTTATACTCCTTACCCATTTTACCCTAGCATCAACATCTTACATTACTATGGACATTTGTCAAAACTAAGAAACTAACATTGGTACATTGCTGTTAACTAAACTGTAGACTTAATTCAAATTTTATTAGCTGTTCCACTAGTGTCTTTTTTCTGTTCCAGGATCTTGAATTTAGTCATCAGGTATTCTTGGTTACCTCTGATCTGTCTATTTTTCTATCTTTATTTTTCAGAACCTTGACAATTTTGAGGAATATTGGTCAGGAATTTTTCAGCATGTCCCTAATTTGGGGTTGGTCTGGGTTTTTTTGTCAGGCACTGCATATCTTTTATGAGATCTATCCCTAATTAGTTTTTGTTTGGGGATGCTATTATAAATGGTATTGATTTTTAAATTTTAATTTTCAGTTTTTGTTGCTAGTTTATAGAAATAAAATTGACTTTTGTATATTGATCTTATATACTGGAACTTACTAGTTCCAATAAGTTTTATGTAGAGTGTATAAGATTTTCTACTTAGACAATTATGTTGTATTCAAAGAAAAGCAGTTTTACTTTTGTGATCTGTGTTTCCTTATAGTATTCTATGTTGTATCCAGCCAAGTGTACCTACTTGTTGCTTTAGGATTGGCTTTTATCAGGCAGAAGATTTATAAGAATCTTCCTAGCAAAGGCATAAGGTGGCTTCAGAATCAAGATATCATCATACCACATCCCCATATGTTTCATTCTTACTAATCACGTGTCTGGTATTGTGGCAGCCTACTCTGTCCTGTCCTCTAATTCTTTAGTCTGTCTGACTTGCTTCTGACTCACTGCTTCACTGAGACCTGTCATCCAAAGTAATAGTATTATTTCTTGGAAAAGTTCCTCTAAAAAGTTTCTAGTCAAATTTATTGGAAAAAAACTGTTTATTGAGTGCTTCCTTGGATTTAGGCATGTTCTCATACGTATTATTTCAGTTATCTTTACCACAATTCAGCACGCCTTGAGTTAGATAGTATTATTCATGCATTCAACAAAATATTTTTATGCCTACCCTTTGTAATGCAATGTGGAATGGCCTATATATATAGAGAGAGATATAGCAATGAACCAAACACACCCAGAAAGACATACACACATATACTGATTTCCTTTCCGTCAGTAGAATTGCTGGGTCATATGATAGTTCTATTTTTAGTTTTTGAGAACCCTCCGTACTGTTTTCGTAATGGCTGCGCTCCTTTACATTTCCACCAACGGTGTGTAAGAGTTCCCTTTTTACCACATCCTTGCCAGCATTTGTTGTTTTTGTCTTTTTGATAATAGCCATTTTAACTATGATGTTTGTTAGTACTGTAGCATAAGATGATATCTCATTGTAGTTTTGATTTGGACTTCCCTGATGATTAGTGATGTTGAGTATTTTTTCATATACTTGGCCATTTGTATATCTTCTTTTGAGAAATATCATATTCAGATTCTTTGACCACTTTTTAATGGTTTTTTGGGGGGTTTTTTGCTGTTGAGTTGAATTTCTTATATATTCTGCATATTAATCCTTGTCAGATGAATAGTTTGCAGATATTTCCTCCCATTCTGCAGGTTGTCTCTTCACTCTGTTGATTATTTCCTTAGTTCTGCAGAAGCTTTTTAGTTTGATATTCCATTTGTCTATTTTTTTCTATTGTTCCTGTACTTTTGAAGTCTTATCCATAAAATCTTTGTCCAGATCAATGTCCTAAGGTGTTTTCCCTTCGTTTTCTTCTAGTAGGTTTATAGTTTTGGGTCTTACATTTGTCTTTAATCCATTTTGAGTTGATTTTTGTATATGGTGAGAGATAGGGGCACTTTGAATTTTTTTATACCTATCATAAGAACTATTTTAGACTCATTTAAATGGTAGATTCTTAAATATCATTACACTGTATACTTTAAGAGGAAACTAATTTGTTCACGTAATCTTGAAACAACTTCACATTCCTAGTCTGACACTTTTGTGTCGCTTTCCAAATGAGTCAATTTTTATGTTTTTCCACACAATATTCACTTCTGTGCCATTAAGAGTGTTGGCAGTACTCTTGATTAAAAAGTATTACTCTATTCTTTCTAGGGGTTTCTTACAAGCTGCTGAAACCCATTCTGCAAGTACCGATGCTAGCCAGCACTTTCCTATTTGACTAATCTCAGAATTTATACACACACACACAATCAAAACATGCCTTTTCTTCAACTGTGGATCATGATCACATTTCATCTCATCTTTGCAATTTGTTCATTTGGGAAGTTTGGGAGTAGAATTCATCATTCTCCGTGGTGGTCATCCTTGCTGCCTTGCATCTAGAAGGCCTCATCAGTCTGCCCCTGGTGGGACCAGGTTCTCTGCTGACCTCCAGTGGCCTTAGGCTGTATGGCACTAAGCGAGGGTTGTTCATATGTTTGTGAGTCAGTGTAGAACTTTCAGACTCCCACTAGCATTTTTAGGAAAATACTTTGTAAATGTCCTTGAATTAGGCAGCACATGTTCCCATGTACCCAAATTACTCTTACATGTCTGTCTTTCAGTACAACTTGAACCTTCCTTATTGGAAACTGAGAAGCTTTTGTAAGAGCTATACATAGATGCTGTAATTAGAACAAGAAAATAAAAAGTGAAGAATTCATGTGCATAAAACTGACTTTGGATGAGCATATTAAGCATGAGTTCTGAGTAAGCTTCTAGGGTTGGTTTGTAATTTTTCTGTTTAGGGTTTTATTTTGTTGTGTTTTGGTTCTGTTTGTTTGTTTTGGGGGGGCATGATTTGGGAATGGAAAGAGGGACAGAGACAGCAGTGGTCCTTCTCCTGGAACTAGAAGAACAGTAAGATTTTCCTATCAAAATCATCTGCCTCTTTGTATTTTCTGCCACAGATAATGATAGCAGGGAGGGACATTGCTGAGATAAGAGCAGGAGGCAGTTTCCCCAGTTGGAACCCTGCTGGGCATTAGTGAGGCAGGCAAGCAGGCCTCATCAAGGAAAAGTAAGTGACCATTGAAGCAAAAAGTACATGCTAATTTTCCAATCAGCAAGCTGTTAACCTTCTGAAGTTTATAATTCCTTTGACATCCATTTTAACATTTGATCTATCTAGTTAATTTAAAAAACCCATTTATTATACCCCTTAAGTCATTCTTTGTTATTTTGTCAAAGTGTCACATTGTAATTATCTTAAAATCACTTTTGGCCAAAGCTTGTAAAAAAGTCACCATTATGTCTGAGATTATTGATCAATGTAATTTGAAGGGTTTTGCTTCTTAATAATTAAAAGCCTCCTCATTATGCAGCATACCTGCTGCCGTGGTGTTGTTTGAGAATGAAGCAAGTGAATATCATCTAACCACCTAATAGTCTTCAAATATTTTTAATCTTTCTCGCTCCATAACCAGAATTGTAAGGCAACCTAAAGGTTGTAATGTTTAAGTTTGTAAACAGATGCTTGTTATCTGTCAGGACCATTGCAGTAGCTTCCTTACTAGTCTCTCTGGTTCTCTACTACTGCCAGGTGAATATTTTGAAAGCCCAGCTCTACAGCTCAGTGGCTGCTTATCAAAAACAGGATAAAATTCAAATTCCTTTAACTTAGCTTTTAAGACCCTCTGGGGTCTGTCTGTAGCCTAATTTACTCCTAGTTTATGCATATTTGCTTTTAGCACACTGTTTTCTCATTATGACCACTAATTCACCAAGTTCAGAAAGTTAAAAACATTCTATTCTCTTTGGCAGTGCCTTTTGCTGTCCATTTTCATGCTGATCCTTAGGATACAAATGGAAAGTAAATGTTTCTTATTAAGCTAGTTCCTTTCTTTCTGGGTCCATCTTATATCCTCTCTGCCAAATCCTTTAGGGGTTAAAGAAATTCCTTGGCTTCTTGCTGGCAAATTAGGCACCAGCTAGGCTAGTTTAGCCATATTAACATTGAATGTGGACCTAAATTAGACCTAGTAGGAATATTTTACCTTCACATAGGGCTTGATATTATTGAATTTTGGTGTTTTTTAAAAATATGGAATGTTTCACAAATTTGTATGTCACCCTTGTGTGGGGCCATTTATTGTTCCAATAACAAATGTGTGCTGCTGAAGCAAGCCCTGAATTTGAATTTTTTTTTTTTAATTTCAGGATATTATAGAGGTACAAACATTTTGGTCACCAGTTATGACTTTGCCTCACCCAAGCCAGGATTAGAGGCATGCCTTTCCCCCATACAATGCTCACCGCATCCATTAGTTGTGAGTTTACCCACCCCATTCTCCCAACCCCCAGTGAATATTACTACCAGGTGAGCACCTTAGTGTCGATCAGTTAGTGCCAATTTGATGGTGAGTACATGTGGTGCTTATTCTTCCATAAATTGACTGGTATCTTTAGTTCACTTATCTTTTTGGTAATCCTTTTAAAATTGGTTATATATTCTGAATATTAATCATTTGTCTCTGGTACGTGACACAAGTATCTTTTTTCTAGTTTGTCAAGCATTCATGTTTTTTTTCAACATCCAGATGCTTTCTGGCCTATAGCTTCAAAATCTGGCAAATGTCTTGGCTGTATGTGGCCCTGGTGTAGAATTACAGGCCCCTTATACAAGTAGACATTGTCTCCTAGGCACCATGATGCCATAGGAGATTTTACTGTCTTCTTGACCTTAACTCTCCAGTTTCCTATGTCACTCCAGCACTCAGTAAATGTCCTCTGGGGAGACTTGCAGTGTGTTTTAGGACCCTTTCAATGCGCCATGTCAGCCCAGGTAGCTATGAAAAGCTTCATTTATTTCACTTTCTTCTTGCCTATGTAAGTATAATTCTCAACCCTAAATCTGCAATTACAGATTTAATTTCAGAAAGGAATTACATAGGAAACCTATAGGAAAGAAAAATTTGCTTACCTACAAATGGTTCTTCCCTTTCTTGAATTTCAGTTCATTTAGTCTTCATTGCTTTCATGATTTCTGGTATCTTTATTTTTTTTTTTTTTAAATTTCAGAATATTACAGGGGTACAAATGTTTCGGTTACGTGGATTGCTTTTGTACTGGTTGAGTTAAAGTTATAAGTGTGCCCATCACCCAGATAGTATACATTGTACCTGTTAGGTATGTATCTTTAAAAATGCGATTAAAAACAAAACAAAACACAGTTTTTCCTAGTTGTGGCAGCAGGAGCAGTAGATTTCTGCTATTCACTACATCCTGCTTAGAAGTGGAAACCCTTTTGTAGATTCTCTTTTGAGTTTTCTGTGAACTCAATAAAATCATCTGCAAATAATGACATTCCTATTTCTTCCTTTCCAGTGTATATATATTCTTCTTTTCCTCCTTATTTGGTTACACTAAGAACTGCAGTACAGTGTTATATAGATGTGATAGCAGGCATCTTCTTTCTTGATCTCAGCAGGAAAGCTTTTAGTGTTTTACAATTTAGTTGTTTGGTATTTGTTTATTTAAATATCTTTTACCAAATTAAGGAAGTTTTCTTCTTGTACTAGTTTCCTAATAAGAGTGCTTAAGCAGGAATGGTTGTTGATTTTTATCAAATGTTTTACTGCTTCTTTTGAAAAGTAATAGAATTTTTCTTTTATTCTGTTAACGTTATGAATTACATTAATTGTTTTTCAAATACTGTGATGTATTAGCCTTTGTATCTAGTGCAAAATTCAGTTTGTTAATTTTTTCTTTTCTAGTTTTGCATCTATAATCTTGAAAAAGATTAACATATACTTTTCTTTTCTCATAATTTTCTTGTCAGCTCTCCTAAAAAGATTTACATTGATCTTGAAAACTGGTTGGGAACTGTCCTCTCTTTTTGTATGCTCTGAAATGGTTTGTGTCAAATTTGCATTATTGGCTCCTCAAATGTTTGGTAGAATTTGCTGGTAAAGGTGTCTAGGAATGGCGTTTTATTTGAGAGAAGGCTTTGAATTACAGTTTTCTTAATAATTTTAGGACCATTTATATTTTCTATTTCTTCTGTTGTCAGTTTTGGTAAGTTGTATTTTTGTGGGAATTTTTTCATTTTATCTAAGTCTTAAAACTTATTGGCATTAAGTTATTGATAATAGCTGTCAATAGAAAGAGCTTAGAAGTACATTTTTAAAAGAGTAAAACATCATAAATTCATGCTGGCACATCCGATTCAAATTAAATATTATAGGGTTTTTACTTAATTACCTCAATTTCATATATTTTTTCTTATGCTGATAAATCTTGATTCTTAATGGCATTAACTCATGTGTTTTGTCTATAGTATATGTGTTTAAATTCAAAATAACAATGCCAGTATTAACATTTTTTTATTTAATTTTGTTTTAATGTTAACATTTTCGTGGTTCCAGAGTCAAAACTGTAAAACCAAAGTACAGTCAGGGAAATCTAAATTTCATCCCTGACCCTTCCTCCCGTTTTCTTCCATTGGTGTTTCTTTTTTTGGGTGGGGAGAGACAAATATATCAGCAAGCATATATAGATACGTATGTATATGTATGTATCTGCATAGGTATTCATATTCCTTTCCCAGTTTTCTTCATATTTCTTACACAAAATATTTTACCTGTACTCTTCAGCACTTGGCTTTTTTTACCTAACAGTACATCTGGAAGATTGCTCCCTTAGTAGCAGACAGAGATCTTTTTCATTCCTTTATGTAGCAACCTAGTACTTCATTGTATGAATGTACCATACTTTATTCAACCAGTCTCCTATTGATGGACATTTGGGGAAATAGGAACTTTTAAAAAGACATTTTCCATTTTCCAGACCACAACATTGTAGCATTGGTCAGTAGGACTATTTAATCTAATTTTAACAGCCCTTATATTACAAACTTTTTAATGTATATATTACACACATATTTAATTTATAATATGCTAGGTTTCAGTGTGTAGTGTGCTAGAAGTGAATGTATTTTTTAATTGGAAAGATAGAGTTCCTATTATTATTATTTTTCCAGGTTGGTTTTCTTATAAGTAAGATAAACTCAAGCCTTGGTGGCTTTTGCCTTATTACAGGTACCTCTGCTTAATTTAAAAGACAGATATTTGCTAATGGTATCAATCTCACTTCTCAATTTATAATACCAATTTAATCTCATTAATTCCTTGCTCAGGTAATAGTATCCATCATCTTTATAACACCTCAAAGACACAGACTCTCATTGTAATTTTTTTTTTTTTTGAGACCTGGTCTTACTGTGTCGCCCAGGCTAGAGTGCAATGTTGTCATCATAGCTCACAGCAACCTCAAACTCCTGGGCTCAAGCTATCCTCCTGCTTCATCCTCCTGAGTAGCTGAGACTACATGCTTGTACTACCATGCCCAGTTAATTTTTTTAGTTTTTGTAGAGATGGGGTCTTGGTATGTTGCTCAGGCTGGTCTTGAACTCCTGCCCTCAAGTGATCCTACTGCCTGGACCTCCCAAAGTGCTAAGATTGTAGGCGTGAGCCACCACACCTAGGGCTCTCATTGTAATTTATCAGGTTGAGAAAGGCCTTATAGCTGATACATCTATTCGTCATCTACTTCAAGGAAGTACCAACTCCTAAACTAGGTATTATTGTCTCCATTAACTGTGTGGAAATTAAGAAGTCTCAATATTATTTCTGATTTCTGTGATTTGATGAATAAAGCATTCTTCCCAAGCTCATATATGACCAGTAGTTCCCTTTGTTTACTCTTATTTGCCTTCTGTTTACAGAATTTTACTAATCAATCATGATTTCCCCTTTATAAATCGTCCCTGGAGTTTAACAGAGTGTTATGTGAACTTAATTACATAGCCTTTTCTCCAGCCACTCTTCTGAGAAGCCATATTCCATTTTAATCTCTAATTTACTTTTAGTATTCTTTCATTGCATATCCTAGAGAAAACAAAATACAACCTTGACTTATCAAAATATTGTAAGTACTTTTACCTCTTTCTGCACAGTGCAAAGATCTTAGAATATTTAACATAATTTACCTCCTGCTTATCTCCCCTCCCCCAGCTTACATGCTGCTGTTGTCATCATCATGTATTTTAATTTGTGTCAAACCCCACGAGACATAATTATATTACTGTTTTTCATAGCCCATATTCATGTGCCATGCTTATTGCTCCATGCATTTGTATTATCTTATTCAATCCTTAAAACTCCCTTATGTGGTAGAAATTATTATCCTTGTGTAATAGATGAGAAACTAAGGCATAGAGAGTTTATGCAATTTACAAGTTCACATGGCCAGTAAGTGGCAAATTTGGAATTTAAGCCCAGGCAGTATGAATTCAGAGCCTGGCCTCTTAACTAATATAAACTTAAATTATTAATTTTTTTTTCTCTCTCTCACTGAAAAAAATGACATGAACCAAAAAGTTCTTACTAAGTAATTATAAGATTTTTGACTGTTAGGCTGATGGACTTGCCCTGAGCAAATATGAGGGTAAAGTTAATTTTTTTTTCATTCTTTTAGCTGATATAGCCCAGAGATACAGGATAAGCAAATACCCAACACTCAAATTGTTTCGTAATGGGATGATGATGAAGAGAGAATACAGGGGTCAGCGATCAGTGAAAGCACTTGCAGATTACATCAGGCAACAAAAAAGTGACCCCATTCAAGAAATTCAGGACTTAGCAGAAATCAGCACTCTCGATGTAAGTTGTAAGTTTTTCTAGATCAAATGAGCATTGCCTGTTTAATTAATGTAAACAAATCCTAATGCAAACAAAAGAATCTGGACGTGCCCCTGTAGTTCATTGTAGTGGATTCGACATTTGCATACTTGGTAAGTTGGATTCTGTGAGACTTCTGGGTCAGAGACAAAGGACCTTATTTCTCACATCACAGCAAGCAGTATGAGTATGTTTGCATTTGTTTCTTTGCCCTTTGAGTTCTGTGGATGCAACATAGAGGGCCCAGATGGATGCCTGTACCTTCAGTGGGTTGTGTCACTGGAGAGGAGCCCTGGACTTGGGGAACTCATAATTTCAGAGCAAGCAGTAACCCTACTCCCTGTCCTGCAAAGATACATTACTTCATATCTCAGTGTTTCTTGCTGCAAGCACAACCCTGAGAAATGGCCTGGGTAAAGAGTGGTCAGGGTCTTGCATTTTTGGCATACTCAGTAACATGTGCAGGAGTGTGAGAGACCCCTGGAGGAGTTTCTACCAATAGTCACAAGTTATGAGTTGATACACTGTTTTTAACATATTTTAAGATTAGTCACCTTAGGTTTTTAACACATTTTTTTTTTTTTTTTTTTTTTTTT
>VBSM01003204.1:23318109-23343747 GCA_008086735.1 Cheirogaleus medius
CCTCCCAGAGTGCTAGGATTACAGGCGTGAGCCACCGCGCCCGGCCTTTAACACATTTTAAGATTAGTCACCTTAGGAAAAGATTATCACTGATCAAAGTTATGTATTTATTGAAATTTTAAAATAAAATGCTAGAAGGAAATGTTTATAATTAAATTTATTGAAGTTAAGATTGTTTTCAACCCAATGTAATCTTTAATACTTTTGGGCTAGGTGTTAAAAGCTAAATATGCATTTATAATCATACTTCATTTGGAGATAGATGAACAACAGCTGGAGCTGTCATTTATCCCAGAATAAGGGGTAAATGAAATAACATGTTTATAGAACTACATATGTTTGCAAAATAATTAGATACTCTATTTTACAGCGCAGCAAAAGAAGTATCATTGGATATTTTGAGCAAAAAGATTCAGACAACTATCGAGTTTTTGAACGAGTAGCAAATATTTTGCATGATGACTGTGCCTTCCTTTCTGCATTTGGGTAAGTATCTTAATTAGAAGTGTTAGTGGGTTGGCTTGGCTGCCATGTTAAATCCTGTTGTATTTTGTCATTTTCTGAGGATGACCTCTCCAAAGATTATCTCAGTCCTCTTAAAGTCTTTATACCAG
This sequence comes from Cheirogaleus medius, assembly GCA_008086735.1. Lineage (NCBI taxonomy): Eukaryota > Metazoa > Chordata > Mammalia > Primates > Cheirogaleidae > Cheirogaleus > Cheirogaleus medius. The sequence goes on from VBSM01003204.1 coordinate 23,318,724, forward strand.
CCTTTATTCCTATTTCTGAATTCTTTTTAAGGGTTTAAAAGTCTTGTTATTCTCCTTCCTGTAGTATATTCTATTTCAGAAGGTGGGTAAGAGGTAAAGAGTGGATAAGTTAACAATTAACTCATTCATGCCTTTATTCAACTCATTTATTAATACTTATCCTGTGCCAGGCAAAATGCTAACCTGTGGGGTTACCAGACTGAAACGACACACTGTATTCTTGTTAAGCAGCATGGACTTTGTCAACTTCATTCACCTCCATCTCTCCACCACCTTTTCTTATATCTTCCCCATCTCAGAGGAACAATTCTCCTTCTAAGGCTTACCTTTTCACTGGTGTCCTTGTAACTGTCCCTTCAAACTTCTCTGGGGCTTTAATCCATCAGTTGTCCCTGCTTTCTTGTGTTTTCAACCTGGCTCTTTTTTTATGAACTGCTTTACTTTTCTGAAAACGTGCCTCTTTCTTTCCCGACCTCCTCCTTCTATATCTCGAGCTAGCTATAATTTCATCTTTCTTTTCTTTCCCACATTTTTTCAAAGATTAGTTTATACTTGGTTACCTTGATTTTCTCAGACACTAACCAGTAAAAATCCTTAACCTCTTGGAAGCTTTCACCTCCATTGCTCTAACTTGCATAGTCACAAAATGACTGCTTAATTATGAAATCCACTGCCTTTTCTTCAGTCTTAATCTTAAGTTCCTCTGAAGGATGTGACATGCAATTACTCTTTCCTTTTTTCTGTATCTACACTTATTTACATTGAATCGTATGGTTTGGTGCTTACCTTTCTGAATTTGCTAACTTTATCTTCTTTTTTTCCTTTCTTTCTTTCTCAAAATGGAATCATTTTTACAGTTCTGTTTTTGACCCTCTCTTCTCATTGGAAGTTATGTCAACTGTGCTTTGACTTCCATGTCATATTCTTTCTCTTTTTTCGTTGGCTCATAACTGTTAGGCTCAATTGCAGTAGCTATCTTAAGTAAAGCCCAGATTCCTTGACACAGTATATCTTCTCCATTTTGTGACCTTTGTTCTTTGTCCTTGCTTTAATGCTTTTGTAGATTTTGTGTGTATCTTTTATAGTAAGCATTCTCCATATACAGAGTAAATGGGGGAACTCTGCCTGCCTTCTATAGTTTTCACATTACTGTACTCCAGCTGTACAGGTCATCTTGCTGTTCCTTAAATGCTACAAGCACACTTCTGTAGCAGGGCCTTTGCTGTGAATGTTCTGTGTCTGGAAGTGCTTCTCCCAGATGTCATCACATGAGAAAGTCCTTGCCTTAAAACCTTGTATAAGGTAGCACTGCCATCATGCTTTACCCATTTATTCACTTACTTTTCCTTTTTTTTTTTTTGAGATAGAGTCTTGCTCTGTCACCCGAGCTAGTGTACCATGGTGTTAGCCTAGCTCACAGCAACCTCAACCTCCTGAGCTCAGGTGATCCTCCCGCCTCAGCCTCCCAGAGTGCTAGGATTACAGGTGTGAGTCACCGCATCTGGCCCACTTACTTTTCTTCATAGCATTTTGTTTTTTAGCCACCCAAGATAAATATATCTACTTGTTAATCTGTCTTTCCTCACCAAAATGTAAGCTCCATGAGAGTGAGAGTTTTGTCAGTTTTGTTCATTGCTGTATACCTAGTGCCAAGACCACCCCTGGTACAAAGGAAATGCACAGTAAATAGTTATTAAATGAATCAGTTGATTAATGGACCATGTTCTTCCTCTCTGTTCCCACCGTCATCAATATAGGTTAGGACTCCTTGCCTCTATCTCCTGGACTACTCTAGTTTGAAACTGGAAATAAGTCAGTGTTCAATTAATCTAAAAGTAATTTAAATAGAGAGAAAGTTACCCATTTGACTTAGAATTTGTTGTAGAAGTCACTGACCAAATATTTATTGAGTACCTGTTATATGCCAGATACTGTAGTAGACACAGGAAACAACAGTAGACAAATAAAACATAACTTATTTATGGAACTGTAGTTTAGAGACGTAGGTTATTTCAATTCATCATTTTTAAATTTTATTTATTTATTTTCATTTTATTTCATCATATAATGGGGGTACAAATATTGTTAGGGTTACATACATTGCCCCTACCACCCCTCCCCCTCCCACTTGCCAGAGCTTCAAGCGAGTCCAATCCCCAGGTGGTGCGCACGGCACACATTATGTAACTCTACACTTCCTCCCCCTTCCCGCCTGCCCTCCATCCGACAAAAGATTTTTTTTTTTTACATTTTGGATACATTGTATAACTTTGCCTCTCCCTAAGAAGGGTTAGAGGTATGCCCTTCCCCCCGACAATGCTCGCCACATCCCTATGATGTGGGTCTTGCCCCCCCCACCCCCAAAACCCTGGTGAACACTACCACCATTTGAGCATCATAGTTTTAATCAGTCAGTACCAATTTGATGGCAAGTAGATGTGGAGCCCATTTTCCATATCTTGTCATCATTTTTTTAAATTAAATTTTGATTTTAAAAAGTAGAAAATTCATGGTTCAGTCTGATTAATAAGGAAATAATATATATATTTTTTATTAGTCTATGTGACCAAATCAATGACCTTGATCCCCAGTTGCTAGAAAACAGTCTGAGATCAAAAACAACTTTTTAGTGCTAAAACTACCAGTCTAAATTTATGAAATACAAATCACAATATAGCTAACTAAAATTTCCCTTTAAAACATCTGGCTCATGTTTAATTTTTCTTTTAAATGTATACTTTTCTTGGTATTGCATAGTCTTATAAATAGGAAAGGTAATGGGCAAGTAAGTATGTATTTCAAGTCTGTAATTCATACATCGCAAAATAACAAGGTAATTCTGAGTCATTCAGGTATATTACTGTTATTGTTTTTCTTAAAAAGCATTATTACTATTTTTCTCTTCCTGTTAGGGATGTTTCAAAACCAGAAAGATATAGTGGAGACAACATAATCTACAAACCACCAGGGGTAAGTTGCTATTTCTTAGTGTGTATAATCAGATATTTAAATGTATGTATAGTATAGTCAATAGTTTTATATGTGTTAATGTTTGTAGAATTATAGAATTTTAGAATAGAAAGGAACCTTGAAGCATTATCTTGTGCTAATCTAAACCTTTCCAAGTGAAGATGGGGCCATAGAGCCAAAGTTATACAAGCATTTAGTAAGCAGAGCTGGAATCAAAGATTCCTTTGGCCTTTTCTACCTTTCTTTTTTGCTTTCAGTCTGGGAGCCAAATCTAAACAATGCTTCAGTGGTACATGGTCATCACCCTGACCTGCATTGTATTAGACACACTCCCAGATCTTCTGGGGTTAAATTTACTTGGTACTTGCCAGATAATAAGGAGCAGCCATGTTGTTTTTAACTCCTGGGCTAAGAAGTTTTAAATGTGTCTTAGCATAGAAGTAGCTGCTTAGGCCCAGATGATGGTAGCCACAACTAAGAGGCAAAACTCATAGTGAGTTTTATCCCAAATCGACCTGAAGGTCTGCCATTGCAATTTTTTCTACACATACAAACATAGAAATCTGTGGATAGTTTTTCAATTCATAGTTTTCATTTTAATGTTGTTTGCAGTGTTTTGACACACTGAGATTTTTAAGTTTTATGTAGTCAGATGAATGAATTTCTTGCTTAGAAAGCTTATTTCCTATTCTGAATTCAGATAGGTATTTGCCTATATTTTCTGCAAGTGCATTTCTTTAATAGTAGCTTACAGGGTGTCATCAGTTCTAGATTCTCAGAATCCAGTATAGTGTCTTCCAATGTAGTAGGTTGTTAAGAGCACAGGCTCTGGTATCAGTCTGTGTAGGTTTCAGTGTCAATTGTGCTATGCTAGGAATGTTTCTTAGCTTCTCTGTGCTTTGGTTTCTTTGTTAGTAAAAAATAAGAGGTGATAATAATACCTGCCTTACAGGGATGTGGGAGGATTAAATAAATCAACACATATACAATGCTTACAACAGCGCTTAGACACAATAAGTTTGTTCAATATTAGCTATTATTTTTATCATCATTTTAGGTACTTTATAAATATTGATTTTGAGCAAGTATGGAAACAGATCTCTAGGTAACTAATAATAGAAATAGTCATGCCATACACCTATATAGCATCTTGTATTTTTCAAGGCTTTTTCACTCTCCAAATTTTCTTCTAACATTTTCAACTCTAAGGAATAGATAAATTAATTCATTTGGAGAATTCTTCTTTTCACAATGCCTGCTTGCCTTTGGCGAAGATATTGACAAACAGTTAATTGACCTAAATCCCAGGAAAAGCAGGAGGCTTGGACGTCACAAGTTGGGTTATCATGTCCCTGGTAATCACAGAATGATCAGCTTTTACCATTTATGGCCCTCTTCTCAGAACTTCTATGTTTTATGTTTCTTCTGTATTTACAGTAGATTTTCTGGGTTCATTGATGGATTTAAGAGTGTACTTGAGCCAGCATACTTTAGATTTGTTTAATTTCTTTTTCTATTTTTGTGATAGTCTGCTCCAGATATGGTGTACTTGGGATCTATGACAAACTTTGATGTGACTTACAATTGGATTCAAGATAAATGCGTTCCTCTTGTCCGAGAAATAACATTTGAAAATGGAGAGGTATGGGCTTTCTAATATGTGTTGTTATTTTTAAAATTCAGATGTCTGAAAGAGCAAGCTTTCACTACCTTTACTTCTATTTTAGTACAGAGTTATCAGTTGTACAAATCGTATGGTTAACATAACTATATCACAGCTATTTCCATAATATAGGCCAGTGATTCTTCACCTTTGCTGTCCCAGAACCCCTCTGTTACATTTCCACTAATGGTAGTAGTTCACTACAGCCTTGGAAATGAATTTGAAAATGCTTCTTAGGTGGTTCTGATGCCCACTTGTTGGTTGAAGATCCTTGTTTAAGTGGATATCCTTTAGAAGCAATGCTTTGCCTAGCTTTAATTAATTATATACAGTGAATAATCCTTTGCCACTAAAAGGTTTTTTTCTAGTTCCTATAAAGCAGTTGTATTATCTTTTTTTATTGTAAGTAATGGAAGCAGTTATCAATGATCATGTAACTGACCTCAGTCGTCCCATGCACCTGAAATAAAGTCCACTGAAACTCTTACAACTCCCACCAAAACAAAACTCAAAAACCTAAATGGTTAAATGAAAAAGTACAAAGAGTTATGTCTGTGAGGACTTCTCTCCTTTCTTTATTGTATGTGAAGCATATCTTTCATTTTATCTCTTTCATTTTTAAAACCCGTGGTCTAAGAATGCAAGTTTAAAAAAATTTTTTTAAGCACAGTTTTAAAAAACTTTTTATATGCATATATATTTCAAAGAATTATAAATGCATATATCAAATCTTAAATATATGGCTCAAAAAATTATCTCAAAGGAAACACACCCCTATAATCACTTCCTAGTCAGGGTGGTATGGATCGAATGTTTGTGTGCCCCCAAATCTCACATGTTGAAATCCTAACCCCCAATGCAATGGTATTAGGAGGTAGAACTTTTGGAAGATAGTTAGGTAATGAGGGTGGAGTCCTCATGAGTGGGATTAATGCCCTTATAAAAGAGATGTCAGAAAGCTCTCTAGCTCTCTTTCTGCCAAGCGAGGGTACAAAAAGAAGTAGGCAGTCTGTAACCTGAAGACAGCTCTCCTCAGAAACTGACCATGCTAGCACCCTGATTTGGACTTGGAGCCTCCAGAACTGTGAGAAATAAATTTCTCTTGTATAAAAGCCGCCTAGTTTATGGTACTTTGTTATAGCAGCCCAAACTGACTAAGACATGGGGTGTGCAATTTTATTTCAGTAAAGGGCTGGATAGTAAATATTGCGGGCTTTGCAGTTCATACAGCCTCTGTTGCAACAACACATTTTGCAGTTGTAGCACAAAAGGAACCTTAGACAATATGTAAACAAATGAGTGTGGCTGTTTTCCAATAAAGCTTTATTTCTAGACACATAATTTTCACATGTCATGAAATAGTATTATTAAACATTTTTTCCCAATCATTAAAAAATGTAAAGACCATTCTTAGCTTGGGGACCATACAAAATCAAGCAGCAAGTCAAGTCAGATTTGATGCCTGGCTCTCATTTCCAGTCCTTGATCTGGGTCAAGAGATGGAAGATTTTCAGAACTTCTTGTCCTCCTTTCCGATCATTACCCCATTTACCATCATCATAACAACCATACTGATTTTGCCTGTTTTTGAACATGAAATGGAATTCAGGGTCTTTCGTATCTGTTTTCTTTCACTCAACTTTATGTTTGTGCAATTCATTCATATTGCATGAAGTTGTAGTTCGTTCATTTTCACATGAACATAATTATTTTATATGAATATGCCACAATTTATCCATTCTACTATTCATGGACTTTTAGATTACTTCCAGTTTTTGACTATTGCAAATAATGCTGCAATGAACATTCTTTCTTATATATGTCTTTTGGTGAATATATACACACATTTCTATTGGGTATATATACCTGTGAGTAGAATTGCTGAGTCATGGGGCATACATATGTTCGACTCTAGTAGATGATACCAAACAGCTTTCCAGAGTGGTTGTAGCAATTTACATTCCTACCAGTAGTGTATCAAAGCTCACATTGCTCCATATCCTTGCCCACATTTGACGTTATAAGCCATTTTAATTTTTATCTATTTTGGTGTACGTGTAGTAGAATCTCATTGTGGTTTTACTTTATATTTCACTAATGACCAATGGGATTGAGCACTAACAGTTGCCTCTTCCGGAAGTGCAGATGGTGGTCCTAGGAGAAAAGTATTATATTAATAGCTTCAAATGCCATACTTAATGTTTTGGGTTTCTGTTTATTACAGTCTTGGCCTGTTTTTTTGTTTGTTTGTTTGTTTGTTTTTTAACTCTTAGAGGCCTTCAAAGAGATATTCTTTTATATTTCTCCTGCTTTTCTAATTTCCTCAGTAGTAAGAATGGTTCAAATTACAGTATTCCCAATCTGAAAATCTGAAATCTAAAATGCTCCAAAATCTGAAACTTTTTGAGTGCTGACATGACACTGGGAACATTTCAGATTTTGGACTTGTGGATTGGGAATGCTGAACCAGTAAGAATAATGCATATATTCCAAAATGTGAAAAAAAAAACCCAAATCCAAAATACTTCTGGTCCAAAGCATTTTGGATAAGGGATATTCAATCTGTATTTCCATGTGACAGCTTGACATTTTGAGGCCATTTTGTTGTTTCTTTCAGAGTTTTTGAATGTGCTTACCAAAGTATATATTTTCCTGAATTCCAAGTAATTCTGATTCTTTAAGATACATCTTGTTTTTTATGTGGTTTTGTGAGGCTCTTTACCTCTGTGCAAGCAGAGAAAATCAGCCTGAATAAACATGCTCACGTGGGTATCTTTAAATCCTGTGTCGTTACCCTTCATGACACACTGGATGTTCAGGTACAGGACTTGGCCAAAAGTTTGGATCACATAGTGGCTTTCATATCATCTTTTACTGTAAGGCACAGTAGAAAATTTTCACTAGTATGTACATAATACACATTTTTCATGGTATAATACCCTTCTGTGTACAGTGAACTCAATTTCCTATTCTTTTTCTCTTTTTAATGCTCAATATAGGTTGGACCTATTACATATAATCTAGTCTCATCTCCATCTCCCTATCAGGGATCTCCATTCCCTGTCACTAATATTACTATATAGTGAACTCTTAGATAGGTCATTACATTTTACAAAATTCAAAATACTTCTCCTGCAATTTGAGAGTCTGGCCACAAGATGTCAATGCAGTGTCATGGCTCTATAGTACAAGAAACCTGGAAGAGACTGGGGTTTTAAGCTCCCTCTGCTTTTCTATGCACATTCATATTTATGGCTTTTATTAAAAAAATTAAACTTAGAATTTATTAATATTTGAGGTCATTTAAATCAGACTTTTGAAAAAGTAAACATTTAAAAAATATTTGTTCTCAGAGGCCCAGAAAAATTTAATAATTTGTTATGATTATTTACCTGCTTTGGCAATTCTTGGTTTCAAAAACAAGATTTAAAGGTATAGACCTGGAAAATCTTAAACAATTAAACAGGGCTACCCCCATGGTAGTTGGCATGCTAAATAATTCTTGAGATTTATTATATGTTGTAACCAACCACTCATAAATCATTTAAATTATGGGGAAAGATTTGTTTCCTCTCAATCTGGTTGTCTTGATATCCTTCTTCTGAATCTTTTAATATTTTCTTGGCAAAGAACATGCCGGTGTGGACATAGGAACTTGGAACCCCAAGCAGCATAAATTACCACCTACTATGTTACTGTTTGACTTTAGCAAACTAATGGACATAGATATTTTCAAACTACTAACCTGTTTATTATTGCTCTCCTAATAGTTGAATGCTTCTCTCTATAGGAATTGACAGAAGAAGGACTGCCTTTTCTCATACTCTTCCACATGAAAGAGGATACAGAAAGTTTAGAAATATTTCAGAACGAAGTAGCCCGGCAATTAATAAGTGAAAAAGGTAGACAGATTAAGGTGTTTATTTTCATCCTTTCTTTCTCTTTTTTCTTGTTCTCCTTCTCCCTTCCCCTGTTACATTCATATCCACATAAACATATTTGGGTTAAAAACATTTACATTCAAACATGGGCATGAAGGATAGAGAGATTAGTAGAGAGATAATATGAAGTAGTGTTTTCTTGTTTTTTGTTTTCTATACCATGACTTTTTGAGAAAAAAAGCAAATGGCATGAAAATTAGGGTTACAGTTACATTAGTTTTGGGTGCTTTCTTTCAGCACTTTGATGCTTTCCTGAACCCCTTTCCAGTAGACATTCCCAGAGATATAGCTGAGAGAGTTTACAAAGTCCAATTAACATTTAGTCCTAAATGAAGGAAAGTTGAGTAGTTGTCTATAGATTTCTCCACAGTGTATAAAGGAATCTGAGGTGCCACCAGCTTCCTCTCTAGTTAGGGAAGAAAGTCAAACAAAATAAACTAAAGGCATTGTATAGAGCTGTCCATTTAAGTCACTTATACTATTTTGAGGGTTGAGATAGATCAAAAAAATAAACCAGTTATTGAGCTGGAATGAACATGGTTCCATGAGAATGGTTCATTTATCAGTTTCAAGAACTTGCTGCCCAGAACTTGGTAATCTGCAAAGCAGATGATTGCCTATTCAAGGAAAATTAAAAATTGACCACGGCATTCAAATTTAGGTTGAGTTCATATAATTTCTGAGGAAATTATACTCTCTGCCCTAAGAACTAAAAAGCCTACCTCTTTTAAGTGTTGTAATATTTAGGTTTTAGTTTTTCTGATCTATATTACTCTTAAGAATGTTGGGGTGTTTTTTTAGTATGTCACTTTTTGTGAGCTTACAATTTTATGAGAATATAATCAAGAAAAAAATTCTAATCTACCTCTCATAACTCTATTTCTTTTAAAGGTACAATAAACTTTTTACATGCTGATTGTGACAAATTTAGACATCCTCTTCTGCACATACAGAAAACTCCAGCAGATTGCCCTGTTATAGCTATTGACAGCTTTAGGCATATGTATGTATTTGGAGACTTCAAGGATGTATTGTAAGTATTCATTATTTTTTAAAAATTACTGATATGTGCCTCAAAAATGAACTTAAAATAATTGTTTAAATTGTTGGAACAGTAATACTTTGTTAATTGGATGGAAGAAGTTGGGGTGACTGCTATTTTTTTTTCACTATACAGTATAGTATGACTGATTATGAGAATCATGATATATCCATGTAGAAATAGTAATACTAACATTAGGTGATCAGTGATTAATGCTTGGGAATTAATCTCTCAAAGAAAATTTTTGTCTTATTAGAAATTAGCTCTATATTGAGTTTGGTCTTTGCCAGCACATCAAGGAAAATAGATAATAATCCTAGGTCAAGTTAAAGGAAATTGACAAGATTGCTGTTCATTTGTGACTATACCTAGCAAGAACATTAACAGTATGTGTGAACCAGAATTTTGCTATTACTGGACATTTCTAATGGCATGTGGCTATGAGCCTTTCCAAGAATAGGTAAGCTTTCTGACTCTATTCTCAGATATTTATAGTGTTAATAAACATACAAACCTTGTAACTACTACAGATAATTGAATTATCAGCTTTCTGAGGTGTTCAATACAATGGTTAAAAAATGGAGATGTTTCTTAATATATGAGAAATATAAGCAATACAAATATTAATTCAAATTAGACTTTTTTTCCTTTTAAAATTCAAATGACCTTTTTATCTTAAAAGATTAAATTGCATATTTAGAGGATGATTTGAAGCCCTATTGCAGACTGAATTACCTCTCTCGATTCTAAATATTTCAATAAAGATGTGGTTGTTTAAAAGAAGATTCTCAGTCCTAAAACTACGTAGGAGGCTAGATTAGAGTCCTGCCTTTGGGCAAGTCACTTAATTTCTTGTTTTTGTTTCTTCATATATAAAAAATGCTACTACCTACCTAATGGGATTATTATGAACATTAATGAGAAATGATGGTTGTGTTATAAACCATAAGGTAGTAAGAAATCTTAGTTGTTCTTACTTTACCTATGCTCAAAAGGATATCATTTAACCTATTAATTCATTAAATATTTAGCTAGAGTTACTATATGACAGTCATTGTGCTAGGAACCAAGGGTTTAAAGTTTATTAAGACTAGATCCCTGCCCTTAAAGAACTCATAACCAATAGAGGAAAGAAACAAGTGGGTTAACAGGCAATTATATTTTATGATGAGATAACTGCTCTGACAAAGATCAACAGAGGGGTACCTGATCCAGGATTTCTGGAGATATTGACGCCTAAGGTAGGTCTTAAAGTTTTGTAGAAGTTTACCATGGAGGTGAGAAGGAGACAGGGCTTAGAGAAAGGTGACATTGGCAGCAACAAGTTCAAGGGCTATTGACTGAATATGAGTGGAAGAGGGCAGCTGAGGGATGGGGTCAAGAGAGCTAGCTCACAAAAGCCCTTACATGCTGTGTTAATGAAGTTTGACTTTATCCTGAAAACCAGGAAGAGCCAATGAAGGGTTTCAATCAGGGGAATGACACAGGCTGTTTTTTAAAGATTACTCTGTCTGCAATTTGAAGAATAGAGGGAGTCAAAATAGAATCTAGGAGACTTCAGTAATCCAGGCTAGAGTTGATTATAGAGGTTAATCTCTGTGGACATCAGCAAGATGGCAGAGCTTCTCCCCACACAGAAACATCAGTTCAAACATCTATCCACCCGTGGTAATACCTTCACGAGAGCTAAGGTAACAGAAAGAGATTACAGCACCCAGGTGTAGAAATAAAAGATTTGTTGAAAAGGCTAGGAAGGACAGTTTTATATTACTTGCACCACCCCACAAGATGCCATTATGTATGTTCTATTTTTTTTTTTTTTTTTGAGACAGAGTCTCGCTCTGTTGCCTGGGCTAGAGTGCCGTGGCATCAGCCTCGCTCACGCTCACAGCAACCTTAGACTCCTGGGGCGCAAGCGATCCTTCTGCCTCAGCCTCCCGAGTAGCTGGGACTACAGGCATGTGCCACCATGCCCGGCTAATTTTTTTATATATATTTTAGTTGGCCAATTAATTTTCTTTTTATTTTTAGTAGAGACGGGGTCTCGCTCTTGCTCAGGCTGGTTTCGAACTCCTGACCTTGAGCAATCCTCCCGCCTCAGCCTCCCAGAGTGCTAGGATTACAGGCGTGAGCCACCGCGCCCGGCCCATTATATATGTTCTAGAATGCTTACATTTAAATAATGATAATACCAGGTGTTTATGAGGATGCAGAACATCTGGAACTCTGATTCATTGCTGGTGGGATTACAACATGATATAGCCACTTTAGAAAAGTCTGTCAGTTTCTTTAAAAGTTAAACACCTACCATATGACCTGGTATTTGTTCTAGAGAAATAAAGTTCACACAAAAACCTGTGCACAAATGTTTGTAGTAGCATTGTTCATAATCACCAAAATCTGAAGAGAACCCAAATGTCCTTGAATGGCCAAATGGATAAACTAATTGTATATCCACTCAGTGGGATACTATTCAGCAATAAATAAAGGAATGGATTTTTTTTATACGTGCAAAAAGGATGAATCTCAATTGATGTGTGCTAAGTGAAAAAAGCCATTCTGATGACTACATCTTGTGTGATTGCATGTGTATGACCCTACAGGAAGATCAGTGATTGCCAGGGTTATGGGGAAGAGGAAGGTCTGACTTGAAAAAGGTGTTGAAATTATTCTGTACCCAGTTTGTGGAGGTGGTAACAAGATACTACGTATATGTTAGCATTCATAGAACTTAAGCCTAAACAAGTGAATTCTGTATATAAATTTTAAGAAGTAATAAAATACTTCTTACCTTGCATGCATTTATCAAAGCTTGTTCATACAGTTAACTTTTATATATTTCACTGTGTCTAAATTTTGCCTCACCTAAAAATAAAGAATTGTAAACAAACAAAAAAAGTGTTTAAGAGTATGGGAGAGAAACACTTAGGTGTTCTGATTTTAAAAAATTTTACCCAAAAGTGTGAAATATATCATTTTATTTATGATGGTAATTGTCCATTTATTTTCCTGCTTTGCAGATTACCATATCTGTTTTCTTGACAATTTATTGTTGATTCAGTGATTGTTACTTCTTAATAATGATGGATAGTTTCTGGCCACAAGCTAGATAAGAGCTCTTTTGTAATCTGTTTTTCTACCACATCAATTCACATTCATCCGATCTTGTCTTTGCCTTTTGCTCACAATTCTTTCTTTCATCTGTTGACAAGAGGAAAAAAATCAAGTTAGGGAAAAATATGCATTGAATGTTCGCTATGAATTTGTCATGTTTAAGATTTAGTTATTCATAAATTATTTATTGAATAGCAGAAGCAATTCATACTGTATTAGCTGTGATAACCGTTGGACCTTATAAAACAAAATAGTAGGGGCTTTATCCTAAACACAGACCATTTGCGATTCTATAGATTGAATGGATATATTTTAGCACTTTGCTATGGGTGACAGTAGATGATGTCAGATTAAATTTAAATTGATCTTCTCTCAATGTTTATCTCTGGTGCTTGTGCAATTACTTCAGCACCAGAGAACCTTTCAGAGGCATTCTGTCAATACAGCTACCTGACAGTCATTTGTATTTGTAAACTGTGCATTTGGCACCTGCTGGTCTCTGTTGCATTGGAGCTAGTGGGGAGCCAAAATGGGTGTACAATGAAGTTATTGGTTGGTACATCTCAGTGGGAGTTATTGAAGGGAAGAAACAGCACTTCTGGGACCTCAGGAGAGGATAAAAAGAAAAATAAACTGGTAATATTAACACCAGCCAGCTATTTTTTGCTACCAAAAAATGATGATTTAAAAAGTCAATCAATTCTACCCACAGAATTTAAAGTATGTTTAGACCTGTATTTTAATTCTTGTAACAGATATGAAAAACAAAGCGTTTCTATGTAAAACATATAATGAATTTTTTAAACTACCAAGATCTCAATTAGAAGGCAGACAATTTATGTGAGCAAAATACAAATGAAAACAAGCAGTGGGGAAAAAAGCTTAATTTCTGAAGAAATATAAATTTAAATGTAGGTATCTTTTATTAAATTAGCAAAGCCAATTTTAATTTTAAAAAAGGCAAAAATACTGACAAGACTACAAAGAATAAACAGGTAGACAAATAGCAAAAATTGGTGTTTTATAGGTATAATTTGCCCACACTTTCAGAAGTTCTTATTTGTTAACCCAGTAAATCCTACTTTATTGGATACAACTCAAGGAAATAATTACAAAGAAAAAAGCCTGATATATAAATCTGCTTAGTGCCATGTAATCTATTCTGCTATAATGTATGTTTTTGTGCTGAAAATTTGCTCATACATGACTGGTAATTAAGAGAATAATATCCATAGAAAGTGAAGTTGTGTTGGTTTCATATATTATTTTTCTCAGAATGTTGTGAAGCCATCAGAGTAAGCTTTTTCACAGTTAAAGAGAATGCTGCCAGGAGTATATGGAGACCTCCAAAATAAAACAAAACAACGGAAAATCCTAATTAATCCTAGCCTTCCTTTATATAAAAGCTGGTTTAATGGTCTGGAGAAATACTTTGCCACAATGTTAAGCTACGCAATGAAACTGCACATGTGGCTGAAGAAATTGTGAAGACATTTCCCCTTGTTTAGGAAAAAACTTGAAAAGGCTACTACACTCGGGGTTCCATTAATTTGATGAAACTGGTTCATTGGCAGTGAATGCCTTCAAGGACCTGCATCTCTAAAGAGGACTCACAAGCTCCAGGTTAAGGCTGCACTGGATCACATTCTTGACACTGGTTCAAATGCTGGTGGACTTTTAACGGTGCTAATATCTATGTTATAGGTTTTTAGTAGTGCTCTGGTTACAAAGCTGCTGTTTTAAGTGATTAGCCCCTAACGCTATTTTTTCCTTGTACTTTGTTATTTTTAATATGATTTTGTAGAACATAAGGCTTTTTAGTTAGATATATGTAATTAAGGAAAAAATATAAATGCCCAGCAATCAAGAATGGTTAAGTAAATTTGGATACAGCATCTTGATAGACTTTGTCTTTTAAAATAAGCATAGAAAATTTTCTATGAAACAAGTAGAAGAATTAGAACACAAAACTGAGTATCTAGATACCATGATTACAACTGTGTGAAAATGTTTGACATATACCTGGCCTGTAATAGTTATGGTAGGATGGTGGCATTGCAGGTAAAACTTAAAAAAAAAAAAAAAAAAAATTTTTTTTAATATTGTAATAAGGATGACAAAAAAGAGATAAGGCCATTTTAACAGTTTAAATTTTATTTGACTATGATTTTAGAATTCCTGGGAAACTCAAGCAATTTGTATTTGACTTACATTCTGGAAAATTGCACAGAGAATTCCATCACGGACCTGACCCAACTGATACAGCCCCAGGAGAGGTAGGACTCTTGTTTGTTTTTCAGTGGGAACTCTTATCCTTTTTCAGTTATCCTCCAAGAGGCTCTGAAGCTCTTGCATAGGCTTGAGCTTCAGCTTCTGAATATTTTTGTAAAGAAATTCTGAATAGGTTCTAGAAAATACACAAATTATACTGCTTTTTAACTTTTAAAATTTTAGGTCTTCAGAAAAGTTGAAGGCATATTATAACATAGTTTCTTGGATCATATAAACTAAGGTGGTCTGAATATGACCTCTGGAATATGGCTATATAAGGGTTAAATACAGTTGGCTTCAAATAGAAATAAAAAGTAGGAATTGGAAGCAGATACATCAGTGAAGAAAACAGTGGATTCCAATAATTGTTCAAGCCTTCCTCTGTGGCTAGAAGATTGACCACACTATAAAGAAAGTAATGATTTGTTATTCTTGCTAAACCATTTTAAGAGCCTTCACAAATACAGTATTCATAATGCTCAATGCAGCGTTCCTATTTGCGATTGATGGGTTAATGCTGCTTTCTATTTGTGATTTAGAATGCTTGACAACTATTTATCAAAATTTTGTATGTTCTTTTATGTATATTTTTTTCACCTGAGAATTTTACTATTTCTACCTTGTAACTTCTGTTACAAGTAATTTCTATGTTCCTGCTTTACTTAGCCCTAAATTTGCATTTTAATGTGTTATGATTTGTATCATGTCTATTAACCATGATACTGAGAGGGAAAATGATATATACTCACATCCTCTCTTTCATATGCTCAGAATATAAACCCTTTATTTTGCCCAAAGAACTTCCATTTATAAAAGGAAATAAAAACACTGAATTTTTCTTTACCTTATTTAAGAGTTAGAGTTCCCTTTAGGAATCCAATGACATGCTTTGCCCTTGAAAAATGAAGTCATATTTTTCTTAGATAATTAAGCAACTATAGAAGGAGGCAAACTTGGCAATAACCCAAAGGTGATTATTTTCCTCAAAAAAGAAGGCCTGCTTAGTATTTTATCAGATTAGGAAAAGATGTAATTTACCATTATTGCATTACCCTGATTTGTTTCAATTTTATTAGACAAGGAACTTTAATTTATTCATCTATGTATACTAAAACACAGTGGGCACCAAATGTTTGTTTTATAGTAATATAATATCAGCTAATTAATCCAAACATATATCTCAACAAAAAATGTATTGGGGAAGAGGAATATGACAAAGTCAGTGGATAAGTTTGAAGACACACTGCTTCCTGTTACAATGGGAATGTTCCATTTATATAACATGTAATATGTGCAATGTGTGCCTACATTAATCAGGCCTACTCTTGAGGAGCTCACAGGGTGGAAATAAAGCATAGACTACACTGACTTTTCTTTAAAATTCTTGGAAGTCACTCTTACCATTTTACTGTATATTTTTGTCTACTATCGGTACACAAGTAAAATAATACAGAAATTAATTTCTTTCAGTATTGAAGTGTTTGTTTCCCTCCTTATTTCAACTAAGTTTTAATAATTTCTGGCATCCAAGTAATTGATAAATAAGAGCTGTATCTACAAAGTAGATGCCTTTAATTCTCTTAGCAGTCATTTGTA
Source organism: Cheirogaleus medius (assembly GCA_008086735.1). Taxonomy (NCBI): domain Eukaryota; kingdom Metazoa; phylum Chordata; class Mammalia; order Primates; family Cheirogaleidae; genus Cheirogaleus; species Cheirogaleus medius. The sequence continues at coordinate 23,335,321 of VBSM01003204.1, forward strand.
AGAGGGAAGGGTTTGGGCCAACTTAGGGTTGTGTTACTTCTACAGACTAGTCTAGGAAAAGCACCCAGGTGTCAGGTGTGTTGGTTTCTTCTGCCACACCTCAGCAAACATAAACTTGCCCATAGTTAATGGCCCTGTGGCAGCCCTGCCCTGGAGAATCTGAGTAATTGCATTGGAAATGAGGAAGCAAGATTTCACATTTAACTCTTGTCTTTGGCACACAGTTGCTATCTTTTATTAATAAGAAAATAATAATAGGGTAGCTACCATTCATCTAATACTCTTATTAAAATAACTATAAAATATATTGATATAAAAATGTCTTATTCTTTCTTTTGTAGCAAGCCCAAGATGTAGCAAGCAGTCCACCTGAGAGCTCCTTCCAGAAACTAGCACCCAGTGAATATAGGTATACTTTATTGAGGGATCGAGATGAGCTTTAAAAACTTGAAAAATAATTTGCAAGCCTTTCAACAGCAGCATCAACTTACGTGGTGGAAATAGTAAACCTATATTTTCATAATTCTATGTGTATTTTTATTTTGAATAAACTGAAAGAAGTTTTGGGTTTTTAATTTTTTTTCTCCCCCTGACTCAAAATGCATTGTCATTTAATATAGCCTCTTTTAAAAAATCTGCTAGGGTTACAAAAATAAAAACCAGAGGCCTATCTCTGCTTTAAATCTGTCCTGTAAAATTTTTTATAAATCAAGTAAGGATGACATTGCCAGAAAGATACCATTAACTTGCACTACCAGGGTAGGGAAGACTTAGGGATGTTTCCTTTGTAGTATGTGCTTTTCTTTCTTCTCTTATCATATGATCAATTCTGTTGGTATTTTCAGTACCACATTTCTCAAAGCTAAGGGGATATATATTCTGGATACTTGGGAGGGGAATAAATTAAAATTTTCACACTGTGTACTGTGTTTTACTGGTTGGTTGGATATTGCTTATGAAAATTCCATAATGGTATTTTTTGAATTCTTAATGTGTAACTTAAACATACTCTGAAGTGGAAGAGAGTCATAAGACAGAACATTTGGCAGGAATTGTCCTTCTGAATTAAGAAAAAGAAAATGAAAAGTATTATTAAATTTCTGTGTTTGTCTTTAAAAGTGGCATATGGATGGCATTTAAAACTTTGAATAAATTATACCTAAATATGGGAAAGGGAGATACCAGTGGAACAGATTACCAGTATTGAACTAGATGACTTTTAAGGCACTACCTATCATGAGACTTCAATTTCCAAAGAGAAAACCCAGCAGAGAAATTGTATTTCAGTAATTCTAACCTTCTTCTGTCTTTTATTGTTTATGGTTGGATCAAAAACAGATAAGGAACATATGATTTTAATTTTTTTTCCCATTATAAAATTGTTAGAGGACCGAACCCCTCTAGATTCCCTGATTTCCCGGGCCTGCAGCATACAGTAAGATGGATCCCTGTGCCAGGCCTCAATACTGCCAGGGAATAAAACCAGAGGGAGAGGACCCTCAGTATCATATCAAGAAGCCCAATGCCAGAGGACAGACAGGTTCAAAATTGGCTTTTCCTCTGGGCCTGGGTTGGTGCTATAGGCCAAGGGTCATTTTATACTTGGGGTATAAATCAATCCCAGTTTGGGGAAAGATTATTTTTAAGCTTAAAAGGCTGACATGTGCCATTATATGTAGTATGTAATATATGTAACATCTTCCAATTCTTTTAAAAATAAAATGAATATTTATAATGGATATTTAATGATTGTTATTTTTAAAAATCAGCCTGTAATTCCTAGTTATGCATGACTTATCCATAGTTTCCATAATTTTACTCAGAATAATAAATATTAATAAGGTGTTATGGGGCATATTCAGTATATTTTACCAGATTGTGACTAGTAAAGTAGGACAGAACTTTGTAGAGGTTGGGCCTTAGTTCTGTTCTCTTCATTACTTTTAATCAATAACTTGAGTGAAGTTAAAGTTGTGGTTTTCAAGTCAGATGACAGACCAAATCTATGAGGGTCAGAATGAAAATTCACAAACATTAAACAAGCTAGCACACAAGACCAAAAGCAGTGTATGCAATTAACTGGAATAAATTTGTAATCCTGTACTTGGGTTTGAAAAAGTAATAAAAGATAACACTCAAGTATTAGGTTGCAGAGGGCTGGCTTGAGAGTAGTTATTATGGAAAAGGCCCCAAGGAACACATGTTTAATATGATGTAAGATTATAATAGAGTGGCTGTTAAAAACGTGAGTGGATTTGAGGATGTATTATTCAGTGTTCATGCATATTGAGACTTAGGCTGTAGCCCTGGCACTATCATTGTCTTCTCTAGACTATAAAGCCATTGAGGACAAGGAAACTGAATTTTATGTCTATATCTCTAGTGCCTAGCACTTCAGACACTTAGTAGTTCTCATTAAATGTGCATTGAATGAATGAGAGGCAAAGTGACCTTGGTAATTTTTGTACCCTTCAGAGGTCCTTAGCGCTCGACTTGGTACTCAGTTTTATAAGGAATCATTAGCAAGCTCAAATGCATTCCGTGAAAAGATAGCTAGGATAATAAGAGGATTTAAAACATTGCTGTGAAGACTGTTTTGCTTGGAGAAGACTTGGGTCTGAGAGCCATCTTTAGATATTTGAAGGGCTGGCATTGTGTGGCTCCCAAGGATCAAACTATGATTAGAGGAAATCATGGGGAAGCAGAATTCATTCTGACATTTGTTCAGTGCAAGTTTTTTGGCATTGTAGTAGGTGATGAAAGATAGATGAATAAAATGTAATTTCTGCCCTAGAATTGCTTACAGTCTGGTCAGATAGATGGATATGTAAACAATGTAACCGGTATTAATTATATAGATGTAATAATAGAAGAAAACAGTTTAATGGGGAAATAAAGGAGCACTCAGTTCCCAAGATTTCATTGAGATTACTTTTATGCTGAGCTTTTAAAAGATGGATAGGTGTTCTTCAGGCATAGGGATCTGTGAAGAGAAAATAATCTGAGCAAAGGTATGAAACAGCATAATGCATTGAAGAAAATAAGTTCTTGTAGTGGGGCTAGTGCATTGGGGGGTGGGCAGAAATGAAAAAGGAAGCTGGAGAAAAATGGGAGCTAGTAACACAGGGCCTTGTGTGCCAAGCGAAACAGTTTGTCTGTATGGTATATTGTAGGCAGTGGAGATCCATTAACAGATTGTAGACAGGGAAGTGTACCGTGTTTCCCCGAAAATAAGACAGGGTCTTATATTTTTCCTCAAGAAGACACCCTAGGGCTTATTTTCAGGGGATGCGTTGTTTTTTTTAAGTACGGTACAACAATCTACATTTATTCAAATACAGTTAAGTAGTCTTCTTCTGGAACATCATCATAACTCTCCAAACCCCGAATTCCATCCTGAATTTCTTGCAATCTCTATTTCCTTTAGAACCATTGGCCCCAATCTCTCATGTCGAGCAATAGAGCTCTCATGGGGCAGATGAGAAGGGCTGCTCGTCGTCTTTACCGCTCCGCGACGAAATGCATGGGTTGTGCAGATACGCTGCGTAGCCACGCCCATCACTAGGTCTTATTTTCGGGGTAGGGCTTATATTGCGCAAATGCTTAGAAATCCTGCTAGGGCTTATTTTATGGGTAGGTCTTATTTTCAGGGAAACACGGTATGTTCATATTTAAGTTTGAGAAAGAATACTCTGGAAACGGGTCTCAAATTTAGACTTCTTCCCCTCTCAACCATGAATCAGAGAATGTTACAGGTAGAAGTCTCCCCAGTTTATCCAGTCTACTCTGGCCTCAGGCTCCTCAGCTGTGAAGAGAGGATGCAAGACTAGACCGAAGAACACAGTTAAGTGCAAAACCGTGACGAGAAGCAGGCCTTTCTGCTTCTTAGCTACCTTTCCCAGCTTTTCAGAAACTGTTCCAGTTGTGAGGGGGACCATAAAATGATAAAAACTCTTAGACGACATTCTAAATTTTTTTTTTTTAAGTTAAATGAACGTAGAGCGGAAGATAGAGAATGGGCATCTAAAGCATCTCAGAGAAAGCTCTCTGATGAAGTCAGGTTGTCAAAGATCATGAGCAAAAGAAGAAACTGGATGATAAAAGCATGAAAATGCTAAGGTTGCCAAGAAGGCTTTTTTTTTCTTTAAGCAAAAAGAAGTGTAGATAAAGCAGTGTAATCAATTGACTGACAATCAGGAAAAGCAGAATAACTCATCTTTTATTTTTTCTCTGACAAGGAGATACAGACTGGACAAAAATAAAATGACACAAAATTGCAAAAATGAGAAGTAAAAAAAAAAAAAAATCCTGCCACGTTAAATGATTTCAAGGCTGTTAGGCCCACACTTCTGCATCCCAGAGAGCTGCTAGAAGTTGCAAAAGCTTTCTGTTAGCAACTACTGGGAATTTTTGAGAAACCATGGAGAATGTAAGGTGACAGAAGACTAGAAATGGCCATTGTATTTCAGTTTTCAAAATAATTATAGTTACTGGCTTTAGCTATTTTTCTAAAATAAAACCTCATGAACCAAACAAATGTTAGTGGTCTGTATTTGGGGGGAAGATTTAAATAGGTGTAAAGAACAAAACAATTATCAATTTTTAAACCCAATATTTAAAGACCCTGAAGACAATAAGTTGTTTCAGGACTTAAATAATTTGTTTTATGCTGATTATAATTGTTTTATGTGTTCATTAAAACAGGTTGGATAGGACCTCTGCTTAGCAACTGTTTTTTAGCTGTGTTTGAATTTTTGTATGTATTTCCAAGTAATAAAAGTATATTTATAAAATATTTCTATAGTTGAGACTTTTTACTAATTCACTTTGTCATAAATATTATATTGTGAACATTTTACTGAGAATCTAGATGACCAGAGTCACTAGCTTTTCCAGGTTTAAAGTCATTTCCCAGAGCATTTGATTATACTTCAATCAGAATGGGAAGCTATATGAATCCATGTGCTTATAACTCAAACCCAACCTTTAGTTAAAACATAAAAATTCCCTGGGTGAAGAGCACCCTGCGGAAAGTCTGGCCTTGCCCCTTAGACAATAGGTTTTGGAGTCACTAGAAGAAAAAAACGTGCAGCTTATAAATTGCTTCTCTAAAATACCCCTCTTCCCCTCACCTTGCCTGGTAAATTCCTCCTATATATCCATCAATGCCTAATACAGTGGTGCCACAGCCCTTTTGCAAGTATTTTTTTCCTCATGCAGTCTAATTCAGAGTTGGAAGTATTAATACATGTATCTCTCTTCCTTATCACCATGTAAATGCCCTGAAAGCAGAAACTCCTCTATCTTTGTAATCCCAGGACCTGGCACTGTAAGTACTCAGGAAATCTCTCATGGGGGAATAAAAAATAAGTGAACAAATGAATGAATAAAGGACAAGAAAGCATCAGTGGAATGGACTCTGCTGACTAATCTGTACACCTCAATTATCTGATGATTTTGTCAGTCACAAATGTGTGTGTAGGTGAATCTAGTCACTTGCAATCCTATATCCTAATCTGGCTTTGGGGTCCTAAGGGTTTTTGTCTAGAATAGATTAAAATCTTAGAGTGCATACCAACCCAGAGAGACATTATTATCAGAAAACACTCTTGCAGGGGTGCTGGAAATTTTCCCATGAACTCTGCACGTTTTCTGAGGTAAATCTGACCCCTAGCTTAGCCTCATGGAAAGACAGACTATAGTGAGTTGACAAAAATGCCATGTGTGGTTTACAAAACACTATACATTTACCATGCAGCAAGCATGAATTTATCTACTGCCAGGCTCAAGATTCAACAGTTAACAAGAGATTACCCCTACATCAAGGAGCTAAAAGGTGAGTGAAGGAGCAAAATAGATGAGTAAAAAGGTGATTGTAATGTTAATTTTATATTTTACTTTTTTTTGTTTTTCTTTAGCATTATAGTCTTATAAAATGTTGTAGGTGCTATGTTGTGAGTGAGCCACAGAGAACATGGAGGTGTGCACAGCTTTGGGGATCAGGGGAGCCCTCCTAAAGGAAATGGTTTCTTGGCTAGGAACAGAAAGAGCTATACTTTCCTAAACACATCAGGCTCCTCTTCTCCAGGAGAACTGTCTTAATGGTAGAGGCTATCATTATTTTTCTATTATCTTATATACAGTATTGCCAGGTTTTGTTGACCTGTGGTTTCTCACAGCTCTGGTCCACTCAGATGAAAGTTCACGTATTTGCCTGTGTTGTATCCCATGTGTTTTACTTATTGGGATGGCTGCCAGGGAGGAAACTGAATGCCCACTTTCTTGGTGCCCTGTGTAAACTTGCTTAGGTAGGATTAGATCAGTCGTATTAATAGAAGCCTAATGCTTTGTTTCCTCGCTCTAACCACTGCCCGGGGGGTGGGGGGGAAGGAATAGAACATGGCATCCCAGGCTTTATGCACACAGCAAGGAGAACAGAAATTCTGACTTCATAATGAGCATGGCTTTTCGATTTAAAACATTGTTTAATGACCTATTTCAGAAACTTTCTGGGATTCAAAGGAATATTTCCTGGTCTCTGGCTTCTGTAATCTAACTTTTACCCTCGCGATTTTAAGCTTTTGCCCAAGCTCAGTGTTGTGGCATATTTTCTATTTTCTGGTTCCCCATAATACCAGCAGTACTTTAACTTGCATGTGTATGTTCCCACTAGCCTTAGGATGCTTTTTTCTGAGCCTAGAAATGATCAATTATTTTAAAACATAGGTGGTTTTATTTTCTTTTTTGATAACTTCACACTTATTTTCATTGCCCATATAATTAGGGTGACCATGTAAGTTTTTCATTGAAACTAGGACATTTGAGATTGAGAGTATAGTAATAATTTCAGCAGGACAACAGATATAAATCAGGACTGTCCCAGACAAACTGGGATGTATCATCACCTTCCTCCTAACCAGAGCTTATGTATTTTCATGTTTGGATATCATTCCTAATAAAGATGAAAAAGATGTGCTTTCTACCAGGCATCTGTCATCATCATCCCACTTTGTTAATAACTAAGCCTTTTTTAAAAAAATCATTTTAAGACTTCTCAGTGTATTTCTCAAGTCTCCACCCATTTTAGGTGTCTCCCTAACACTATTCTTGTAGGTATATGATTTTTTTTATTAATGTGCATTTCCTTTTGGGAAAAAATTAGTAATTTTAATAACAGTAGCAACTAAACAGTTATACAGTTACTAAGAGCCAAGCACTATCCTAGACACTTAACATGCATTCATTCTTTTAATCCTCATACCACCCTGTAAGATAGCAAGGTATGAAGTAGATGAAGGAGGGAAGGTTAAGGACGTCCAGAGTTGTTGACCTCCACCCTACCCAGGTAAGTGGCAGCAACCTGTTATGAACAGTAAAACCTAGAGAGGAAAGAAAGGAAACTATGGAGAATTATTAAGTACCAAACACTTTACTCCTTTTCACTCCTATCAGCTCACTGAGAGGCTGTTTGGTGGAATAAGTATATACACCTTAGCATTAGAGACCTGGGTTCAAATCCTGACAAACACCTACATCTTAACTTTATCTCTGTCCTCGCCCAACTCCAATCTCTGCTTGCCTGACAGAGCCTTTAAATTCCTGCTGCTATACCCTGTTTCAATACTAGTCTATTAGGCTATAAATCTTTATTGGGTATCTACTATTCTGACCTCACCAATCCTACGGGAAGACATCAATCTAAATTTTCTCACAGCATTTCTTCGGTGATTCAGGTCTTATATCCTCTTCTTCCATGCCATGACTTTTAATTAGAAAAACAGAAATATCTTCATCTCCAAATTCTGAAATTGTTAATTCATGACTTCCAAGTCCCAGAGAGGTTTTCCAGATTTCTTCTGTTACATCATTCATTCCTGTTAATACACAAAAGTGGGTACTAAGCAAAGATTTGATATGCCTTAGAAAGCTACTTAACATTTCAATACATGTCCCTAAAAGAGAGCGGAACTCACATGCTGTGACTTCACTCATTATCTAGGAATCACTAATAGGAGAGTAGTTTCCTTTTCTCTATCGCTGTATTTCATGCCAAGAAATACTCCAAGAAGCAGATGGTATGATCCCTGACCTGAAAAAAACTTACAATCTAGTTGGGAAGATCCCGTCACCACCAATGAAAGATTGTTACCCCCATGAAGTTCTGAAACATTGTGAAATTAACCACAAGTGAAAATGGGAGCCACTGAATTGCAGTGGTCAGGATATATTCATATAGAGATGGAAAACTGGTTCATAAAGGACTTGGATGCTAAAAGGTAAATTTCATGACTGTTTTCTCAGTGGGTTTTCAATAAATATTTATGGCCTAAACATTAAGACAGGAAGAAAGTGGGCATTCACTATTAAGCAGGGCTCTCACAAGAAGAGAGGCAAGAAAGTACAAACCATTTCCTTTTTTTTTTTTTT
>VBSM01003204.1:23343871-23394704 GCA_008086735.1 Cheirogaleus medius
AAGCGTGACAAACCATTTCTTAAATGTGGGAAAGGAAGGCAAATATGCCAAGTATACCAAGAACTCCAAATGAACTCAGGGTTTTAACAGTCTTATCTGACAAAAAGCAATACAGCAATTCTTTTAAACAAAGAATTATTAAATTTTAAATAAATATAAACACCCTAGTCTGTATTTCCCTCTATCCAGCTTCATCACTCATCTCCATTTAATTCCTTGGCTTTCTGTAAGCACACGTCACATTTTGAACCGCTTGTACATAGAATTCCTCTGCCACTTGAAGCCTATAACCCCATCTTCACTCAGGCCTATTCTTTAGGATACTGCTCAAAGACCACATGTTCCACAAAGCCTTCCCCTTCTTTTCCAAACAGAGTTTAATTCCTCCATTCTTTGTGCCCTCATATCACTTCATTCATTCCTCTTTTAGGGTACTTACCATGTTTTACTTGCTTTAGGTATCTGGATTTGTTAGCCTCAATGGTTTTACAAGGATACAGTATTTATGTATAGGTCTAGTATTTTTCTATGTACCGCTCTGGCACTCAACACACGACAGGCATTCAGTCAAATGTTGAATGAATAAATTTATTGCATTTATTGCATGTTTCCTTACTTAGGCACCTCTCAGCGACATAATAAATGACAAATGAATTCAGTAAGCTTTACAGAATTTGCAGAAATTCTCACCTTTGGGCCTTTTCTTCTGCTGACACTTGCTAACACCAAGTGTTTAACAATAAAATGGAAACATCTTTAGGGTATTTAATTAATGAATCCCAAGTAAACATCTTTTTAGTAATCTTAATACAAGAAAATCTCAAATACTCGAGAAGTATATGGAAAATACTGACAAATGTCTTCCTCAAATATTTGTTAGTGAAGTTTTTCACAGGAGCTGGACAATAGTCCATTCAAGGCTGGAGTATTTATGCGGCTGAAGAAGAGTCCTCATGCTTTGGCTATCAGATGTGCAGGTGACAAGATTGACACGGTTTTGAAGGTTAAGAAACTGAATGTAATTTCTTCTGGTGGAATAAAGATTTCTTTCTTAAGGAAACAAGTTTTAGGCTTGTTCAAGAGCTTAAACAAATATCAGCTGACTAGTTTTGTAAAATTAAGCATTACAGAAATTAGGCCTGAAAATGTAAACATATTTTATTACCAGTTTGTACCTTTACCATAGAAAAAACCTTAAAATCATTCTTATGGAATGTATGGTTCTCAGTAGCATTATCAGATGATGATTAGTGAGTTTGAAGAGATAAAGCTGGGGCCAGAATATAGAAGGCTGTGAATGCCAATCTAAGGGATATGAACTTTATTTGGTATTCAATGGCAGCCACTGAAAAATTTTCAGCAGAAAAATGAAAACCAACTTGGTTCTTGTGGCAGTGATGTGAGGAACGGAGCCACCTAAAGTTGGGGAAGATCAAGTGTAGGGTGTGAGGTAATAGTCTTTTACTAGGGTGATGGCCATGAATATATTCAGAAATGGACGCAACTAACATTTAAAGAATTGACAGAACTAGGCTAGATATTAAGAAAGGAGGGAGTCAAGCTGGTGACCAGTAAGGCTATGGGATCCCTGGCTGGAAAGGGAGAAGGCAGCTGTCCCTGATTAAAAGCTTACTATAAGAAACAAAGCCCAAATTAGAACTCTGATCTCAGGATTCCCCCTCCAATTCTTTCCACTGCCTCGTCTGGATGTTAGAGCTGATCTGAAAGACCACAAGCCTCAATGGGCAACTTGATATGACATAACACTCAGTTAAATTCCTTTCAGAATTCTTTTTTTTAGACCCTGGTTATAATCCTAGCTCTTGGGCTAACTAGCTTTGTAATCTTGAGCAAATAATTTGCCTTTGACACCTCTTATGTTTTTATTTCAATTTATTTCTTTCACTAATACTGTACATTGTATTTCTTGTCTCCCACAATAAACTAATTTCTTTGGGGGTAGATACATACTATCTCGATATTTCTCCATTATTTATAATACTGAAGAAGTTTCTTTGTAATAGGGTGTCAAATTAATGTAAAAGTGGGAACCACCTGTTAAAAGCAAAATAAATTGTTAATAAAAAACACAGAACTTGAACTTTTTATATTAATTTGGCTAGAGGGGAAGCTCCTCTTCTGCCTTTTATTAAGCTCTAATTACTTAGGAACATTAGCTAACATTAGTAAGTACTTAGGAGCCACAGCCATTCTACTTTATGAGGAGAAAACGTCCCATTTCATAGAAGAACCTTCCCCCAGGCTTTCCTTCATCCTTCCTAGCAAGATTTCATGTAGCAGCAATGAAGGGAAAAGGGGACCCTGAGAAACACGTTTCATTTTTAAAGTTAACACAAAGAATGGTTTGGTTTTTGTACTTTCACAGGAGAAAAATATTGTATGCTATATATGTATACTACATGTTTCCTCAACTTCTTGTGATTGATATTAGCAGTATGGAGTCCTCACTCCTGTGTAAACAACATGCAGCACTTCAGGGCAGGCAGGCAGTCCACAGAGGGAAGTTTTTGGAATCACAGTATTCTCCCTGTATAGCACTCGGTTTCAGTTTAACCTCAACACTTTTGTTCCAGGAACTCTGGCCAGTTCTAGGAAGCACCAGCATACTCCTTTTAAGCCAGCAGAAGAAAAGCAGAACTAAGGAGGGAAGACAAGGAGATGTCATAGGACGAGGGAGTATAGTATATGACTAATAAAAACGGAGATGGCTTTTCTTATGTGGTTTGCAAAATGTCTTTGGAGGCAATTCCAAAAGAAAAGTTTTAAAAATGGTCTAGGTGATACTAGCATCACTACCGTAAGTATGTGGCTTCCCAAGGGTATCATTTTAAAGGATAATAATTATTTGGTTGTATATGATGAATTTGTCTTAAAAAGCATTAAAGTTTACTTTTATATTAAAAGTATTGTTTAAACAATGGTTATAACCATTGAATACAAGAGCATATGTAGGATGTGTGGGTGGGATTGAAACACTTTCAATCTTATAGTCTAAGGACCAAATGTGGCACTATGTACTTCTGCATCAGCCACCATTAAAAATTTGGAGGCTGCTGGACACTTGGTGAGGAATTAGAGGTCTTAAAAAAAGTTAAATGAGTGGCACATGTAGTTTCAAAGCCTGTTTGGGTAAAACAGAACAGGTGACCCATCTTAATTTTATGTAGACAGGCAGCACAGTATGAGAGAAATAGAATACTTTTTGTTGCTCAACAGATCTAGTTAACATCCTGGCTTCACCCCTTTGTAGCTGAACAACGCCCTCAAACTATTTAATTCCGTTGAAGCTCAGTTTCCTTGTAAAATGCTGGATGAAGTGCCTGGCAAACAGAAGGTATTTACTAAATATCAGATCCTCTGTGAGGGTGGGTTTTTCAAACTAAGGGTAACAACCCATTAGCAGATTATTAAATCAACTTAGTAGGTTTTGCAACTGGCTTATTTTAAGAACTGAAAGAGAACGAAAAAAATCAGAATGTACTGCACATAATGGTATGTATTGTTTCATTATGCATATTGAGGTTTGATATAAATGCATTTTTTTACTGTGGGTTACAGCCAAAAAGCTTCAAAGTCTCTGCTCTACAGAGAAATTCTGATTATTATGTCAAAAACTTCTTAGGAGTGCTGCCTTTATCCAAATGAGCCCCTATAAATTTTAAGACCTTAATCAGCATTCCTTTTCCTTCTAACTTCTTGCAGCAAAAATAAGACATGCATCAGAAGATAAATTTGATTTGATACTGCAGGACATTAAATTCAATTTTAAAATTGGTTTTTGTGTCATACTAATTTATACTTTATAAACACTATATTTCATTTATAGTTGATTAAACACTTCTAGCAATTTCTACAAAAAAGTTGGCTATTAGGTTCTATTATAGGAAAAGAGATACAATTTCTAAATAATCTTAACTTATAAAACTTTTTTTTTTTGGAGACAGTGTTTTGCTCTGTTGCCCTGGCTAGAGTACACTGCTGTCATCCTAGCTCACTGCAACCTCAAACTCCTAGGCTCAAGCGATTCTCCTGCCTCAGCCTCCCAAGTAGCTGGGACTACAGATGTGTGCCACCACGCCCGGCTAATTTTTCTATTTTTTGTAGAGACGGGGTCTCACTCTTGCTCAGGCTGGTCTTGAACTCCTGAGCTCAAGCTATCCTCTTGCCTCAGCCACCCAGAGTGCTAGGATTACGGGTGTGAGCCACTGTGACCAGCCAAGTTATAAAACTTTTCAAAATGACTATAACTTGCCTAAGTGTGAAGACTGCTAGAGTTAATATTCCAATCCCGATGGGCAGTAAGAGTCAAAGGTTTGTAAGATACATACACACATCAGTGTTCCACACTGGCATAGCAAAAAATGAGAAATCCTCAAAATATGAGTTTCAAATACAAGCCTCTCTCCTTAAGGTCCTTATGTAGACCAGCCTTACATTATAATGAGTCCCCAGTGCTGCCGCTAAGATGGTGGGCTGAAAGGGTAGCCAATCTGGGGTTGGTAGAGTGGGGTAATATGCAGTAATGGAGAAGGGTAAGATAGTGGAAATTACAGAATTAAATGATGAATCTTGATATCTTAATCTTATTTTTAGCTGACTAGGCAGGACTATCTATATTGGAATCACCCTAGAACTCAGGTTTAGGAATCTTATATAAGCACCTGAGTTCTGATCCTCATTCAGGTTTGAATACCCTTGTGTTAAGGGGACAACAAAGACCAGAAAATGGAAAAAAAGACAAGATTCAAAAGTAATTATCCCAACTTTACACATATCCAATATGAGATACTGGTTCAGAATCTGGCACTTATTCAAAGTATTCAAATACCTTCTTGGTATTATATTAAAGATATAGATCAGCAGATAGCAATAGTTGATACTTCCTAGTTATTTAATGATAAATGGTGCTTTGTCTCACTGGAATTCATTGGTGAGATTCAAAAAGTATGAAAGAGAAAGGTCTCTTTAGATTAGACACAGAAGTGAAAGGTAGCAATCAATAAAAGTTATTAAAAGTAAACTCAGCAAGAAAGAAGCTAAGTGATAAACCATTCAACCCCCTGATGAACGCTGGCTCCTGACAGAGACAGTTTACACCTTCTGGGGTGCAGGTGCCAATTCCTGTCCTCAAAAAAGAGTAAAGAGTAAGGCAAAAGGTGGTTCCTTCCTATTTTAAATGAGTTGAGGTACAGAGTGAAGATGCCTGTATTCTTTATTTTTTTCTCTAAATTTAAAGCCTTCTTGCAATTTGAGATAGACACAGGGTGGGGCTGGACCAGGCTTGCCGTCAATGTTAAATGTTGGGATTAGCACCACAAACTGTTCACTGGGTCTGAGTCTTGGCACTGGGCTTCATCCATCATCATCCAGAATGTGAGAAAAGGTAAGTATGTATGCTATTCTTGGGAAGAAATAGCAGCTGTGAAAAGCAAAAGGAACCATAGGAGATAAAGAGCCTGGAAAAAAGGATGGTAGTAACAGAAGTGAGGTAGATAGCCAGTACTTAGCTCCCCCAAAGACCAGCTGAAAAGAAGACTTTGGGTCAGAGACCTGCTGTGAGGCAGATATATCGTCCCTCAAAATTGGAAGATGCCCCAGGAAATGGTCTCCTGTCTTGCCCCCACTCCCATTTGAGCTCAAACTCTAACAATGTTGGAAATATCTGGAAATTTCTTTTTCTTTCTTTTTTTACCTAGAGGTTACAGGAAGGATGAACAGAGATGGGAGATAAGACAAAAAAGACAATGAGAAAAGTCCTTATTACATATGGATAGAGTTCACCCCACAAACCAAAAAACTTTTCAAATTTACAAGGGAGGGAAAGCAAAGGACACTAGATCTCTGAGGTATCAGGAAACAGGTTGACAGAGCAAGCTTAGTGACTGGCTTAATAAGTCTCCTACCACTTGAAATTCTGTGTTCTTTATTTAAAGAGAGACAGAGGAAGAGTTCAGAAAAGAAGCCACTATCACAAATGAAGATATTTGAAAGAGAAGTTGGGCCTCTCTTTCCATTTTCTTATACTATTAATTTCTTTCATCAGAAAATATAGTTGGATCAGATTGCAGTAGGGCTCACCTAATGGACTCCATTATGCAGTTCACCTGTGCTTCTTACTAGGTTCTCATTTCCCTATCTGATAACAAAGGCTCCTGAACTCCCATTCTTTTCCTTGCTAACAGGCCTAAATTATCTACAAATACACCTTAAAGTCTCCAATTCAGGCTTGTGGAAGCAACTATTCCACCATAACCTAACACTTCCACACATCTCAAGACCTTATCCGAGTCATAGGTTCAATTCTCACATTTCCAGGCAGAAAATTTGCTCCTTGGCAGTCTTCAAACTTTGCCTGACAGACATTATACACCTTCAGCCCAGGATCCTCAATCTCTAACATCTCCATTAACACTCCAGCAAACAACAAAACATATCCACTTAGCACAGTTCAATCCCACTTGAGCATTTACAGCCACTCTCTTGATAGACTTGTGTTCCAAAAGCTGACTGAGTGTCCAACAGCAGCAAAGGTCCTCATTAGGATAGACATGTTGGCACCAATAATCCCAAAGTTTGGTTTTTAACTACATTTTTTGTCAGTTTGGCTGGGAAGATCTGGACAGCTGGAAGTGAGCTTCTCCATCATTTTCTGTTTCTTTCTTTGTATCAATTTTCCACCTGTGAAGCCCAACACCCCACCACCAAGTGCAGCTGCAATTCCTGCCACTTTGAAGCCTGCAAGGAGGCCAATAGGACCCCCCACCGCTCCTCCGATGAGTGCACCTGCCACAGGCAGAGCTGCCAGCTTGTATTTTGCAGCCTGTAAAAAAAAAAAATTCAATTTAGAAATTGAGTTGAGAATATCTGCCTGTGGTGATGTGCATTTTCCTCTCATTACTCCTGGCAATGCCTCTTTAACTCTTGGTACATAATTAACCTTAGAGATTGTACTGGGTGGGGGGGGAGTGAGAAGGTATTCCACAGGTACTGCAATTGCTCCAGATCTCAGAACTTAGAGAACTGAGCTACAAAGAGTGGACTGCTACAAATTGATTTTACTTGCAAAACAATCCAATAACTATCTAGCTGGCTTATTTAAACAGTTTCAGCAGCCACAGATCCCCCCAAAGCTTTTAGGTTACACAGAGATTATTCTGTGCTTTGTGCCTGGGGTTAAAAGCAACATCCTATGGAAAATAGATGGTCCCACTCCATGTGTGCTGTCACATACTTATACTTTTACCCTCACTGGATTCTTGCAACCCTCTCTCATTCCTCTCTCTGAACCTCTGCAAATATTCCCTTGTCACACCAAATGCCTTATAGTGGGCTATAGTCTATTCTCTCTTTGAAGAAATTTCTCTCCTGATAGAATGAATCTTAGAGTAGAATATTACAACCATTGATTTCTTGCACTACCTGTGTGTCATTTCTTCCTTATTTCCTTAATTGCTGGTTCCCTCAACATTGAAGAGAGCAGATCAATTGGGTTAATACTAGAGATTCCTGCGAGCCAGAGTACCATTGATTTGTCAGCAGGAGCAGAATCTTACCTTCCCCAAGTTTTTGGTTCCCTCTTCAACATTCACAGCAGCACTGTTGACATGGTCTGCAATGCTGTCAATCTTCTCCTGCTGAGACTAGATGCAAAGGAATTATGAGTGAGCGTTCCTGCTGGGGAGCAGCAGGGAGCCAACACACACTATTTTAATTCCTATAATCAGGGCCCCGGGTACTGCAGCCTTGCCATCTTAATAGTGGTTCATTAATAGCATCTGATAAACCAGGTCGAAAGGACAAATTCACTTTCATGAAAAAAGGGGGGACTTAATTATTAGGTAATAAAAGGGTGGCAACTTTACAGCAAAAAGCATCTCACACTAAAATTCATCCAAACGTACAAACATATTATTCTCCAAATGAATCTACTTTCCTAGGAGAAAAAAAAATCTAAATAAGCATTTACACATCATGTTGGGTTTGGTGGAAAAAAACAAAAACAAAATCAAACCAAAAACCCCACCCCTCTAACTTATCTTCTTTGAAGATTCAGTTTGAAATAGTCAAATTTACCTTAGGAGTAAAATGCCCTTGATCCAATAAATACAAATTGTTATGCTTTAGGAATAAGACTACAATATGGTTTGATCTATTATGAAAATCTTTCCACTTGTGATATATGGTAGGGAGCAGAGAATGAATTTACTGTTCTGTGTTTTACACCTGTGTATTTTAATACATTTTAAAATCATGACAAGTTAAAATGTTTCAGATCAAATATATTAATAGAGCTTTCTATATAATATGGCAACACCTGTGCTGGCACAACAGCAACTGTGACTCACAGAATCTCTGAGTAGAAGGAATGTTGAGGTCATCAGGTGCAATTCTCCTCTCTGATGTGTGAAGCCCCACTATGACATTTCTGACAAGCAGTTACTGAACCTCTGCTCAAATACCTCCAGTGACAAGAACTCATTACTTGCCACAGGAACACATGCCCATTTATAAGTAAGCTTTATTTAGATAGAATTTATATACAATAATATGTATTCATTTTAACAGTATAGTATGATGAGTTTTAACAAATGTATAAACCCATGTAAACAACCATCACAATCATTATATATACTATTTTAGTTTTGTTTTTTTTAATTTGCAGAAAAAAGAGGAGAATCTCTTTTTGATCCCAGATAAATGCCACCTTCTACAATGAGTGTGATATAACTTTAATCCTGAAGTATTTGATTGCCCTTATATAATTAACCTATTCATTTATATTGAGGCAGACATAAATAACACTCTTCTAATTCCAACTATCATTTCATGTGGGAACATGAAGCCCAAACAACACAGCTGATTTTTGCCCATAGTTGTTTCCTATTAGCATATAGACATTCCTTCCCATCTCATGTACCAAATATGTACCTTTTCACTATCAGGCCTTTTGTGGTGTCTTTTCATTCCAATATTTTCCACCACTATCTTGACATCTCCTAAGACAATCCCTAAAAACCTCCCTTGTCAGTTTTCCTTTGAGAGTCATTGTCAGAGACAAGTACAACAATGGTTCTCAAACTGGAGCATGCAAGGCTCGCTTTGGAGAGAGCCAATCACCTGAGAGCTGCTTAAAACACAGATTGCTGGGCCCCACCTCCAGAGCTTCTGAGTCAGTAGGCCTGAGGTGAAGCTTGAGAATTTGCATTCCTAATAATTTCCAGATGACACTGATACTGCCAGTACATAATTCTCACAAGAACCACTATTATATATGGTAAGATTAAGGGTACAACCTTTGGTCTGATATTCTGTGTTCAAATCCTAGCACGGCCACTATGTGCCCTTGAACAAATTACTCAAGTTTTCTGAGTGTCAGTATTTGCATTTGTCAAATGAGGATAATGATACTTATACCATCAGAGAGTTGAAGTGAGGATAAAAAGATGTCAACACAGTATGAGGGGAAAAATAGAAAAACTCATTCTCATATCCCCAAGAAAGTGTAAACTCTCATCTTTCTATCAAAAAATATATTAAACTTTTCCCTATGATGCTTGAAAATTCTAGGACACTAAAACATTAGATCTTCCCTAGCATTCATTCATTCATTCATTCAATTTTTACTTTCCTCAGACAGTAAAACTTCTTTAATTCAGCTTTTTCTGAACTATAGAAGCAAAAGTGCCAACACTAATATAATATCCAACTTGTCTGGATTTCTGACACTCTATTGTTTCTATTTGGAACACCCCTAACACTTTCTACTCTTGCGTGAAACAGTCTATGCTAGCAGATAAATCACAGGCTTAAAACTCTACCATCAACCTTCATATGTTGGTGAGTTGAAGGGTAAAGGAAAAATAGCCAAGGTGTCTCCCTTCCCTCAGCCCAAAAATAATTCCAGCAAGAGGGAGGAGCCTGCTCGGACTATTGCCATATACATACCTCATGTATAATCTCAAGGTCTCAGGGAAATATTTTTTAATGCTCCTTCCTAAAAAAGTTAAATATTGTAGCTCTATGACTCTTTTTTTAAAGTTAAAGTGAAATTTTTTTATTTTTTTGAGACAGAGTCTTACTCTGTTGCTCCAGCTAGAGTGCCGTGGCGTCAGCCTAACTCATAGCAACCTCAAATAAAGTGAAATTTTAAAATAATTGTAATATTTTTTTCACAAAAATCCTTTGCAATAATTGGAGAAAAGACCGTAAGAAAAAACCAATCCTGGGATCACTGATTATTTGACCTATAATGCCACCCCCCATCACTGTAATCACTAGCACTTGATGAGGCCCAGCTTACCCTGGGGAGTAGCCCACGTCTGTAAGTACGTATTCACTGACATCAGGAAGGCTGCTTAAATATGGGGCTGGGCTAGGGGTATAAGGCAGAGAGCAGACAGCCCCTACCCTGAGATCAACAGTCACCCCTCAGTTGTGCAGGTCTGCCTTCCTCTTCCCCTTATTTTGCTTGGCTGAATTCCTCTTCAAATTCTGCTTCTTGAGTAAGGCCTCAGTGACACCCACAAAAACTATGGTTAGGCAGCAAACTGCGGTACAGAGTTGTTAATCACTAACAGTAGAATGCCACACTAGACTCCACTCAGAGCTGACCCAGGTCATCACTTGCCCTGGGTACTTAACTTTTTATGTTGGGCCAAACCATCCACATACAACCTTGCCCCAGGCTATGAAGCCAAGCTCCTAACAATAATGGAGCCTCATCCCCTCTATCTACCAACCTCCCTTTTTGCCCCAATTTGCTCATGTTTGTTTTCATCTGCCTAGGCCCCCCACATATGACAATCTTCAAAATCTCTGCCTGGCATTTTATAGTTTGGTACCCCATATATGTCCTCAGCATCCCTTTAAGAATGAGCTAAAACCATTTATGAGAGACAGTGCAGTGTTTCTCAAACTACAGTAATGAATAGACCTCTTTGTAAAGAAAAAAATTCTCAAAAGACTATGTCAATAGATTTTTCTTAAAATTGAATTAGGTTCCCCTATTGAACTGAAAATAAATCTTGATGAGCAGTTATAGGAGCATATAAGTTTTTGAAGAAAATGTGATTTTGCTGGGCATGGTGGCTCAAGTCTAATCTCAGCACTTTGGGAGGCTGAGGTGGGAGGGTCACTTGAGGTCAGGAGTTTGAGACTGGCCTATGCAACATAGCGAGACCCTGTTCCTACAAAAAATTTAAAAAGTAGCAGGGCATGGTGTCATGCGCCTGTAAGTCCTAGTCACTTCGGAGGCTGAGGCAGGAGGATCACTTGAGGCTAGGAATTTCAGGTTATAGTGCACTATGATCAGGCCACTATAGTCCAGCCAGGGTGACAGAGCAAGACCCTGTCTTAAAAAAAATAAATGTGATTTATTAAGTTATTACTAAGTTAATACTTATCAAGCAGAATGCAATTTGGGCAGATAAATGAAAATCTAATGAATTGTTGTTTTCCTCGAATGCTTGTTGTGGACCCTTGTAGCATCTTCTATATCAAGTAATAGTTATCCATTCAACAAATTCATCCCCAACTCCATTTACATCAATAATAATGCTCTTCCTTGGAGAGTTTTGACAGTAGTTATGCAGTTTTCTTAATGTTCTTATAAAGATAGGAGTTTCCTTAAGAAGATAATGCCAAAACTCCAGGTATTTTCCTTTATTCTTTTCTAAATTCCAGCCAGCATTTAAGGCCAACTTCCAGTCTTAGATCTTAACCAATCCAATTAGAATTGAGTTATCCTGCTTCTAAACTCCTATGGTATAGAACATGTACTCCTTAATCACATGCAATCATATACACAGAAAAGCCCAGAAACAAACTTACAAACACTATAATATATAGGCAGAGTAAAGGATTGTATTGGCCTAGAGAAGGCAGTAAGCAGAGTAGATAAGAAGGATGTTGACAACAGAGGATTCAGCAGTTGGAAAGGAATTGGAGGAACTCCAGTACTAAAATGCCTAAAGGTAATAATGATGGTGGCAAAAGTAGAATTTTATGCAAGAAGCCAAGGAGGGACTCAAATAAAGGAAAGGACAAAAATAGGAGTGCAGCTGGGGTCCATGGAAGGGAAGAGAATGGGAAGTAACAGACATCTCATTTAGCCCTCCCATCAAAAGCTCAATGTTGTCAAATAACATCTTGAAGGTCACATAGGTAATACA
The DNA here is from genome assembly GCA_008086735.1 of Cheirogaleus medius. NCBI lineage: Eukaryota > Metazoa > Chordata > Mammalia > Primates > Cheirogaleidae > Cheirogaleus > Cheirogaleus medius. The sequence goes on from VBSM01003204.1 coordinate 23,356,063, forward strand.
TAGAGGGATCTAATCTAATCCATTGCAACCCTGTTTTTATGCATCTAGAGTAAAATTGGATTACAAAAGCCATAGGGAATAAGGCAAAAGTTAGAAATAAAAACAGGACCAGGAACAAGGGTGAGATTCTGTTGAACTACTGGCCCAGGGTTTTTAAAATTTATTTTGACCAGAAATAGGGCTGGTTACAAAGTTACAAAAGAGGAGGGGGCAATTTGAGCAATAAAGCATTAATAAAAATAGAGCAGGTGCCTAGTAGATACTAATTTATTAACATTTATTGAACTATACCTTGATCTCTCAATGACTTTATAAGTTCTTTTTATTGTGGTAAAATACATATAACATAAATTTACCATTTTAACCATTTTAAGTGTACAATTTAGTGGCATTAGGAATATTCACAATGTTGTGCAACCATTTACCACTATCTTATAGGTTCTTTTTTATACTATTTTCTATTCTTCATTGAGCTTAGCACAGTGCTTATGCACATAGAAAGTGCTCCTTAAATACATAGTTAATTTGCCTAGATACTATCATGTCCATGTGATGATAATGACAGGATGTGGTCACTCTGGTTATGTTCCCAGGTCATTTTGTACCTAAATGGAGCTTCTGTAAGTCCTTGGCCATGTGGTCATGAGAACTCAGTCACTCTGGGAATAATAATCAGAGGTTCTCCTTTGAGCTTTTGCCTAATAGCATTCTGTCTCATGTCCTTACTCAGATTATAATAAATAGGACATTTGTATAAAGCTATGGCTGTAGCCAGAATTCCTACACATATCTTCATTAGATTAGGGGTTAAGAGCTGCTTATATAACTTAATCAAACATGTAACTATCAAATGGCCACAATCCCTTAATTTTCTTTTCATGTGCCTACCCCACTGGAAGGGAAATGTATTTGTCTTGAGTGAGAAAAACTTTGTACATGTTTAGTTTTTTTTAAAATCAATTTTATTGAGGTATAATTTACAAACATTAAAGCACATTTTAAGTGTACAGACTGATGACTTTTGGCAAATGTATATATTTGTGTAACCATACATGTATAGATTTAACAAACTGCATTAGATTCAGAGACTATTACAATAACTGAATAAATCTTGATCCTAAAAACAAAAGATATTTGGGGATTCTTGTTCTATCATTCCCTCTGTAGGCAAATATATAATAAATTATACATATATCTAATCCAGAGACTTCAAACATTTTGCTGCTTCTCACTTAGAGGCATTAGAAACAATTCAAACAATTTACTGCATACAATTTTATATATTACATTTCAAGAAAATATCCATAAACTAAAAAATAAGCAGAGTAAGTAGCCAGTACTGAAAAGCCTAGAAATCATATTGCAGGAGGAACACACAAGAATCATGTATTCTTAAGAGTAGATGGTGGATGGGATAGAGTAAAGAAAGATGATATCAGTTTCAAAACCTTGAAAAACTTTTATATGGAAAAAAGACAAAACTTGTTCAGTACGTGGCTCTAGAAGGCAAAAGTCCCAAAGAGAAGTTATTAAAGGGCTGAGTTTACATAAAGAAGAACTTCTAATAGTTACAGCCTCCCAATGGAACGGTTGAAGTATCAAGTGTCTCTTGTAATTGTTCAAAAAGAAGCTAAAAGACCATTTATGTGAGAAGCTGGGGCAAGAATAGAGAGATTGGGTTAGTTGGCCTCTTAAGTCCTTTCCCATTCTAATTCTTAGACTGTGTGATCTAGGAACTTCTAATTTAAAACCAGATCTCAGGGAAACCATAACTCAAAGATGGACAAACTCAAAATCATGGTTTGATCAAGAATAAACCTAGACAGATACATAAATATAAACAGGCTTGTGCCTGTGTGGACATACATACACACACATACTCATATACCCTACCATCTCATAATTCCTGGGAAGGAAAAGTAACAACAATTTAGAAAAATATTGATAGAAAATCTATTCTATCTTTCCCACCAAATCTATTTTCTGCTCCCTAATCTGTTAACAGTATCATCTGTACCTGATCTTTCTGAAGCACAGACTGGATTATATGACTTGAACCTGCTCAAAAATCTATATTGGCTCCTTAATGCCTACAAAATAAAGTTCAAATTCTTTAGTATGGCATTCAATGCCATCACAATCTGGCTCTCACCCTCCTTGTTTGTCCATGGTACCTCATACTTTGGTTATACTGTAGTACTTGTCGTTCTGGAATGGGCCACACACTTCTCTAGTACATGTCTTTGTTCAGCTGTTCTCAAATGCACCCTCTTAATCCCACCTGTGGACATTTACTCATTTTTCAAGGCTCATGCAAATGCTGCCTACCTGTGTTGAGCTATCCTTAATGCTTTCACCTTACAACCCCTGCCTCCCTTCCTTGGAATTAAATGCTTCTCCTTGGAGCTGATAATACCTTAATACCTTATTTTTGCATTTAGCCATCATACTTGAAAGCTCAGTTTTTGGGGTCCACGCCTATTGCCACTCACTGTAGAAACCCCAAAGGCAGAGGGCAGGCTTCATTTATTTCTATATCTAACCTTGTCAAACCCCTAACACCAAGCATCTAACACAGTGCCTTTTACATAACAAGTGCTCACCAAATGTTTATTAAATTGATCTAGAATTTGAGGAAAGTTAGACTTCTATCCATGGCTCAATACCAGTCTTAAAAATTATAACTTCTATTAAAATTCTACTCAAAAGCGTGATTGATAAAAGCCTCTCATTCTAATAATCTAACAATTATGAGCCAAAAATAGGTATATACTCACATTTACTAGGAGAGAGAAATCAGTGACCAGTTGGTTAAGTTCAATTAAGTCCTTAAAAAGAGAGAGAGAGGAAGTTACTTATTTTTATGTCTCATACCTACCAAAAATAAAATAATTTTTAACATACCGCTTCTAAGGTTTCCCATGATTCTGCAGCATTTTGATCTCGAGGAATTTCAGGCAATGCATGTATCTGAGTCAGACTCTGAGAACTAGCTTCAGCTTCAGTAGTATGAAATGTTCCTGGGTGAACATAGCCCCATGTTTAGAGTTTATTTGCTTTGTTATAAAGTAGATAGCATAAGTCAATTCCATAAAATAATTGTCATGTAAAATGCTTACTAATTAAATTCAGGCTAAAAGTAAATTGATCACTCTATAAAAAACAGAATTATTTATCTATGGGCAGCTTTTCCTGCAAGTTAGTAAACACAATTTTTTCTTTATATACAAAGTCATCTAAAAAATGGCTACAAATACTATCTATCGAATCTGAATAACTAGGGCTAGATATGGAAGAAACATCTAAAAGAAAATTATTCTATTTGGTCAATGTCCAGTGAAAAAATACCCAGTATAAATAGGTTTCACACTTTCCATTGATAAATCCTTAAGTTTTTATTTGGCTATTCTAGTAATAAACATCAGATACAAAAGGTGTTGAAAGTAGAGAAGCAATGTGTTTTTATCAATGAAAATGAGTCACTATTGTTAACAATAAGATTGTCACCAAACACACATTCTTACCCTATGTATCTTTTTGTATATATTGTCACTATTCTTCTTAGAGTCATTCCTCTTGCCCATGCCTCCACTGCTGCTTCTACTTATTTTCTGAATTTTAAGAAGTCATCAACCCAGTAGGACTTGTCTCATTAAACACTGCTATGATGATAAATTATTTTATACTTGAAAATCTACCTTCAATTCTCTTATTTCTTCATATTGGTTTCACCAATCCTTCATTCATGCAGCTGACATTTATTAAATGCCTACTCTATGCTAATCAGTGTGCTAAGATGCAGGGGACATAATGGTAAACCATAAAACCAGTTCCAAGGAGGCAAGAGTGTGGTGGTTAGAAGCATGGGCCTAGTCAGAAAGACCTGGGTTAGAACCCTGATTTGCCTATTTATTAGCTCGTTGAGTTAGGAAGGTATTTCATCTCTTTGGCTTATTTTTCTCACTTGTAAAATAAAGTAATATTTACTTAGCATAGTACCTAGGTTATATATAAAGTACAAGTAATAGTTACTACTGCCACTGCTACTGCTGCTATTATTACTAACAGAGTTTACCATGTGACACAAACATGTTAATAGTCAAGTTCAGTCAGTATAGTCTGGTAAGAACTATGATACTGGTAAGTATGGAGTGCTATGTGAGCATGGAAGAGAGGTATTTAACCTAGACTTGAAGAGGGGAGAGTGGTCAGAGAAGGTTCTGAAACTGAAGCCTGAGGATGAACAGAAATTACTATATAGGTGAACTGGGGCAGGGGTAGAGGGAGAAGCAAAGAGTTTTTCAGGTCAAGGAGAACTGTGTGTGCACAGGATGTTTAGCATAGCTGACACATAGACTATCACAAGGAGAAAAGCAAAGACTGAGGCTGTAAATCTAAACTGAGATTTTTCATGGCATTGTGAACCATTAATGTTAAAGAATTTTGTCTTTCTCATAAGATCAATATGTTATTGTTTAAAAGAGTTAGAGATTATTAAGAAGCTGCTTTAATCATATTTTAGATTTAGATAGGAAATTTAAATCACATCAATCTAGAAATCAAGGATGGAGTTGAAAGGTGAGAAAATTAGAGAGTGAAAAACCAGTTCGGAGGCTTTCCAATATGTCCACTGCAAAATAATGATGCTCCATTTTAGGATAGTGACAGTTGAAATGGAAAGAAGAGATCTTAAGGTCTACTTTTTCCCTTCACTTCAAACTCAAAACACCTACCATTTACATTTTCTGAACACCCATTATGTATTATGTTAGGTACCAGTGATGAAAAAGTAAATAATACAGAGTATCTGCTCTCAAGGAACTTATATTCTAGAAGAGGCAGACATACAAAGAGACAATCATAAAACAATTGGAAAGTGCCTTGACATCCATCTATCTAGATAAACAGGTACAAAGAGTATTTTACAGGAGTTCAAAGCTGGTGGCATTTGATCCAGCTTGATATTGTGTGCAGTTTATGGGAAGGCTTGCTAGAAAAGTTGATGTTACTAGGCAAAGAAGAGAGGAATATAAATTCTAGGTAGAAAAGCCAGCATGAACAAAGGCCATCAAGGAAGAAACAATGCAGCTAACTTAAAATTATCACTTTGGTGTTACCAAAGCATGAAGTAAAAGATGTAGAGTTACAAGCATAAGACATTATAGATGGTTAGGAGGGGCCTTTTAGACCAGTTAAAAACTCCAGACATTATCTGGCAAACAATGGAGAACTGCTGAAGGGTTATAATCAGGGAAATGACATGGTGACATATGACACCTGATCTATTCCTAAAAGTAAGCCATCATAACTCCAAATTTATATTCTCTCTCATTCAACCAAGCCTATAATTGAATGGTATTTTATAAAACTATACTAGTATTTTACCTTCAAAGTTTATGAACACTTTATTTCTCAAGGAAAAATTCATTTGAATTGTTTAGGAAGGGCATAAACTAATCTGTAGGTTTATCAGAACTGACATTGTTCTTTTAATTTTAAATCTTGGCTAGGCATGGTGGCTCACTCCCATAATCCAAGCAGTTTGGGAGGCCCATATGGGAAGATCACTTGAGGCCAGAAGTTTGGGACCAGCCTGGGCAATGTGGCGAAACCCTGTCTCTACAAAAAAATTCTAAAAATTAGCTAGCCATGGTGGTGTGTGCCTGTAGTCCTAGCTACTTGGGAGGCTGAGGCAGGAGGATTACTTGAGCCCAGAAGTTCAAGGTTGTGGTAAGCTGTGACTATACCACTGCTCTCCAGCCTGGACAACAGAGTGAGACACCGTCTCTTAAAAAAATAAACAATAAATATTATCTGAATATATTTCTTTAACTTGAAGAGCAAAAACATCAGATATAGAGTAAGTTTTACATTACAACATTATGGCAAATATACAACATTTTAAAAGCTCTCAATGATTTTTACAAATATTTAAAATAGCTATTTACCCTATACCCTAAGTTATTACCATAATGATGTTTTCATTTTCATGTCAACCAAGACAAATAAATTACTCTGTGATCTTTCTTCCACTTAATATTCCTTAACATATCAATTTCTTTAATATTATTATGAATAAAGATAACTTTATTATCATTAATAGACCAAGTGTAAAGTAGAACTTTATAACCATGCCCACTCTAAAGATTTTTTTAAGCCATAATCTATGTAATATTAAAGGGGATTCAAATGAAGTATGTGAGGGTATACAACAAAATGAGGAGAGATTACCATATATAAATTCTTTGTCTAAAAAATAAGGGATGGGAAATGTTTGACATTTTAAACAAACATAAAAGATTTCCCTCAGTAAAAAATAAGACATGTTTAAGTCATTTACGTCTCACTAGAAACCAAACTGCGTATGTATCTTAGTTCAAATAGAGTTTTAGAACAAAGAAGTCTGTTCTCTTCCATAGGAAACTCTGTTGTAAACTTACAACTCTGGCTATCACTGATCAATTCAAGGCATGACTATCAATTAAGAAAGCAAACCTTTTAATTTCTACAACTTCCATAATTCATTTATTACAGCTTACATTAAAAATCATTACCTCAGTAATCATCCTTTGACTTTGAACTTTTACAAGCTGCTGTGGACATGATGAGGCAAAACACTGAGACAGATTATAGCTACAGGAAAAGAAGGCTGAAGAACTTTAGCCTGTCCGCAGAAGTCCAAAATTGTAATTGTTTCACACTACATAATCATTTCAGATAGTTCCACCCCCATAAACACATAGGGCAAGTAGAATAAAGTATGTATCACTTACCACTGTTTTTCAAACTCTAGAATTAGTTTTAAAATCTTATAATTGGCTATAAACTCAAAATTAAGATAGCTGGCTCACTTTAGTTGAAGTAAGAAGCTAAACAACATGGATATAAGACTTTTCTCTTCTATATATATCCAAATATTCTCTCCCTCTTTCTTTCTCCATACTTCATGGACAGTAATGATTCTACCAAGAATAATATAACACAATATATAAGAAATTTTTCACTAAACTTTATTTACTACATTAGAAAAAGTTTCACTATAAATCTAAATTAATTCAAAAGCAGTCTTTATTTTTTTTCAAGTTCAGGCAGTTTAAAAAATAGTAAAATTAATTTACTGATCATCTACATACACCTATCTATCAAAATAAAATAACTTCTAAGTCATGGCTTAACTTAGCTGCAAACAAAGACTTTTAAGAAAATTAAAAGCAACAGAAAATACATCTTCTGAAACATATAATACAAAACTATCTACCTGTTACACAAAACTATTCAGTACATGTATATACCTGTGATAAAAATCTAATACTTCATCAAATTCAATATGCCGCTCTGAAGTTCGCAGCAGTTTTAAGATTGGATTCTTTTCTTTTGTGAATATTTGTTTAAAATGTAATAAGATTCTGTTCCTATTGGGCTGCTGAAGTGTGTGTCCTGGGAGTAAAGAAAGACAAAGATGGAGAGAAGCACAGATTTCACTCTGTATGACTTGAATCACCTTTCTAAATACAAATCTAATTCGTAGGCTCATCACTTCTCTTGGTGGGAAGCAATATGCTAAAAATGAAACCATACACGGGTGAGACAGAAGGGAGTTTCTCAGATCAAACAAGATTGGCAGAGAAGATTTGCTTTAGGAACTCTCAGAATTTGGACAAAAGAAACAGCAAAATCATCACAGCTTTCCCCTAAACTTAATAAGCTTCTTTCATTCTCCAGAAAACATAAAACATCCTATTCCACTTGTTATTTCTATCTGTAAATGAAAAACTATTTTTGTATTTTTGATCTCACTCATGGAAATGTGGTAACATTGCTCCTGAATCTCTGCTGATGTTTCCAACCAATTTATTTAGAATCCAATTGAATTTGTAAAGGAAAAAGTATTTTAAGGCACTTAACTTCTATGCAAATAAAACACATTTTCCATATAGGCTGCTCCTACTATACTGAGTATCTAAAGCAAAAATAAGGGAAAACCAGAGAGCACGGGATAAAAACATGTAGAATGACAAAAAAGAGTTTACAGCTAGACCACCACATACAGAACGAACCCAATTCCTACTCCACTATTAAAGTATTATGTAAATTATTTACTTGCTTTCTTTTCATTTTTCTTCTTCTTTCCTATCCTTTGGGTTGTTAATAATATTTCCAGATTTAAGGCAATACAATTCTCACACTTGGTGACTCAGGCACTTGCTGAGACAGTAATTTTTTAAAGGCTTTATAGTTGGCAATTTTTTTCATAGTCAAAGCACAATGTAACTAGCAGATTATTCAGAATTTGAAATTCTACACACTGTTTTAGGTATATCTGAGGTATCTGATTTTATAAATAGAATGACTTAAATGTCTTTAATGTCTTAAGGAAATCAGCACTAGTTTCAGAGATTTAATTTTGTGCTTTTCTCCCAGGTCTTTAGCCTATTTGGTGTTCCATGAATTGAGAAGTTTGAGAATCAAGAGAGTTGGAAAATATATTTCAATTGCTATTTCTTCTCCCTCATCTTCTGGCTCTACTCCAGTCTTTTTCAGTTCCCCCATACACATGCTTCCTCCAATTCAGCCAACCTTTTTTTTTCTTTCTTTCTTTTTTTTAATACTAGTCAGCTTTCTATGGAGAAAGTTAATTGCCAGTAAACTGGGTAAACTGCCTTCTTCTAATAATCACCCAATTCCTCTGATGATATATAAACCCAAATTTGTTGAGTCCAAACAGTTCTACTGGTGGAAACCAAATAATGCAATAATAAAATGCAAATTAAAGCAAGTATTAGAATATTATATTATGAGAAAATGCTTGAATACAACTCAAAATTTTTGTTTGACAGGGAATTACTGGTGATGGGCAATTCAAAGCAAAATAGCAAAAGAGATTGATGCCAGCTACTCTTTCAAGAAAATACAGCTTATCTTCACTGTTATCAGAGCCATCACAACTGTCACAATGTCTGGGTACATAAGATGTTCCCTTAATCACATAGAACTAGAAAGCCCAGTTTCTCTACATATGCACATTAAGCTTCAGTTTGTACTGAGACATAAGAATAGCCTTCAACCTCACCAATAAGCTAGTGATAACTAGAGATGAACAGAATAATGAAAACAGTAACTACAAACTATCACAAAGCATTCTTTCCAAATATTCTTCAACCAAGCGTTGAGTGCTAACATCTCCTTCTCCCCAAAACATTTTAGGTACCAGTTATCCACAGAGTAAAGTGACTGCAGCACATCTGAAATTACAAAACTGTCTCTAAAAAGATATTTATATTTATAAAACATTTATGAGTGGTCAACTATGTGCCAAGTATTATGCTAGCTACTAAGGATACCACAGAAGCAAGATTATCCAGAAACTCTGAATAGTGGCCTAAATGTTTCTTCCAATATTTTTTTTGATTTCCCTGTAAATTATTGCATCATTAGCACTGAAAATTAAAAATCAAAAATAATCTGGCTTTGGAGATTGAGAGTGGTGCAGGAATGCCCCAGGTAAATAAAAAGAAAAAACTGGGTAGGTATTAATATATCATCGCTAAGATTCTGTTATAATTTGTAATTTATTTATACCCCACCTTTTCCATAAGGATTAAAGGCAGTTTAGAAAGATTTATAAAATGTAACAAGATGAAATAAATTAAAAATAAAAGAAAAACAGCAAAACAAAAAAGGAAAACAAGGGCAGCAGTTATAAAATAAAGCTAGGATAGTTAAAAAATTTGACTTTTGGTGGTTAAAAAATTTGACTTTATACTTTCTACTAGACACCTCAAGTAGGGAAACTTTATCAGTTATTCTATTCAATACCCATGAGACAAAGAAAGACCAACAACTTTGAAGTACTACTATGTATTAAGCTAAGAAGTTTTTCAGGGTTAAAGATATTATTATACTGTGATCAACAATTATCAATTATATCCTTAGAAGAGACATAATGACAAGTTTCACAGGGCTGTTTCTTAGAAGTTGACTTCATGACCCCCACCACAGATTTTTTAATGTCAGTTATTCAGAGAACTGGGCTGGGAGAAAGATCTAACATCCCCAGTGAAAACCAAAATGCTTAAGAAAAAGGCATGAATGAATAGGTCTCCCCTGCACCTGGAAAGGAGTGACGAATACTCTGTAGACAAGAATGACACTATCCTTAGGAAATATTTAAAAATTTCTTTTCAATACATAGACAAATGAGTGCTTGAAGCCCTGAAGTTCTATTCCATACAGCACAGCCTGAAAATTTTTATTCTGCAAAATGTCCAGTACACATTTCCAGGTACAGTCAAGGTCCAAGGACACGGCATATTGGGAGAGCAGGAGATCTCTCAAAACCTACAGATAATCTGCAACATCAACCCAATGAGGTCAGATTTAATTAACTGCATTACTATGATCAAGAATAAGAATTAGTATAATACATTACCACCAACAGTCATGGATCTGGTCAAAGGAGGCTGTAATAAAGTTTCTTCATCATTAAACTGTTTCTTAAGTTCTTCTACAGATTCCAAATGGAGTTGGAGAAATTTTGTTGTTGCTGTTGAGGCTTCCTCTTTAACAGGATCTATCATTCTCTTCAGAAGTACTAGGTCTTCCTTTTGGACTTTCAAACAAAGTTTCTCCATTTCTCGGATATTGGAACGCAGTTGCTATAAAGGAAAAAAATTATTAATGCCCCCATCTCTTAGTATTAAATATCTTTCTTTTCAGAAGTAATTTGTTATAATGGTTTTGAATGGAAATGATTACAAATATCCTCTACAATAGGTGTAGCATAATACTTTTCTATTTTTCTTTTCTCTAGCTGGCCAAATCCAATATCTTTAGAACCTACATCTTCATACTTTGAATTTATTTAGCATTTTTTCCTTCATTAAATGTAATTATTACAAAGGTAACAAATGTTCTTCATAATAAATCAAACACTTCAGAAACATGAAGAAAAAATGATTTTCCCACTTCACCAATCCCACATCCTCTCTTAACCCAATCTTCCACATATTTCTCATGGCTCATGCACACAACTAACACATATAGGCTTTCTCCTTTGTTATAAAAAAATGGGTTACATTATGTACAATAATATATAATTTGCCACCCCATACCCCAATTTAACAATATCATCATGGACATCACTCCTGCTCAGTGGTTATACCATATTCCATAGTACAGATATAGTATAATTTATTTAATAAATATATACACTTTTAGTATATATTAATATATATTTATTTAGTTACTCCTCTAGTGAGCAACTGTCATTCATGTTGTTTCCAGTTTTTAGTTATTATAAACTAAGAGATAAATATCCTTGCATATAAATCCTAATATATTATATTAGCATATATTAGCACTATAGAATATACTAATATATTATTTTTTCTAGGAATGATTCCCAGAAGCAGGAATATTTAAATAATAATGTACATTTTTATTTCAATAGCTATTATTGATTTTTTCCCCAAAAGGGTACAACAATTCACACTACCACCAAAGTGTGAGTGCCTATTGAGTGCCAGATGGATTCACAGCCAAATTTTATCAGACCTACAAAGAGCGGGTACCCATACTGCAAAAATTATTCCATAACATCAAGAAGGAGAATAACTGCACATTATCTTGTTTGATAGTTAGTATTGTTTTTATTTTTATTTATTTATTTATTTTTTTGAGACAGAGTCTCACTCTGTTGCCCAGGCTAGAGTGAGTGCCGTGGCGTCAGTCTAGCTCACAGCAACCTCAAACTCCTGGGCTCAAGCGATCCTACTGCCTCAGCCTCCCGAGTAGCTGGGACTACAGGCATGCACCACCATGCCCGGCTAATTTTTTCTATATATTTTTTAGTTGGCCAATTAACTTATTTCTATTTTTAGTAGAGACGGGGTCTCACTCTTGATCAGGCTGGTTTTGAACTCCTGACCTTGAGCGATCCGCCCGCCTCGGCCTCCCAGAGTGCTAGGATTACAGGCGTGAGCCACCGCGCCCGGCCAATAGTTAGTATTGTTTTGATGAAACTTGGTAAGCTGATTCTAAAATGTTTATGAAAATGCATAGGGCTGAGACTAGCCAAATCGCTTCTGAGGAAGAAGGTAGGAGAACTTCCTCTATTAGATATCAAGACTGATTATAAAACCACAGTAAGTAAACCAGTATGGTACTTATGCAAGAATAGACAAATATACAATGAAATAGCCCAGAAACAACCAAAACATATATGCACCTAATTTATAACAAAGGTGACACTACAGAGCAATGCTGGGAAAAAATGATGTTTCCAAAACATTATGCTTAGTAATGTTTGGGTAAGCATAGAGGCTTTGAACAGTAAGATTAACACATTTGATATAACTTATATAAAACACCACACCCACCAAGTTGAGAATATACATGTAAAAAAACACATAGCAAACATTTACAAAAATTGATTATATTCTGAGTCTTAAAGCAATTTTCAACAAATTTAAAAAATATTGACATTGACATCATACAGACCATGTATTCTGATCATAATAAAATTAAACTTGAAATCATTAATGAAAATATATCTACAAATACTTCATGTCTAGAAGTGAAGGAAGAGATTTTTCTAAATAACCCACAGGTCAAGGAAGAAATCACAATGGAAATTGAAAATGCTTTATGGGAAAAAAATAAAACTGGATACACCTTCTCAGCCATACACAATAATCAACCATATAGATTGTAGACTTACATGGCAAAGGCAAAACAATAACACTCAAATAAGAGAATATCTTCATGACACTGGGGATAGGAAAGATCCCTTAGACATGGACAAAAGTCATCAACCAACTCATAGAAATGCAAGCAAGAACTTTAAATGGGGACTTCTCACAAAGAGTTACTCAATCTCACTGATAATCAGGTAAATGTAAATTAAAACCACAATTACCCACCAGGACAGTTAAAATTAAAATGTGACAATACTAAATATGGTATTAGTAAGGATGTAGTGCCCAGGAACTTGCAATCACTGCTGGATGGAGTGTAAAGTCAGTACAACTATTTTAGAAAATACTTTGGCATTACTGACTAAAGTTGAACAAGTATGCCCAATGAAGGACCAATTCTTGTCTAGGAATATATACTTAAAAGAAATTATGCACATGTGTACCAGTAAAAAAAAAAGAAGAAGAAGAATGTTAATAGCATTCATAACAGAAACTGAAAATAACTCAAACGTCCATCAATAGAAGAAATGGATACAGTATGGTATACCCATTCTGTGGACTACATATAGCAATGAAAGTGGATGAACTATTGTTACAGGCAAAAATATAGGTAAATCTCAAGCCAGATACAAAAAATATCATCTGTTTAATTCAATTTATATAATGTTCAAAAACAGGCTAAATTAAACTATAGTCTCAAGGACACACTTCGGTAGTAAAACTATTCAGAAAAAGTAGTAAGTATTTAACATGTAAATCAAGATAGTGATTACTTTTGCAGGGGAAAAGGTATTTGTAATTGGGAAGAGGCTATGGAGGCCTTCTAGGATACTGGCAACTATCTATTTTTCTTTTCTTTTCTCTTTTTTTTTTTTTGTTTTTTTGAGACAGAGTCTCACTCTGTTGTCCCAGTTAGAATGCACTGGCATCACCATAGCTCACTGCAACCTCAAACTCCTGGGCTGAAGTGATCCGCCTGCCTCAGCCTCTCAAGTAGCTGGGACTACAGGTGTGTGTTACCACGCCCAGCTAATTTTTTCTATTTTTAGTAGAGACAGGGTCTTCCTCTTACTCAGGCTGGTCTCGAACTCCTGAGCTCAAGTAATCCTTTTGCCTCGGCCTCCCAGAGTGCTAGGATTATAGGTGAGAGCCACTGACTGTATCCAGCTTATTTCTTGATCTAAGTAGTGGTACATGAGAATTCATAGTATAATAATTTATTTAGGTATGTATTTATGTTTCAGGAATTTTATAGTATACAAGTCATATTTTATAGTAAAAATCTTAATACTTTTAGGAAAGAACATTATACTGACGGGTAAGGTCAATTAACCTAAGATAGTAACAAAGTTGAAAGCATTTGAGTAGGGGTAAAGTTGAGTAGAGATCTTTTCAAGGAAGTATATGTGGTACTACATTGCTGGACAAAGGATACTAATTCATTTATTCAACTGAACTGTAAAGTTTATAAGAAGAGGGACCATGTCTAATTTCTTCGCCGTTATATCCTCTAGGCCTGTCTGGTCCCTGGTATACAGTATGATTTAATTAATATGGTAAATGAATGAATGTTTTCTTAATATTTTCCACAAAGTGGCAAAGTAGCAGTCCAATAGCAACAGGAATCCCCAACTATAAAGAAACCTAGAATTCTTCTCTAGGAAAGCATAATATAAGTCACTATCATATGTAATATTTCATCTTTTATCAAGTGGAAGAAACAATGAAAGGAACTACTCCTTTGGAATTAATTCTGACATACAAGCACAAAACAGTGAAGTAGAAATGAAACCCACGAGAAAGCAATCATGCCATCTTGAAGTTCATAACAGAAAAAGGAATACTAGGCTTAATGATTCTTTAGTGAAGTGAATTTTATCAAGTTTAAAGAAAAAACTTGTATGATGCCATAGCAGAAATCATATTGTGATAAGAAGATTTTTTTGAAAAAGAGTTATAGTTTCTAAAAAGTAATATTCTGACATTATAAAAACAAGTAATCTGGCTGGGCTAGGTGGCTAACACCTGTAATCCTAGCACTCTGGGAGGCTGAGGCAGGATCACTTGAGCTCAGGAGTTCAAGACCAGCCTAAGCAACACAAGAAGACCCCATCTCTACTAAAAACAGAAAAAAATTGCTGAGCGTGGTGGCAGGCACCTGTTGTCCCAGCTACTTGGGAGGCTGAGGCAGGAGGATCACTTGAGCCCAGGAGTTTGAGGTTGCTATGAGCAAGGCTGATGCCATGGCACTCTAGCCCAGGTAACAGAGCAAGACTCTGTCTCCAAAAAAAACAAAGTTAATCTGAGAAGAAAGAAAAGAAAGTGGCATCTAAAGAAACCAATATAGTTGTGTAAGGTGTGCTATGGTAAGTTAAGAATTTTAAGAGACTTGAAACAAGGAGAATCTTGTAAGTAAAATAAGAGCCCAGAATGAGCGGAGGCTGGTGAAAAATGTTAAGAACAATAAAAAGGACTTAAAAAATACATGCAGAGTAAGAACAAGAAGGGTCAGGCCTACTGCTTAGGGCAGATGGTATAATGTTAACAGATGATGCAGAGAAAGCAGAACGACTTAACTCCTATTTTGCTTTTAAATCTTTATTAAGAAGAAATATTCAAAATTAAAAGGAGCATAAGAAACATGCTCAAAGGAAATTTGAAATGTATCTTACTGTAAAGGTTTAGGTAGGCTTCATGAAGGAGGGGAAATTTGCACTGTCTCTGAAAAATAATACCAGGAAAATAGAACATACTAAATAAAAAGAACAGATTGGGAAAAGACAGAGGTAGGGTAGAAGCCTTTAAATACTATTTTCATCAATCATAGAACACAATATCTTCTATTTTAATATCTCTAAAATTGGAAAATATCTTAAAATGATGGTAAAAATGTATCATGCCATAGTTAACTGGCAGTACTTTTTCTTTTCTAGAGGTATACAAAATAAGGGTGTGTCTAACAATTGCTGGTGTCTTAGATTTAATTTCCTCTCTAAGGTTCTGTAGAACCTATGCCAATCAAGGATCCTAAATTCTATTAATCAGTTCATTAAAATTTTAAGGCAAAATTTAAGTTATAAATACCTCTGAAGCTCACAATAATATAAAACAATTTGCATTCTAATAGCATTCACTTTGGAATCTACTCTTCCATCTTTTCTTCCATTCTCTACCTGGCACTTCTCCTTAATCTTTTCTTCTTTTCTCCTAACTCTGTCTATTATACTTGCTTCTCTACTCTCTTCTTCATTCCTTCTCTTTTCTATTGATTCTTCCTTTTAAATCCCTCCTATTTTTTAAAAAAATTAAAAAGTAGATAGCTAAAGTGTTCTATATTTCTCCTAGTAAAATTATGAAAGTCACATTTCACTTCTATGAATTCCATGAGTGATTTTTGTGTATCTGTGCTATTTACAGAACTGGGATAGATTCTTTAAGGAGCCATGTCTTTCTAAATGTGGTCTGAAATCTAGTGAATCAGAATCTCTAAGGTGAGTCCCAGAAATCTGTATTCTCAACAAGTTCTGCTTCATCACTGCTATGGAGAAAAAGCTAGGTTTATCGGGTTTCTATGAAAGCCAAGTTAATGTTCTTCAGTGAATTAATACAGTAGTAACAATTGTCAACTCTTTCACTTAGTTTCAAAATTTGATCACAAAATCATTCTTAATGCTAATGTTTCCTTATCCCAGAGAAGAGAATTGAGTCTAGTCTACTCACAGTTTCAAAACATAATAATAAATGACTGATGCTTCTGTACAAAGTAAGCAAGAGTTTGCACTGGAGAGAAGAGAGCAGCAGAGAGAAATAACCTGGAGATATGCAGAGGTGTAATTGATACATCAGTATTTAAGGGTCACTAAATATCAATATTCAGCAGAGAACAACTGATCAGAACCTTTATGTGAGGAAACTAACCAAAGCTGGAGAAAGAACCACCTTAAAAAGTTAGAGGGAACAGTGCCCAGCACTCACTCAAAGTTGGAAACAGTGGCTGCACCCACCAGCTAAACTGGAAAACACTCTTAATTCACAGGGCACTGGGTAAAGCACTCAAAAAGGTTTGCTTCAGTAATGAGGAATAATTAGCTACAGACAGAGCACTGCTCCAGTGAGGCCTAATGACGCATAAAAGTAAGACCCTAAAGTAGCAGTCTCCAACCTTTTTGACACCAGGGACTAATTTCGTGGAAGACAATTTTCCAGGGACCGGTGGGAGAAGATGGTTTTGGGATGATTCGAGCACATTACATTTATTGTACACTTTTTTCTATTTTTATAATTGTAATACATAATGAAATAATTATACAACTCACCATAATGCAGAATCAATGGGAGCCCTGAGCTTGTTTTGCTGCAACTAGATGGTCCTATATGGGAGTGATGGGAGACAGTGACACCCAAAACGTGTTGCTTATGTCCAGTCTACTCCATAATCTTGTTTTGGTTGCTGTCACTGCAGAAAACTCTGCTTCACAAAGACAGCGTGTTGGAAATGGAAGCATACTCTTCAGTGCTTTGGTGGAAACCTCAGGATATTTCCCCTTGACTTTAATCCAGAACATATGGAGATATGAAGTTTTCTCAAACATACTTTTAAGGCCACTGTCATTTGCAATCTCAAGCAGTTGATCCTCTTTTAGCACAAAGTCGATTTACTTGGCTTATTCACAAATGGGTTGTGGATCCATTCCTTCCCAGTTTGGGGGTCTTTTGTGGTTGGGAAGTAATGCTCAAACTCTTATGAAAGCTGAGAAAGGGGATCATGCACCAGTTGGGAGAAAGATGGCCCTGGCCCAGTCTCTTTAAAAATCTCTGCTAATGTTTGAAACATGTCAAAAAATCCCAATGATCACTCGTCGCCCCCATAATTCCAGTTTGGCTTTGAATGCAGCCACTTTATCTGCCGACTTGAACACACTTGTCATTCGCTCCTGAAGTGACAGATTGAGTTTGTTGAGCAGGTTGAATATGTCACACAAGTAAGCAAGTTTTGCAATCCATTCTGTGTCACTGAAATGTGCTGCCAGTGGTGACTGTTTTTCTAAAAAATAACTCTGGAATAACTCTTGTAATTCTAACTCTGGCTAGTGATCTACCTTTAGAAAGCCATCTCACTTCTGTGTATAAGAGAAGACATGTATGCTCTGCGTCCATCTCCTCACAGAGCTGCACGAATAGATGTGAGTTAAGGGCATATACTTTAATATGGTTGATAATTTTAATCACATTCTGCAAAATGATATTTAATTCAGGTGACATTTTCAGCTAGCCAGCATTTCTCTATGGATGACACAGTACGTAGACTCACATTCAGAAGCAACCTCCTTGACTCAAGTAGTGAATGAGAAAGCCGTCCAGTAATGGCAGCCGCTCTGTCCGTGCGCGTACCAACACAAGATCACCAATTCAGTTTTCCTGATATGTAATTATTCAAAGACTTGAATAGTTCTGCAGCTGTGGTGTTGGTTGGCAACAAAAGTACACACAGCATATTCTCATGCACATCTTCCTGAAAATATATCACACAAAAACAAGCATTGTTGCCTTCTTGTCAACATTGATAGATTGGTCAACCTGGATTGCATACCACGGTGACTCATTAATCCTCTCTAACAATTGTGCCTCAATAGCCTCTGCTATTTCATCCATTTGTCTAGCTATGGTGCCAGCTGAAAGAGGAACACGTGCCACCTTTTGAACTACAGCCTCTCCTAAAAGTTTAAAGCAAATGTCCTAAGCAGCAAGCAGGATCAACTCTTTACCAATAGTAAAGGGTGTCTTAGCTTTAGCAATGCGGTTAGCCACTAAGAGTGATGCTCTCAGTGCAGACACATTTGATGAACTGGTGGCCTTCAATAATTGCTTCTGTTCTTTGTGTTCATGTTTTTTTTTCTTTTGAAAAACTCCAAAGGCTTGTCTTTTAATGCAGGGTGCTTGGTCTCCATGTGGTGAAGCAGTTTTGAAGCTCTCATGGCTTCATTGGATAGCCAATCGCTACATCTTATACAAAGTAGGCTTGAAGAATGTGAATCACCTGTTGCAATGAACCTGTAATTTAAGTAGGACTCTTGATATTTTCTTTTAAATGCAGCTTTCATTTTGTTGGCAGTCTTAGAGTCTTTTGCTGTCTCATCATTGGGTCTTCCCCCTATTCAAAAACACTCTCCAGCAACATTTGTTTTTTACTCATTTTTGCTAGGGTTAGCTTGTAGGCGTACCGAAACTCTGAGACAAGTGCGCAGTGTGGGAAAGAGGCGCAGACAGATGTGGTAAAGAAAATAATGGGCGGGCCATATGCAGACTAAAATAAGTATTGGATTCTGACTTAAAGCCTGCCACTAGATGCAGCTATACAATTGAAGTACATTAACTCACTTGCCACTATAAAGCCTGCCACCAGATGCAGCTTAATTGTCACTTGCCACTCACTGATAGGGTTTTGATATGAGTCTGCAAGGAACTGATTTATTATGGTCACTGTGTAGTCAAACCTCTCTGTGAATGATAATCATATTTGCAGCTGCTCCTCAGCGCTAGCATCACTGCCTCAGCTCCACCTCAAATCATCAGGCATTAGATTCTCATAAGGAGAACACAACTTAGATCCCTCACATGCACAGATTGTGGTGATGGTCTCATAGTATATGCATATATCAAAACTCAGATTGTACACTTTAAATATGTGCACATTAATGTATGTCAATTATACCTCAAGAAATCTGTTCGGAAAAAAGCAGAAGGAAAAATGCAAAACAAGATTATTTATATGTAGCTATATGAACAGATATGGTAATACCTAAATCAGGGGAAAAGATTTCCTTGGTGAGAGCAAGGGAAATAGAAACAAGGAAGGGTACACAAGGGAGCTTTGGTGGTATTTGTGAAGTTTTCTTCAAAAAAAGAAAAGGAAACAATTGAGGCAAAATATTAAAATTTCACTTATTTCAGTTGAGTGATGAGTACATAGTCTTTGTTATACTATTTTTATTATTTTCTACATTTTTGTATATTTGAAGTGTGTGTGTGTGTAACTTTTCAAAAAGGTACTTCAATGTTAAGGTTGATATTAGAGTACTTCCTTATTCTTATCAAGCTTGTAAGTTCAAAATCATTTACTAGGGCTACAAAGAGAGTAGGTAAAAATCTAACATATTAAGCCCCTAACATTCTATACAAAATTATTTGTATATGTGTGTATCTGCATTTTTTTAAAAATTAGGCCCATAGTATCCTGATTATACTAGCCACCTAACTGGTATTCTTGGTTCCATCCTTGCCCCTTTAAAAGTAATCCTTTTTATAAACACTCAATTGATATTTTAAAGTCATAGCAGTTCATTATCTGCTCAGAACCATCCAAGAGCTTTCTACTCAACCCTGAGTTACCACATCCTGCAAGGCCCTCCATGACCTGAGCCAGCTCATCTCTCTGACTTCATCTCCCACACTCTCCTTGCTCACACCAGCCATACTGACCTTCACACTATTCCCTGAATATGCCAAGTCTCCTCTCACCTCTGAGTCTTCACACTTGATCTTCCCTCTGCCTGGAAAACCCTATTCCCCATGGTTTATGCTTTCACTTCCTTCAGAAGCCTTCCACAATCACCATTTACTTAAAAGAACACATCATCTTCTGTGATTCTTTGTTCCCTTTAACTTGCTTTACTCTTCTTCATGGCACTTATAACCATCTAACTACCGTGGTCCCAACCTTTTGGGCACCAGGGACTGGTTTCATGGAGGACTATTTTTCCACAGAGAGGGAGATGGGGGGATGGCGAGCAAGGGGAAGCAGCTGTAAACACAGATGAAGCTTCGCTCACTCACCTCTTGCAGTGTGGCCCGGTTCCTAACAGGCCACGGACTGGTACTAGTCCATGGCCCAGGGACTGGGGACCATAGATCTAATATATATTTATTTACTTTTAAAAAGTCTGTCTCTGCTCTCTCCACTTGCCACCAAAATATAAGTTCTATGAGAATAAGGATTTTCTTCTGTTTTGCTCACAGACGTATATCCCCACTGTCTGGAACAGTATCTAGAACATAGTAATTGCTCAAATGTGTCTGTTCTTCTAATAATCGAGCCAGAAAGGCAGATATTATGCCAAATTCTGAAAATTTGCAGAAATATCCTCAAGTTAGATCAATGGGTCTATAACCAGTGAAGTAAGTTTAAAAAAAGAAAGTATATCAACTCAGTATTTGACAAGTTTTGCAGTACCTAAGTAGTAAACTGTAAACTATGTATGGCTAAACTTTCAGTAATATAAAGATGACTTCTCTCTCTCTTTAGTTCTATAGCTAAATTTAATAACTACTTACAGCTTTTTTTCTTCTTTCAGAAATGTTTCAAAATTTGTCTAAAGATTAAAAGATATATTCAAATATATACTTATCTATACGGATGGTATTATAAAAAGTAATTATTCTAAGTTAATTGAAAATTCTGAAAAATGGTTAATTATGTATTTAATGATTAAAAGAAGAGTGGCTATGCATATATTTGCCTTTGTGAAATATTGATTTAAGGATTCCTAATGTGTTTTTACAACATGTAATTCTGAAAGCAAATTGTGTACAGCAGAAAACATTTGGTATCATAATAATTAATCTAATTTCTTTACAAACATAGAACACAAGTCACTGGTAAACATTTAAATAACTTAGATTAAACACATTCTATATATCCCATAATTTAGTATTGAGGGCTCTAGAGTCATAACTATTTAATTAAAATAAATCTGCACTATTGTTTACTTTTATTATTTAACTGCTACGCTAAGGTATTGATAGTAGTATAATGATTACACCCTAATTTCAACATCAAAAGGCACCCCTCCTCCCAAAATATATATAGCTTAAAAAGTATTAATTAAACGACCAAAAAGATTGTAAAAATCAATGGAGAAAAAGGTCTCCATTCATTTTTCCGAGAAATATCTAATGAGCATCTACTACATTAAGTGCCAACTAAGAACACTGACACTATGCCAGATAAACTGGATTCCTGCACTTCCACTTATTACTTTAGACAAACACTAAATTTTTTTCTTTCTACTTTAGAAAAACACCAAATTTGTCTGATCTCCAGCCTTCTATTTATCTAAAAAATGAGGATAATACCTTATCCTTATCCAGCATCTAGATAGCTGGTACTATATTGGTACATTTATTGGTCTCTATAATGCATTTGACAATTAATCATATACAGACTTATATTAACCGTTTTACTAAGGTTTTAAACTATTATTTAAATATTTAACTGTTTGTGAATTCTCATCTAGGTAAGTCCCTTCAAGGCAGAAATTGTGATAAATTTTTCAGAATCCTCTATTATCAACCAGTAGTATTATTACTATATGTTAAGTATTTGGGGAGGAGGGCAGGGAGACTGAGCTTTTTAAAATACACATTTTATACTTTTGTATGACAAGCTGCCAAAAATGGGGAAAAGTAATGCAATTACCATGTGTTTTAAATTAACTAACAAAAGTCAATAAATAAGCAGCATTACTTCTGCTTGGATTCAAAAGGAGGGGAATTAGTCTCCACCTGTTACTAAGAGAGTAACAAGGTTATACTGCAGAAGACCATGTGGGATGGGGATATTTTTGTGGGTATCTTTTAAAAGTACAATCTACCACAATTTGTATGCAGAAAACTATAAAGACTCACAAATATTAAAGAATATAAAAACAAATACAAGACTATCCTATATTTATAGGGAGGAAAACTAGATATTATGAAGATGTCACTTTTCTCTAAATAGATTATACATTCAACACAGTTTTCAAATTTTCAACCAGATTAGGTATGGACTTTGAAAAGTTAATCCCAAATTTTGTATGGAAGACTAAAGAGCTGAGTATAGCCAAAACACTCCTGAAAAGGAAGACTAAGGTGAAGTATTGTACTACCAGATATCAAGCCTCACCTTAAAACTGTCATAATTAAGATAGTGTGGAACTTGGTGCAGAAATACATAAACTGACCACTGAAATAGAATAGAAAGATCAGAGACAGACCTGTGCATATATGTAATTATGTTTCAGAAGTAGCACTATAGAAATCAGTTAATAGTGTGACACAACTGGTTTTCCAAATGGAATAAAATGAAATTTTTTTTTTTTTTTTTTTTTGAGACAGAGTCTCACTCTGTTGCCCAGGCTAGAGTGAGTGCCGTGGCGTCAGCCTCGCTCACAGCAACCTCCAACTCCTGGGCTCGAGCGATCCTCCTGCCTCAGCCTCCCGAGTAGCTGGGACTACAGGCATGTGCCACCATGCCCGGCTAATTTTTTTCTATATATTTTTAGTTGGCCAATTAATTTCTTTCTATTTATAGTAGAGACGGGGTCTCGCTCTTGCTCAGGCTGGTTTCGAACTCCTGAGCTCGAGCGATCCGCCCGCCTCGGCCTCCCAGAGAGCTAGGATTACAGGCGTGAGCCACCGCGCCCGGCCTGAAATTTTATTTATGAAATGATTTAAAGACCTGAAAGCAAAACATTTAAAACATTCAATAGAAAAACAGGAAAATATCTTGTTGAATTTAGAATAGAGAAGATTCCTTGGACAAGACACCAAAAGAATAAACCACAAGAGAAAAGACTGATAAACTACATTTAAATTAACAACTCCTTTCCATCAAAAGATGCCATAATGAAAGTAAAAAGATAATTCTTACTATATAAATCAAATAATGATAAATTTAGAAAATTTATGATAAGTGTTCATGAAATTATTTGTCCCAAAATAACTTTTACATAAACTAGCAAAGAACAAGCCTAAATAAAAAATTCAGGGCAGATATGAATAAAACTAAGCAAATAGCTACATCTAACAACAGTTTCAATCTCACTATTTTAATGGCACACATAAATCTTTTATGCCAGATGGAGGTCAATAATGTAAATATATTTATTTTTAAAAGTCACCAAATAAATACTTTGACCATAGCCAATGTCTCAAGCAAATAACGTGATTTTAAATGATATATTAATATTAAATGGTGAAGATGGTAAGAAATCCAAGTCATAATAACCTCATTAACATTAACATGCTCAATACCATTCAATAAACACTGAATCTTGCTGGGCACCAGGTGCTGTGAAATATACAAACAGTGGAGACATTGTCCCTGCTCTTTAGGCCTATAATCTAGTTAGCAAGCAATAAATACATATATGGACAGATAAGTCAAATTTCCATCTAAATCTCAAATCAATCTTCTTTACTCTATCTCCACTATCTCTAACTACTAACATCTCTTTCCTGGGCCTCTGTAACCCTTCCTAATGATCTCTTACATTCATTTCATTCTAGCCCAATCTATTCACTATACTGCAGCTATAATAATCTTCTTGAAATTCAAGAGGACCACAGATGCATTCTTTGGAGAAACTGACTTTAAATTCAGAAACACTAGGCACAGGGCTAAAAATTGGGATTTGTGTGAAAGCCTGTACTGAACAATGAAAGCCCAGCACCCTTCACCTAACCTGCCTCTATAACTCTGTAAGATAAGCACCTACCTATCCTAGGGGGAAAATGAGAATTCTTTAGAAAACTAAACCAGAACCACCTCCAGATACTGCTATTTTGGAGGTTCTCCAAGGAAAATGCCATCTCGCCAAAGCACCTGTAACTGAAGTCCACCAGAGACAAGTAATCCATTTTTTATTACATAGTATCTCAGAAAAATAGAAGACATGATTACACTCATAAACAAAATGCTAGGAAAGAAAGGAAAAAAGAACAAGAAAAAATTCTTGTAATTTAAATATTGTAATAGCAGAAATAAAGAATTCAGTAGAAAGAGTTGAAGATAAAGTTGAGGAAATCTCTCAAAAAATAGAAATGAAAATTAGACAAGCAATCCAACAGTTCCAATGTCCAGTAGAACAGGGACTGGCAAACTTTTTCTGCAAAGGGCCAGACAGTACATAGCTTAGGCTTTGCAGGCCATATAATCTCTGTTGCAACTGCTCAACTCTACTGTTATAGTGTGAAAACAGCCAAAGAAATATGTAAACCGATGGGACAGACAGAAGGCCACACATAGCCTATGAGCCAAGGTTTGATGACACTTGGAATAAAAGGTTAAAAAAAAATAGAGCAGAGAAAATGTAGAATAAATCACCAAAGAAAAATTTAAGAAAATTTCCTATGAACATGAGTTTTTAGATTAAAAGACTCCGACCCAATGTTCGTCATCAAATTTCAGAATACCAGGGATGAACAGATGATAAAAGCTCCCAAACAGGAAAAAAAACAAAAACAAAAACAGGTCCTATACAAAGACTGTGAAATCAAATGATACCAGCTTTTTGAAGAGTAATACAAAAGAGCTGGAAAGCCTTCAATATTGAAAGAGAATTCCCACTAGAATTCTATACCTAGTGAAATTAGCAATCACATGTGAGGGGAGAATAAAGACATTTTTTAGACATATAATTAATTAAAAGTTTATCTACAAGGTACCTTTATTTAGAGGGCTACTGAAGGATTACTCCAACAAAACAATGGAGTAAACCAAAAATGAGGAAGACATGATATCCAGGAAAACAGGGTCCTAACACAGAGGAGGAGCTAAGGGAAGTCCCACAATAGCAGCTATGCAACAACCCTAGAAACTGAGTCCACGTTGAAATGGGGAGAAGAAGGACTTCAGAAGGGAATGTTCAAAATAAAGAATGGAACTGATGTATTTGAGTATCTGAGAAATATTGATAGCATATGACAGAGATGTGGAGCATTTAGAAAAAAATTAACTACAAATATACAGAAATCTGGGCAATTAAAAAAATGAGGCATTATTAACTTCAAAAAAGTAAAAGGCTGTACTGTATTTTACTATATGGCTTAGCAGCAAACAATATCTTCATAATCAATAAAATGAGATACTGAAATTACTGATTTAATCAAAAATTGTAATCTATCTAATTAGATAGGGGGAAGGGAAGTAGGAGAGCAAGGTGGGAAGCTATAGCTCCAACTACCATGGTAAGAAATGAAGAGACAATGCCTAAACCTGATTAATCAAGAAATACCAGTGTATATATGGTATTTAGTAATAAAGAGGCAAATAACAGAGAGAATGGTCAAAAGGATTAACAATGGTTTCTTCCAAGTAGCAGCACTTGAAGATAGAAAACGTAGGACATTATAAGCCCTCTAAATTGTATTTGGCTTTTAAAACTATATAAATATATTATTTTTAAAAATTAATTTAAAATAATTAAAATTTATTTTTTAAAAAGTAAATAACTAGGAAAGAATATTTGCAATACTAATTATAGACAGAAGACCAATATCTTTCAAATTATAAGGCGCTCTTACAAAGACATCAACATAATATAATATATGCAAGGGACATGAACAGGCGATTAACAAAAGAAATATTACGGTCCAAGGTACACATGAAAAACTTTTATCCTTCAAAGCTAATTTTTAAAATCCAAATTTAAAAAACAAAGTAGCATTATTGCAACCTACCTATTAGCAAAAATTTAAGAAATGAGTAATACCAATGTTAAAGGTTTTTGGAAGATGCACTGATTGTGAAAGTGTAAGTTGATATATCATATCTGGAAGAAAACTTGGTAATATAAAACAAAACCTTAAAAATATGCATAACAAGTAATCCTGCAATCCCTGCTAAAAATGTATCCTTAAAGAAACAGTACCAAATATGTATAAAAGGATTCAGCTACAAAGGTGTTATTTAGCAAGATTTTCTTAAGACTCTTTTTGATATTGATTTATCAGAAACAATATAATAGCCTTACCTGAACTGTACGTCCTGCATTGATATGTTCTTCATGCAACTTGTCCCAGATTCTGCACCTCTGATACTATACAAAAGAGAGGGGAAAAGGTATCGAATTTTTCATTACTAAAGAATTATTTCCAGTTATCACAAAAATCCCCACTTATCTACCCAAACTTAAGCATCAGCTAGAGAAGACAGCGACTTAGTAGTGCTGGTTAACTTTCCAAAGAGCATCATACAAATAGGACGTTTTCAAGAATATTACATATAAAATTATGATAATAGCACAACAAAAAAATCACTAGATATGGGTTATTTTATATTACCAAAGAAGAGCATGTATTTTGTCTATGTTGCAAACTCTCTAGAGATGGAAAGTACAAACTAAAGAATGAGAATGTAAAAGAATATGAAAAATAAAAAGATTAACAAGCTATTCTTAGTATATATGAAGAATTTTAAATGTTTGTCAATGATAGTGTTAAGTATTGAAAATTAATATCTGAATTTGAAAAAAAGCAACATTGATACAACAGACTAGAGAGGAAATAAAAATGAGACTAAGTATTTAAAAATGAGACTAAGTATTTAATATATATATTTCAATTTTTACCAAGGTAATATTTAGCTTTCAGAGTATCATCCAAAATACTTTATAAAGCATAATAATGGAAATTTTTTCATTTGACAGGAACC
Organism: Cheirogaleus medius; assembly: GCA_008086735.1. Classification (NCBI taxonomy): domain Eukaryota; kingdom Metazoa; phylum Chordata; class Mammalia; order Primates; family Cheirogaleidae; genus Cheirogaleus; species Cheirogaleus medius. Next base: position 23,383,231 of record VBSM01003204.1, read on the forward strand.
ACAGGAAAATGTGGTAACATTATAGGTAAATATTTATATAGAATATAATTAACACCAAATATTGCATACTATTTTTGGTAAAAATAAAAAATCCAAATAATTAAAATGATAGCAAATATAAATAATGACATTAAACACATTTGATATATTACACACCAAAAAATAAAAACACCTAGAAATAATTTGAAAGGATAGAAATATGATAGTGCTCCATATATACACGGAAAACATAATAGATAAAAGTAGAGCAGTAAAACATTTTCTAGGGCATTTTTATATTCCTTGATAGTGAATGATGCCACAAAAACCTCTTTTGATACTCCTAAAATTTTTACATCATCTATGTACTACATAACTATAAAGCTTAAAAATAATTAGACCATATTGAAAATATATTTCTCAAACATAAAACCACTATCAAACAACTTTAATTTATTAAAAAAATTGAATTGTGCCATTAGATCCAGTATGAATGCCCTTTTAGACAGTGTAATAACATTAATAAAAGTTTGAGAATGGAAGTCAAAGATACGTGTGTTAAAACAAACCACTTCCAGGGAAGGCATGGTTATTCTACACTCCCCTTCCCCCTAGACCTTGTCCTATGCATCTCTTCATCTGTATCCTTTGTAATATCCTTTATAATAAACTGGTAAATATGTGTTTCCCTGAGTTCTGTGAGCCACTCTAGCAAATTAATCAAATCCAAAGAGGCAGTTGTGAGAACCCCAACTTGAAGTTGGTCAGTTAGAAGTTCCAGAGGCCTGGACCTGTGACTGGCAGGAAGGAGGGGGTGATCTTACGGGACAGAGCCCTCAAACTGTGGTTTCAGAGGCTATCTCTAAGTAGATAGCATCAGAATTGAGAAATCCCCACACATTTGGTCACAGAAGTCTTCTGTGTTGATGATTGCTGTTGTCGAGTGAGAAAACAGAAAAAAATCATGTTAAGTGTTGCTTTTTCCACTCACAGTGCCTATGCTGAATGCCCGGGTAGGATAACTTACTTGTTATGTACTCTTCTTCCAAGTTCAACCTTACATGCAGTGTTTTTTCATATAATATCTTAATCCTCACAACAACCTTATGAGAAAGATTATAATATTACCATTATAAATGTCATAGACATCTGCAACTTTCCCATGAATGGTTAAAATGTAAATATTAAATCTATGAAGCTTAAGGTCTATTGCACAGTGCTGTGTAAAGATGGTGTATTTATATCTGACTAGGGATGGCATCAATCAGGGCATGGTTCCATAGGGAGTGAGTTGGGATTTGAACAATAAACAATGCTTGAAAACTGACAAATGATGGGGTAGATATTGTTAATAGATGTAATGGAGAAAAAGCAAAACTGTTCAATTCCATATTTTTTCTACCTTCTTTCTTTACTGAGGAAAATAATCTTCAAAATAGAAAAGTCAAAAATAAAATGATTAAGAGGAAAATGAAAACCAAGAAAGAGTAACAGCAAATCTAGATACTTCAAATGAGCTCAAGTCAATAAGCCCAGGGAAATTACATGCTGGAGAACCAAAAGACCTTGCAAATGTGATCACAGAAATACTTCTGCTTATCTGTGAAGAACCGGAAAGTTTCCTAGACTTACAAATATTGACCCAATTTTCACAAAAGAAAGTATATTTAAAACACTGCAGCATGTAAATCTTAATGTGAATCTTGGTGAAAATTCTCTACTAGATTATAAGAGAGATGGTTTGTGAGAACTTACAGAACGGGTGACAGTATACCAGTGTGCTCTGGCCCTTTCCTGTCCAAACCTTATCAATGACTTCAAAACAAAGAATGCATAATTACCAAATTTGCAGATAACATAAATTAGAAGAAATAATTAATATAAATGAAAGATCACAATTCCACATAAGAACAAATATAACAATGATAAATGTAAAGCCTATGACTTAAATTAAAAAGAACAATTGTACCAGTACAAGAAATAGGTATGATCTGACTCAATAGCTGCAGTTCATATAAAAAAAAGCCCTATGTAATTCATTTAGTTGATTACAAAGTCAATAAAAAATGCTGACAATATAAAGTTGCTTCTAAAATGACTGATGCAATCTTAGGCTCTATATATGCATACATATATGCATTCATTCAACACTTTTATTAGAAGCATACCATGTTTCAAGCATAATAGAAGTTTAACACTTTCACTAACACAATAGTCTCAAGCAAGTAATTTAACTACTCTAAATCTTTTTCTCCATCTAAAAAGTGAAGACTAATATTATAACTAACCTATGAGGATGTTATAAGGATTAAATGCTATGATATGGAACAACCACTAAATAGCACTCAATAAATGGAAATAATAACTACAAACTTCACTATTATTATTTGCTCACTTGACAAGAAAACTGTAGAAGAGATTACTGTCTTGGGTGGAGGATGAACCAGATGACCTTATCTCTTATCATAATAAATTATAAGAAAAATAAGGAATAAAATAATTCAGATTCCTACTGCTTGCTACACAAGTTAAGATACATTATTAAAAGGCATTATTCCAAATATTTGAAGAAGAGAAAAAAACTTAAAATGATTTAAGTTTAAAAACTTAAAATTATTTTAATAATATGTATGAAAAAAATTACAAGAAGCAACCCTTTAAAAATTTAGTTAAGTCAGAATCACTGACAAGTATTAATATTACTAAACAGCACTGCTTTAAAAAAATATCATTTTTGACTAGAGAGGCAGGTTAAAGAAGTGCACAGCAGCACTAGAGAGGCAGGTTAAAGAAGTGCTATAACTTCAGTCAATTAGTATGCTTTTAGTTGCAAACAACAAAAAAACTCAAAATTAAAAATGGCTTTAATAATAAGTACATTTATTATCTCACATACAAAGCAGTCTAAAAGTAGGATAATTCCAGGTTAGTTTAATTCAGAAGTTTACAAATTCATCAAGTGCTCAAGTTCTGTTTCTGCTTTACCACTTTCAACAAGGAGCTTTTGTCCTCAGATTTATCTCCTAATAGCTGAAAGAGGATTGGTTATAGTTCCATATGCAACAGGAACACACATAAGACCCAGTAGAAAAAAGGGGACTGTTTCCTTCCATGTATATCTTTACAACATTAGGAAAATCTTTCCAGAAGTTTTCATATCCTAAACAGGCTTTCCCTCAAATCTCACTGGCCAGAACTAAAGGACATATCTATTGTTCGTTAGTAACCAAACACTAACGAGAATGGAATTACCATATTCATCAGACACATTATCATTCACCACCTGTGCTGAAGCTTGCCTATCTTGAAACACAAAGGAAGGCAAACAATCCAGGTTCTGTCAGAAAAAAAGGAAAGGGGTGAGTAAAGGTGATGAAAAAATTAAAATAGACATTCACAGACTAAAAAGAGAGATGGAAAAGATTTTCATTGTAATCAAAAGTGACAAACAAATAAGATCAAATAAATAAATAACAAATAAGACTGATTATATCTGATTTTATACTAATAGTTCAGACCTCATGATGCCACCCATTTTCATAATTAATTATATCTTATCTCCTACCATTCTTTGAATATTTCCTATCTTATTTCCTTAATTGGACTACAAACTTCTTGAGAATTAGAAATCTATCTTTTATGTATTCTTCAGTGCTAACAATCTAAAAAACAGCAAATACCAATAAATAATTATAAAAAAGCTAATATTCATTTCCTGTAATAAATAATCTGTCTTTCCATTAAACCTGGCAGATTGAACACAAATATATATCTCCACTCTTTTCCAAAACCCCACTTAATGACAATAGAAAACTTAAAAAGGTATAAATTCACAAGAATAATGAGAATACGACAGAAGACATCAATTGACAGAAAATTTTAACAACTTTTTGCAAGCTGGAAAGAGTATGGACATGTTGCAACTCAGCAGACCAGAGAAAGCTAAAATCTAAGCCTGCACAGGTGTAGATGGTGAGGGAGAGAGGCAATAAGAAGCAAGCCACATGCATAGCACTACTCAAAGACTAAGCAACTAAAGGTACCAGCTACCAGGTAAGCAAGTGGAAGCATATAGTGAAGCAAAAAGCAGGATTGGCTGGAAGTTTACGTAGTGAACAGTTAGTCCACCATATCCCCTCTGCACTTGCCCAAGCAACTGCTTGTCCCATCACTACAGAAGACACCACTCTAGAAGACAGGCTCCGGAGAGGCCAAACTAGAGAAGGTAGGAATCCTAGACACCTAGCATAGCTAAGGGCAAGGATGAGATACTGTACCACAACCAGGAAGATTAAGCCTGGACAATGAATCTCTGAATGGAGCCTACTGTTCTCCTTGCCTACCTGGCTCAGAAGGCTGGTCACAAAATTCATACTATGTTCACTCCTGCAACCTTTTCACCCCCACCCCTGCCACAACCATCATTTCTGCAAATATAAACACACTCCAAAAGGTAGAGAACTGGAGGATTTCTCTCTCATGAAACTGACTGTCTAACAAGACCTACGGTTACTGACATCTGGTGGTTCCCCATTATTAAAACAGATTTTCACCTGTTTACCCCTCCAGGCAACAAGGCCCCCACTCTAACCAGCTACCCATCTACACACACACAAACACACTCCTTCCAATTAGTCCTCTTAAATATCAACAGCCAGCCAAGAAAAATCTATAATACTATATGCTGAGACAGAAGAAAAGAGAGAGAGAGAGAGAGAGAGAGAGAGAGAGAGAGAGAAAGAAAGAGAGAAGGAAGAAAGAAAAGGGATTCGGGCAAAACAAAGACAAAGAAGGAGAAGAAAACTAAAAAAAAAATAATACCACCATAGAAAGATGATATGGTATTGCAACCACAAAACAAGAACAGGATTCTCTTTAAAAGAGAGAGATAGAGCAAGTGTGCACTTGTGTAAGCACACTGAGAGAAAAAAGAATATAGAAAAAGTATGATTCTGGTTATTCCATCTAAGCCTGACTGTGGATGTGATGGTTGGTGCTAGTGTAGCCATTTTACACACAAGGTAAAACCAAGTTGAGGATAGGAGAGCAAGATAAAAAGAGCCTGGGTCTTTAATAACTGTTGAGCTGCCAATGCAGCCCTGGACTGCCTCCATTACTCTGAGAGACTAAAAATAAAATCAAAACAAAAACAAAAAACCCTGTCTTATTTAATACACTATTTTTGGTATTTCTGTCTCTTGCACCTCATCCATATACTATTAATAATACAGTACATGCTACGCAGTAACTTTTCCCCTAAATCCCTACAATATGAAACAAAGGAAATTATGTTCCAAGCTTACTATCTTGTCATTCCTATTAACTATGCTTAAGTCTATCTTACATTAGTCAAGAAAGCTGAAAGCTAACACTTCAAATTTCAGGATTACATTCTAATCAAGTTTATCATGTCTAATAAAATGCAATGCTGAAGGACCTATGGAATACAGCCCCAGGTGTCCACAGCACAATACTTTCATTGTTTTCAGATGTTGCAGAATCACTCCTCTAAGGCTTACCTTCTATTTCCCTTTAGTCTGAGTTTCTTCTTTTAAATTCATATTGGATGACTGATGTCTAGCATAATAAATATTTTATCTTTCTACACCTTTTCCCTAAGAATAATATGCCTTTTTGAGAAAGAAGCACTGTCAGACACCTGGAGTCCAAACTTAGTTCTTAACTCTTTTTTCTAGAGTAAGCCCTGCAGCTTTTAAATGTTTTTACATTGCCATAACATATCTACTAAAATATGCTTGAATAGATATCCATTTATCTTACACATAGATCAGTATGAGTTTAACTGCTTGGTTTAAGACAATACCACCTATATTACATTTATTCTGATACCGTCTAAAAATTTCACAAAATGCTAAAGGAAAAATGTTCTGGCAGAAAGGGGTCAATGTAACTCTGTAATAATTTTCTTATGACATCTACCACAATTAATCAAATCAATAATATACCCATTCCTATCCCCACCCACCTGGCTTTACCATTGATGACTGACTGGATGGTACATCTGGGTAGGATCTGAAGGTACTGACAGCAAGCACTTTTGTGTAGAATAAGAAAAAGGAAATCTAAACATGCCAAACCTGAAAGGTGAAGTAAGACAATAAAGAAAAGAAATGGCCTTAACAGACTATAGTCCACCTGTTTCTACCTTTCAGAATCACGTCATTTGCCAAATTCTTGTCATCTTTGTAACTGGGCACTTCAATATGAGCTCAGGACTTTGAAACACACCTTATCAAATCTCCCACCAGGAGATGATCAATCAAAAGCAAACAATTCTATTTCTATATTGCTATAGTGCTAAAAGAACCAGCCTCCCCTCATTAAGCAAAGCATGTATCTCTTTAATTTTCTTCCATTCATGACAAGAATAACCCATTTACCCAACAACTCAGTTTCTGTCCTTAAAGGTCACAGCATTACTTAACGCTTATATGGTGAAAAAGGAAGAAATTAAGGGAGGACAAAATACTAATCCTGAATTCTAGAGACACCTTTATATTTGCATTAAAGTTTTCATTTTCAAATTCTTGGAACTTATTTTCTATACTTTTAAAGAGGACCTAAATACTAGGAAGACAGATGGTACCTATGGGAGAAAAAGCTGATACTTTTCTTACTTATGTAAGCTACTCAGTCAAGGGTGATGAATAGTGTTCATATTGCAAGGCTTAATGACCACAAACTCCACCCTCAACTTTCCAAAAAAAAAAAAAAAAATCAACGGAGAGCCATACAAACTTGTACTGAAGGAGGTTTTTTGAAGGAACAAATATCACTGACTAGTTCCACCGCAAGTAAGACAAAATAATCTGTCAAATCAACGCCCAGTATTCAGTAAACTTGATGTTCCCATAAATGCCACAATCACTCTACCAGACCCTGGCCAGTGCAGGTTCTATACAATCCCTACCATAGTCCTTGAGATTAGTTCATCTTTCCTCTGCCTCAACTAGCTCCTCAACTGACCTAGGCAGTATTTCTCAATTGTGGGCTTTCCTCAAAGAGATTCAGTAAAGTAAGAAAATCCCCTCATATCTCACAATGATTTACTTCGTTAATGTACATATACCTGAAGAAAATAGGAGTTACTAAAGGACTTACAGTCAAAGTTCAAAAACCTTGCCATGGGGTGAATGAAATTAAGGCAGGTACATAAGCCAAAGTTCACCCTTTCACATTATGGTATACTATCAAACCATTTGTATCTTAATTACTAACTGCCTAAAAGCTCAATATGTACAATTACAAAGGTACAGGCTATTGCTAGATCCTTTCCTAGAAAAAGAAATATATGAGAGGTATATATTTCTGCAGAACAGAAAAACAAGCTAAAAACAATAAACAATGTTGCTAAACCAATAGAAGCTAGGTGTTTCAGCAAAGCCTCTTATCTAATACTCTAAATTTAGCTGAAATGAACAATAAATATAAATCAGACTATGTAACTGTTTCTTGTGATGGAAAATGAAAAAGCTCACCTTCTCAATATTTATCTGGTGTTTTCTTAACCTCTCCAGGTCTGTTGGGATTACTATCTTAATGAATTTCTGGATAGCTGGTTCAAGACGGCGTAATTTCACTTTTTCTTCATCTTCAGACATCCTAAAAAAATGTTGTGTCACTTCACTTACAACAATTGTCTTCTCCACTCATACAGAAAAACCTAAAAAGGAAATATTTATTTAAGAATGCTTTTTAATCAGTTTCCATTATTTAAAAAAGTTTTTTATTTTGAATTATTATAGGTATATAATAGTTGTATATATTTATGGGATACATGTGATATTTTGATACAGGCATACCATTATTTTTAAAAGCCAACAATTATGTAGTTTTATAATTTATTCTAAATATGTATTCACCTTAATGCTGAGCTTGAGTGATTTGTTTTGTCTTTATGAAATCATTTATTTTAAAATCTTTTTCCCTTTACAGAAGTTATATATATTTACTTTAGAATGTTCAGAAATATTTATAAATAAATAGAATAAAATAAAATCAACATATACATATTTCTATATATAGAAATACCTTTTTAGAAAAAAATCCTAGCAGTATATTATCTAAGTTTTCATTTCCTGATATATCTTGGACATTGAATAACCTTTTTAAAAGAGGTGTCAAATGTCAAAACTCGAAGGAAAAAGTTCATTCTTAACATTCTTTCATTCTGCTTATATCGAACTTCACTTCTAATGTCATCATAATTTAACTGTGTAATGATATACTTCAAATATACTATAACATAATATGCAACTCTTCTCATTGATGTCTTTTAAATTGACTCTTCCCTTTTCACAAAGTGATGAGTATTATCTACAACTGATAGAAATAACCAATGACAGAGCTGGAATAAGAACCCAGGTTTCCTGAAAGTACAATCAAATGCTCTTTCTATTCATCAGCAGTTTTCTACCAGTGTTCCAGAAAGACCAAAGGTATGCCTTTCAGGACAGGGTAGGAGAAGGTAGGGGCTGGAAGCGAGCAGGCTCCATGACCACATTCCTGCTTCAATTGGAGAAAATGTACTTACATCTATTTTATAAATTGAAGCTTATCAGATCTCATGTGAATAATGGGCTCCACTGCTTAACCAAGCTTGAAGAACACTGTTGTACTCCATGCTTTCATGCCATCTCATTAGCCACAACCTCTCCCATATTCAAAAAAAAATTAAATTGACTATATTAGTGCCACTGGGTTATGGTGTCTTAGCCCAGGGTCAATAAAGATAGCAGTTCATGTATAGATTTTATGGAGTCCCTGAATCTATGAAAAATTATGAATGTATTTTATTTTAGAGAATAAAGTCCATCGCTTTCAAGAGATTCTCAGATTACCCCCAAAATATGAAAGATTTCTCTCCTTTGTTTCACAGTTGAAAATCTTTATGTGTCGGTTATATAGACTACCTCCACTACTCATGCACTAGTAACTTGATTTTTATGTTTGATACAAGCTCAAAAGCAAGAAAGGAAAATCTCCAGGCTCCAAAACCAAATAGGGTAAAACAGCTGTAGTAGTGAATGGGAACTGGAGATACATGGAGAAGTTCATTGCCAAAAGATTCAAGGAAACAGGAAAATGCATGCCCAAGGAACTGGAGATAATAATCTTTAAAAACATAAAATTTTTATTCTTTTAAATATCCAAAAATATAAAGTAAGGAACAGAATCTTTTTTAAAAAAAAATAGATAATATTATGAAACAATAACAAGGCAATCTGAATATAAACCAAGTAAGAATTCTAGAAATGAAAATCTCAAAAGACAGGTTAAACAGTAAACTACATCGCTGAAGAGAGAATTATTTATTGGAAGATATCACTCAGAACACAGTGGGATAAAAAGATGGAAAGTATAAAAATGAAGATAAGGACATAAAGGATAAAATGAGAAACTCAATGACAAATAGGAGTCCCATAAGGAAAAAAAAAAAAAAAGAAAATGATGAGAAGGAAGTATTCAAAGAGAATATGCTGAGAATTAAAATGTAAGAACTCAAATTGAAGAAGCACATAAGCCCCACATAGCATAAATAAAAAATACATTTTCTAAACACATGGAAGGGAAATTGTAGAACATTAAGGACAAAGAAAAAAATCTTAAAAAGCAAACCAGAGATAAAAGACAGATAAACTAACAAAAGCAGCAAACTTTTCATCAAAGCAAGATATTAAAAGACAGGAATATCTTCAAAGTGCTGAGGGAGTTGGTACATATCCAGGTTAAATTATCACTTAAAGGCAAAATAATCATTTTCAGACATAAGAAGACTGAGAGAGTTTCTTTCGCCTCATTGAAAGAACAACTAAAAGGCATATTGTAACAATAAAGAAAATAAACCCAAAAGAGTATAATGGCAAACAGCAATGAATATAATAAACTATTACTAGATAGAATAAGTGAATGAATTAAAGAACAAAGAAAAGAAAGGATTTATTTTGAATAAATGATTAAGTATAATAAAAATGTTTACATGTAAATAATTTCTATAATTACATAGATGCTTCATAATTTAACTAATCATCTATTGTTGGCTATTTAGGTTGTTTCTGATTTTCCACTATTATAAACTATAGCGTAATTACCCTCCTTATACATAAATCCATACTACCACCTATGACTATTTCTTTAAAACAATCAACAGAGTGAAGAGACAACCCGTAGAATGGTAGAAGATATCTGCAAACTATTCGTCCAACAAGGGACAAATATCCAGAATATACAAGAAGCTCAAATGACTCAACAGCAAAAAACCCAAATAATTTCATTAAAAAGTGGGCAAAGAATCTGAATAGGTATTTCTCAAAAGACATCCAAATGGCTAACAGGTATATGAAAAAATGTTCAACATCACTAATCATCAGAGAAATAAAAAACAAAATCACAATGAGATATCATCTCATACCAGTTAGAATGGATATTAAAAGACAAAAATAAATGCTGGTAAGGATATGGAGAAAAGGGAAATATTACATGCTGCTGGTGGGAATGTAAATTAGTACAGCCATTATGAAAAACAGTATGGAGGTTTCTCAAAAACCTAAAAATAGGACTGCCAGAGGATCCAGCAATCCCACTACTAGGTATTTGTCCAGAGGAAAGGATATCAGTATACTGAAGAGATATATGTACCCTCATGTTTATTGCAGCACTATTCACAATAGCCAGGATATGGAATCAGTCCATCAACAGATGGATAAAGAAAATATGGAATACCATTCAGCCATAAAAAAATGAAATTCTGTCATTATAGGCAACATGGATTGAACTGGAGGACATTATGTTAAGTGAAATAAGCCAGGCACATAAAGACAAACTTCACATGTTCTCATTCATACATGGGAGCTAAAAAAGTTGATCTCATGGAGATACAGTGGACTGATGGTTATCAGAGACTGAGAAGGGTGCAGTGGGGATGAAGAAAGGTTGGTTAATGGGTACAAAAATACAGCTGGATAAAAGGAATAAGTTCTAGTGTTCAACAGCACAGTAGGGTGACTATAGTTAACAATAATTTATTATATATTTCAAAATAGCTAGAAGATTTGAAATGTTCCCAATGCAAAGAAAGGATATATGTTTGAGGTGATGGATATCTTAAATGCCCTGATTTGATCATTATACATTGTATGCATATATCAAAATATCACATGTACCTCATAAATAAGTATGATTATTGTATATCAGTTTAACACATTGACTGCTACACTAGAAAAAAAATTTTCCTTGGGGCCACAGTGTTTTATTATGAAAATAGAATAAAAACTTGGAAAACAAAACAAATCCTTTCTAATTTAATAAAAAATCTGTTATTTTTTATTGTTTTCTGTGTATAAGTTATATGCAACTTGAAAAATAGTTCATGTGGTTTCCAAGGTATAGAGATGTGTGAGTCACATATACTTCATGAGGCACTGGGCTCAAAACTAGTGTGAGTTAAATACAACTCACATGGCAGTTAATGTGTT
>VBSM01003204.1:23394804-23405780 GCA_008086735.1 Cheirogaleus medius
CACCGCGCCCGGCCGGTAGATAGATTTTTAAAGGTTTTATATATATATTGCCAAATGTCCCACAAAAGGTTATGCCTATTATATCCCTACCAGCAACATATCACAATGTCCATTTATCCATATTCCAACAAATTTACTTAGTATTATGATTCTTCTTAGACATTTGATTATTGAAAAAAATATTGTTTTATTTTGCATTCCTTAAATTACTAATGGGATTGATTAGCCATTTGCATTTCTTCTTTCATGAATTGCCTGTTCATGTCATACTGCTGTTTTACTACATTTGATGTCTTTTTCTTATTAACTCATAGGAGTCTATTAAACGTTAAACATATTATTGGTTTAACATGAACATTTCCCAGCTTATCACATTGCCTCTTGTGTTATCTTCTATTATATAGATCATATACTATAGGGAGATAACTTTGTATCTACCATAATTCCTATCAAAATTTTTTTAGACACACCTGTTGCTCAATATGCTCAATAGACGCTGCCTGAATTGAAATATTTCACATGTCCCTTCTTCATTCACCATTTCTAATCCTATCACTCTAGTCAAATGGTACAATGTGCATAGCACATGGCAACAGAGCTGTAATTGGTCTGCCTTTAGACTCTTCTCCGCTCCAATTTTTCCCCACAGTTATCACCAAGTAATATATCTAAAACACTAACTCAACATGTTCCTACTTTGAACAAAAACTTCCAATAGTTACCTATTACTTGAACAGGAAAATATAACACGTATAAGTAAATCCATCCAATCTATCCAACTATTATCTCTCAATCTCTACTTCAGGCTTTGCAATGATACTCTCTGTCTAGATGCATTTTTACATCCCTCTCTAACTATGTATCATTTACCATTTGAGATACAACTCAAATGATTCTGCTTTCTCTTCCACTAATCAGTTTCTAATGAACTTAACAATCCCTAATTATGGAATATTTGCCTTGTTTTCACTATTCCCCTACACTACTATAGCAGCTTTCTTTCTTGAGTTCCAAGACAATTTTGTTTCTCAGGGGGATAAACTTTAGAAATGCTGAAATTACTTTATGTGTAGATTAGGACTGAACTAATAAGGAAATATTTTGTACAATGTGAGAGCCAGATTTCTCACCATCAGAGAAAGAAGTTGCAAATAAGGGACAAAATCAGAATGAACCCTGTGGTATTAGACTGGACGCAGAGGTACTGGGATGAAATTTTGTTTTTTAAAAATATACAGATAGATAATACAGAAATATAGATCTTTGTGTGTGCACTGCTGTCTTCTGTGAGGCCCCAGAAGAAATGACACCCCAGTAGAAACGCATGTACCTAGAGCACAGGTGTTTAAATACCATTCTCCAAAAAAAGAAACTAAGGGTCCCAGGAGAAGTGGTTGATTCCAGGGCTGAAGTAGGGAAAACATGATGAGCCTGGAGCATTTTATGGAGCCAGAAAATAAGAAAATATTCAAAAAAGGATGGGGGCATGTTGAAAGGGTATAGGAAGCAACCTGAAAAAAGCAACCCAATGGTCAAAGCTGGAATAATTTGAGACATAAAATAAATAACACAAGCATAAGATAATAACCAATAGAAAAATAAATATCTGAATCCATACTGATACAAATAAATAACTGAATACAAATAAATGAATAGGGAAAAAGGACAGCTCATCCTTACAGAAGGATTTCAATTATAATAAATAAAGAAGAAATGAGGGAAATAGAAAATCACCATTAGAACCCCACAGTAATATTTACAAAAGGTAAGATCCACCAATGGATGCTAAATTGAACCAGGGAAAGTTAGAGGAGAGACAGAATGTTTGCATAGTTTAAAAGTTTCCCCCCAAAATATTAATCAATTATAAGGAGAAAAATAGTACCTTTACATTGGAGGATCCCACCAGACACCATCTTACCAAGTGATCAAGATTAACATCACAAGCAGTAAGTAACATCATATACCCTGACATGATGAACTGAGAAGGGCACATAACATACACTAATCTAACCTTGAGAAAACACTGAACAAACCCCATATGAGGGACACTCTACAAAATAATTGGCCAGGACTCTTCAAAGGTGTAAAGATCATGAAAGACAGGAAAAAACTGAGAAACTGTCACAGATTGGAGGAGATGAAGGAGCCCAGACAACTAACTACAATGTGGGGTCTTAGATTGGATCCTGGAATAGAAAAAGGACATTATTGCAGAAAATGATGAAATCTGAATAAAGTCAGTGGGACAGTTAATAATATTGTACTAATATTAATTTCTTGCTTCTATAACTTGTTTGGCTTGAAAAAAATTTCTTGTTTTTGATAATTGTACTATGGTACATAAAATGTTATCATTAAGGGAAGCTACAGAGAACTCTGTATTATTTCTGAGACTTTTGTGTAATTGTAAAATTATTTCAAAATAAAAAGGTTTTTTTTTTAAATGTGTAAGAGGATGATTCACATAAGACAGGTAGAAACATTTAGAAGTCAAATAACTACAGTCATATATTCACTACGTCAGTACTTGGAGGGTGCCAGGACTGTGCGAGGTGCTTTACAAACTTTATCATTTAGTGCTTACAGTATGAGAATGAGGACCATAATACTGTTTTCGACGAGGAAAAAGTACTGTGAGGTTAACTAAATTATTTAAGAGGTAATTTATAAGTGAAATGCTCCCTATTTCCCAGAAAAAGTCCCAAATCCCTGGCAATCCCACCCTCCAAAAGTGGTGAACACCTTCCATGAACCCAGAGATCCCACATTTGGGCGCGTCGCTTTGTGTTTCTGACTTGTGGAAGAGGTACCGAATCAGGAGAGAAAAGTCAAGGCCCTTGGTCCCACTGTATGGTCTCTTCTGTGAGCCTCGGACGCCTAAAAGGACGGAGCCAGGTGTGGAATCTCCTGCGACCCACCTCCTGGGCTGGCTGACAGGGGTCTCCGAACTCTCGATCCCTGTCCTCCCCTCACTACCCCCAAGCGTCGCGTCATCCCTCGCGGTGTCACCCACCGCACACCTGGACGCCCCTAACATACCAAACGCGCCTAACAGCGAACGGATGCGCGGGCCCGCGCCGGGACCCAGACGACCTGGGGCCCAAGTGCGTCAGGAGCAGGGCAGGAGCAGGAAACTTTTCCACCCCGCGACCTCGGGAGGCCATCCCGCTCGCGCCGTCCGCGGCCTCCCTACACCAGCTTCGAAAAGCTCTTTCCAAAACGAAACAGAGTGAGGCTCCGCCACTTCTGAAAACCGAGAGGAGCCCCCATGGCGCTCTCACTTCTGATCTTATGCCCCGCTTCCCGCCCAGCGCCTCGCCCGCGCACCGGGTCGGGGCCAGGCCCGCGGCGCCTGTCAGGGCCCGACGCCCCCACTGCGGCCTCTCGAGAGCGCCTTACCTCCCGCCGGGGAGCTCGAGGCCGGTCTGTGCGCACGGCGCAGGCGCAGGCGCGACGGGGCGGGGCGTCACGGGGCCGGGCCGGGCCGGGGCCGGGCTCCTCACTCTCCCGCCCCGCTGGGCCACGCGGGCGGGTGGGTACGTGTCCCGGCACCACTCGGGACCGCTGATCTTGATCTTGATTTACGTTGTGAGGTTGTGACACTGGAGCCAGTAGGAAAGAGAAGCACAAGTGCTTTTTAGGTATGTGTGTTGTGTTTTAAGACAATTCACATTTGATTAGCCCTCTGCAGTTTGCAGTTTTCCTGTTCCTTTTCCTCTGCTCTTCCTAGAATTTTATTGACGGGCTGGTCGTGTGTTCTTAGCAATTTACTTGTGTTGAAACTGAAGCTCAGAAAGGTGTTCTCCCCTCCACCCCTCCGTCCGCCCCCAAAAGCCCTCCGAGGTGGACAGGGCGGGAGTGATTTTTTTTTTTTTTAATTTCAAAGTATTACGGGGGTCTACAAATATTTTTGGTTATCTTAACTGCAACAGGCACAGAAATTAAAGCTCAGACAAATTGTGATTTCCTCCAAAAACTGGTGCAGTGCTTAAGACAAATGTCCTTATCCCAATTTTATAAATAATGACTCTGAGGCTCAACAAAGAGTTTTGAGTGACTCACTCCAGTTCAGTCAGTTTGAGACAGAGCTGGAACTCCACCTGGGTTTTCAAATTTCCTTCCCAAGTTATTCCAGTTAGACCAGCCACGTGAACAAGCAGGTGGCTAGCTTTGAAGCTCTGTCCAGGTCACAGGTCCTTCTCTGGATGGCCTCACTTCCCAACTCAAACTTTTTTTTATATGCATCTGTGAATATTCAGATGACCTGCTTAGCATATATCCACTAATGGTTTTGTCCTCAACCACAGCTGAGAAAACTCAGTTCTTAGGGCCTAGTGGAGTGGGAGTGGAGGTAGAAATTATGGACCAGGGAAGATCAGGGGCCTGTGGTACCTAAGAAAGCCTTAAAAGACAATTTCTAAAATAAAGCACAAAATCTACTAAGCAATTTGGATTTTCTTTGGGGCCATAAAGGATGCTGATGTTTGTTTTACAATTAGCATTAGGAATGAGGTGTTTATCAAATTTTAATTCTAAAGAGAAAAATTAAAGCATTAGGCAATACCATGGGAAAATGTCTTTTAGGCAAGGGTCAGTTAAATAACATCTTTTGAAGTAAAGATCATTTGTGTTAAGTTCTTGTAAGTACAAGGTCAGAGATAACCAGGTCCAAGGGCATTTGTCTTTCAACAATGTCAGACTTTTATTGATGCTCTTTCAATCACAAAAGCCACAAGCTGTGTGAAGTTCCCAAGGAAGCAATTCTCCTTAGTACTGTCCATTCACTGGGTACTCAGAGCTGCTAACACACAGGCTTAAGCTACTCTACAAGTCAGTCATTACTGCAAACCATACATAGCAGTATACTTAATATATAAATGTTATCGATTAAAATTTCCACATTAGACAAAGTAACATTTAACATCAAGAGAAAAAGGGGATTCAAAAGGCGGTTAATTAACCAGTCCAAGGAAAGCAACATAGACAAGAAGAATGTCCTGGGCTGATCTGGTGGATTGTCAGTGAAGCTGCCAGCATCTTGCAAAGAAAACTCTAATTTTGGCAGGGCCTTCGGGCAGCAGATGCCTAGTTGCTTATATGAGGGACAGCAAGGGAGCTACTAGGGAAAGGAGTGTACCCTCTGGAGAAGCCCTGTTCCTTTTTGGCTTTTGAGTCGTCTGGTGGGGACTAATAGTAAAGGGTTATGCCCTTTTCCACTTAGATGTAGTCTGTAAATATCTGTTGGCATGATGCCTTTTAAGATGGAGTTTTTTTCTAAGGATACAGCCACTTATGTCAAGGATGCTCTATACAGTTCTGAAAAAGCTACCTCAAGTATAATAGGGAGGTGTGGTACTCAAGGATTCTAAATTTGAACCCAACATTCTAGATTGCTATAAGCTAGATATGTCAAGGTAGCAGATAAAACTTTTAATCCAACAGTTGGTTAGCTTGATTTATAATCTTTAAATATTTAGACATATGGTATGTGGACCTCTTTTTGTACCCTGGGCAGGTCGTTAGGGGCAGGCCTACTATTATACTACTAGCCAACATTTTCCTGAGGTCCTAACTGAATGCATTAAGACTAAACAAAGCAGTGTGTGTGTGTGTGTGTGTGTGTGTGAATGAAAAAAAAATCTTTTAAAGTATTATGATGGATTGCTTTTTTGAAGAACCCATAGTAATAAATTGATACAAGTTCAATAAGGTGGCTAGAGAAATGGCTTTCTTGAACAATAATCACCGATTTAAAAATGTAATGGGAGAAAAGATCACATTCAAAACTAACAAAATCAAGTTTGTGTTTATAAAGAATTATAGGACCTATTTGAAGAACTGAGAATAATAGCTAGATGGGGAGTCGGGGCAGAGGGAGGAATTACCAAGGGACATGAGGAAACCTCTGGGGGTGATAGGAATGTTCATTGTCTTGATTGTGGTGCTAGTTACATGGAGGTATATGTATCTCAAAACTTACAAATTGTACACTTTACATATGTGTATAAGTTTTTATTGTATAGTAATTATAACCGAATAAAGCTGTTTAAAAGGAGGGAGTAGAATTAGCTTTTTATTGAATGTATTCAATGTGCTAAGCACTTGGCTAGGCACTTTACATATAGTATGTCATTTGATCCCACCATCAACCTCAAAATTAGATAATATAATCATCCCCGTTTTACAGACTAGGAAATTGAGGTTTAGAGAGTAATTTGCCTAAGGAAGGTCAAGATCTCATATACTAAATGACAGGAGTAGGACTCAAATCTTTTCTAAAAACAGTATTTGTGCTTTTAACCTCATCTCTATATTTCCATAAAGGACACAAAGACTTGAATATATGGAAAAATAATACACTATTTTTTCCTGAAAAGAAAACTCAGTATTGCAAAATTATCAATTTTCCAAACTAATTTAAAGATTTATTAAAACCCCTAAATCCCATTATGATTTCTATAATAAAATATTTTGTTAAAATCCCAATTGATTTAGCAACTTTTACTTTCTCTTCTTGGAATGCCATTTTTTCCTACTTTCCCCCATGCCAAAGGAAAGAAATTAGTCTTCATTCTTTAGGACTCAACTTAAAAGTCATCTCCTCTAGGAAGCTTTCCCCAGCCTCTCAAGTTAAAGCTCCCTTATATGCTTCTATAACAATCAATCTATGCTTATCCCTATAATAGAGTCCTTATCATACTTAGAATTTCTCATCTTCTTCTCTGTCACCCCACTAGATTCTAAGTTTCTTGAGGAAAGATATATGCTAATAGTTACTTAGAACCTAGTTCCTGGAACATATTAGGAAAACAATATATGGTCTTTACATGAATTAAATCATTTTTCTACTAATATTAATAGTATAACGTATATGCAGAAGCTGAGATGAAATTCAACTTTGGCATAATAATATGGATCTAATAAGTTATCTTCCCAGCCCATCCATTTTCTGGAAACTGTTTCTCCCATCTGAATGCTACCAGTTAGGAGCCTCTGGCAGTTATTTCATACAAGCATGACCCCACATCCTTGACCACAGTGAATTGATCTAGAGCAGACACCTGACTCCAGCTGGAACAATAAAATACCGTTCCCAGGAATTTGAGTTTGGAAGTAAGATTCTAGCTTCAGTCTAGCTGGTTTCTTGAACAGAGAAGATGCTGACAGCCAAGCTTTTGGTGGCCATTTAGTCAGTTTGGGTTTCTCTAATAGAATACTATGGACTGGGTGGCTCAAACAAGAGGAATTTATTTCTCACAGTTTTGGGGGCTGGAAGTTTAAGATCAGGGTTCCAGCATGGTTGGGTTCTGGTGAGGCCTTTCTTCCAGGTTGCAGGCTGCCAGCTTCCTGTCGTAACCTCACACAGTGGAAAGAGGGCTAGAGAGCTCTCTGTGGTCTGTTTTATAAAGGTACTAATCTCAAGACCTAATTACTTCCCAAAGGCCCACCTCCTAATACGATAACATTAGGGGCTAGGATTTTAATGTAGGAATTTGGCGGGAAGAGGAGGGAAGAAACATTTAGCCCATAGCCCCGCGTTCTTCACTCTATAGATTAGCAAATCAGAGGAAGCCATGCTACCCATAGATCCCATTTGTAAGTGTGGAGGGGTGAATATATATAAGTCCTAGGTCATGAAATTTTTTTAAAAGTTGTTTTTCTACTGTAAGTCATGTTCAAAAAAATATTTTAAAGCCATTGCCTTCCCTCTAGATTCTTTTTCTAGCCGTGAATTATCGAAATATCTACTGCAGTTCTGAATGTGTTCTATTTCTTTGTGCATTCTATCATTCCAACCATCTTGTCAACTGAGACTGGGAAAAGTTAAAAATAAAGTGATAATAGTAGTTATCTTTGGGATGAGATTAACATAGGGTGCTTTCTGAGGAGCTGTAAATGTTCTATATATTGATCTGGTATGATTACATATGTGAAAATTCATCAAGCTGTACACTTAAGATTTGTGTACTTCATATAAGTTTACCTCAATAAAAAAGGAAAACAAAGAGCTAGCAATTCCTTTTTTTTTTTTGAGACAGGGTCTCGCTCTGTCGCCCAGACTGGACAGTGGCATGATCATGGCTTGCTGCAACCTTGAATTCCTGGGCTCAAGCAATCCCCCTGCCTCAGCCCTCCTGAGTACCTGGGACTACAGACACGTGCCTCAGGTGTGTGCCACCATGCCTGGCTAATTTTTTTTTTTTGTAGAGACAGGGTTGGGGAAAGTCTCACTCCCCCCCACCCCCAGCTGGTCTCAAACTCCTGGCCTCAAGCAATCCTCCCATCTCAGCCTCCCAGAGTGCTGGGATTATAGGCGTGAACTGTATCCAACTGCAATTGTTGATTTAAAACAAACAAAACCCTTAGTAATCAAGGAATAGATACTTCCTTAATTTTTCTACGTTACCTCCCTGTGAAGTAGTGGTGAGAAAAGTAGCATTAATCTGTACCGTTTTTAAAGCCCTTGACTCCTTTGAAAATGTAATAAAAAGCCATGGAAGAAATAGAGAGAGAAAAGGAGTGAAGATGATTAGTTGCGCAAAAAAGAAACAGTTTGGAGCAGAAACTCCTGTTATCAGTTCATTCCTGAGGCTTAGTTGCATGTCTGGTTACATTCCTCCCAAGTCTTCTAAAAACTACCCCTCTTTTCCCTTTAATTCCTTTAACTTTCAGTCAAGAGAGTGCTAACTATTGTAGACACAAAATCCCATTTGTTTCTACTATCTTATGATACCATTTTAAACTTATCTATAATTATTCACTGACTTCAGTAGTTAAACCTCTCCACTGTCTGCTTTACTGTCAGGACCACACACACCATCACCAAACAATCTGTTCATATGTATATTAAGGTTCTAGAGACCTTATATCAAACCAAAAGGAGTAAGGGCTGCAGACAAACAGTAACACTAGGACTCTCCACTCATCTCCCATTCACCAAGTAGGAATTTGGTAACATTTTACATGTACAGTGGCTTCAGTGCCCAGCCATCTGCTTATAAACTTCCCTCCCTTTTTTCCCCTCTCCCACTTTTTGTTCTTCAGATTAGCTAGTTTAGTTATTCTCAAAACTTAGTATGCCTAAGAATTATTGCATAAAATAGTATTTATAAACCATGCTTAATGGACCTTATGGGCAATTTAAAGAATTTTCAAGGGTAATTTTGACTATGTAACTTTTGCTTTATTCGCTGACTTTAATTCCTATTACCCATACCCCTTTACCATCCCAACTCACACTCAAAGATGCAATTTTACACTATGCTTTCAATCAGAACACAGTAAACATATTTAGCATTAAACTTATATTCAATGTTATTTTTGCTTTGGAAGTTTACAAGGCACCTTGGATTTTGTAGTACCTTAGTCATTATTATCATGAATATCAATTAATATCACATAACAGATATACAGACATGGAAGTTAATACAAATTCCACATGGGCCCAACCTTGCTTTCTAACTTTATTTTGCATTACTCTTCTTCACACATCCTTTGTTCTAATCAAGTTGAAATTCTCAGTATTCTTTATCCTAATCATTTCCCTAATCCTACCCTGTGCCTTCCACCTGGAAGATTCTCCACCAATTGCTTCTCCCTCTCTGGATATCCAAATCCTACTCATCTTTTCATGTTCATCCCAAATATTGCCTCTCTTAATATTTCTAGAATTACTAGATTTAATGTCTTCTTCTTCCACTTTATAATGTGGACTTTTGGGGTTTTTTGAGACATCACTGTCTACATTTTAGTATATGTGCTGCCGAAGCGAGCACCACTGTCTACATTTTATTACAGTAATTTGGTAAGTGTCTTGTTGCCCCTCCAGTGCTTTGCAACCTTTCAACTCTCTGTCCAAAGTAGTAATAGTAACAACGTATTGGGTGATTATAGCATATGGATACACGAAATGAATGTCATAAATGCTTTAAAGGATGAAAGGGAGGAATTGGGAATATTCTGTTATAAGGTAACTACACTACCTATAAAATGGTGTAGTATTATTTGAAAGTGGACTTGGATTAGTTGTAAATGTATATTTGCAAACTCTAGGGCAATCATTTAAAAAATTTCAAAAAGAAGTATAATTGATATGCCAGAGAAGATAGAAAAGGAGGTAGAATAAAAAGAAATGAAGGACATATGCAACGAATAGAAAACATTACAAGCACGTAGATATTAAACCAAATATATCCATAGCCACTTTAAATGTGAATTGTCTAAATACATCAATTTTTTGACAATATGATTTCAGAGTGGATTAAAAAAACAAGACTCATTCAATCCTATGAATCCAGGAATATCAACATCCCTATTTCATAGTTGAAGAAATCAAGCACGGAGAGGTTAAGCAAATTGCCCACAGCCCACATTGGCAGGGCTGTTATCAGAACTCAGGCAGTCTAGCTGCAGAGCCCAAGTTCTTATTACCATGTTTTATTCCTTCTCAACAATCAGAATTACAGTGTCAAATTCTCCATTTAACTTTGCATGTATAAATAACTTAAGAATCTAATCAATTCCTTTGATATCTGAAGTTACCAGAAACCATTTCTTGAAAAATCAGGAGTAGCATATTGTGTGCAGATCACTCTCTGGTTATTCATGACACTGGCTCTTTTTCTCCATAAAGAGTGAAGAGACTTGCATGTTACTACAGAAGTCACACTTATCTGAAAGAGGCACATTTCAGGATAAAGTGGAATCTTTTCCCAAGAAAATAATTTCTCCTTCCACAACAACAATTTAGTATTATTTTTCTTCCATTTGGGTGGCACTCTTAAGATTCTGGCAGGAATGTAGTGTGTAATATACCAAAATCAGTTTATGATCTATAGTTTGCAATCAAGTTGTTTCCCCCTGCCATGTGTTTTTATAAAAATTTATATATACCATATACTCAAAAATCTCATACATTATAACCTTCTGTTGTGAACAATAATCAATAAAGCATTTGATTTTGAAAAATCAAA
>VBSM01003204.1:23405880-23426743 GCA_008086735.1 Cheirogaleus medius
AAAAAAAAAAAAAAAAAAGAATTGAGATAGAGAAAGAAACACTGTGCTGTATTTGTTTTCTAGGGCTGCCATAACAAAATACCAGAGACTGGGTGGCCTAAACAACAAAAATATATTTCTCTCTTTGGCTTGTAGATGGCTGTCTTCTCCCTGTATCTTCACGTTATCTTTCTTCTGTGTCTGTGTTCAAATTTCCTCTTCATGTAAGGACACCAGTCATAGTGGTTTAGGGCCCACCCTAATGACCTCATTTTAATTTAATTACCTCTTTAAAGACCCTATCTCCAAATACAGTCACATTCTGAAGTACTGGGGTTAGAACTTCAACATAGAAATTTGGGGGAGGGGACAAAATTCAGCCTATAATACATGCTAACACTACTTAAAAGAAAGCTGGAATAGCTATATTAATTTCAGACAAAGCAGACTTCAGAACAAGCAGTATTATCAGGGATGAAGAGGAGCATATCACCTGATGACAAAGGGCTAAATTCTCTAAGAAGACCTAACAATCCTCAATGTGTATGCACCTTTAACAGAGCATCAAAATATTTGAGGTAAAACCCAAGAGAACTGCAAAGAGAAAGAGACAAGGCACCTTGCAAATAGAGTATGAGAACAACAGTGCAAAAATTAAGTTCATGAAAGCTTTCATTTCTTCCAGGGGCAGCAGGATAGTTATAGAAGAATTGAGATAGTATAACAATAGGGCAAAATTACTTCTGAGGTACCAAATATTTCTAGTTTCCTGTTGGAGAAACTGCTGGAGCTCTCTTTTATAGGATTATAGGATCTATCCTCAGTCCTTTGACAACTGACACTCTCGCCAGTAAACCTTTTAATCCTCCAACTAGTGGAATACATTTAAGGAATTGAAAATCGACAAAATTCACAAAGAGCCCCACCCTCCCTTTTCTCATCCCAGCAAGCCCCAAATTTCATTGTCATACCCCTTAGAGGATTTCTTCCCCACTTCTGTAATCTTCAGTGGTTTACAGGAGATTTTTGAGTGGTATTTATATTTTCTATATAGCCAAAGACACATTAACTTTACTATTTCCTTGGCAGATTATTATTAATACTAAAGAAAGAAATGTTGCTTGTTTCGTGGAAATAAATTGATAGGCGCAGCAACCGTCACTTTACTTATATAAGTGAACATTTCAGAAGAGAAATGTTCTGAACCAGAGCAAATGGCTTTAAGTACGGAAAAAACCTGAATCCCTGTACTTTAAACATTAAAGGACATAATTGGTAAGCTTGACTCTTTCCGACATCTGGTAAATGCCTTCTTATTCATTCAGTCAGTCAGTCTACAACTGCCAGCACGCTAGCCACTGTGCTAAGCCTTGTTAATTGAAAGTTTAAAAAGATCCTGTTCCTGTCCTCAAAGGGCTCACAGTCTGGAGGGAAAGACAAACATGATAATAACCACAATAAAATTAATAAGTGTCATATTAGCCAACTCTACAAAAGGACTATAGAAAGAATCAGAGAGCTGGTAACTTAAGAATATAGTCAATACCTAGGCGTCATTAAAGAAGGAAGGAAATAGCATTCTGAACAGAGAGAACATGTGTAAAATCCACAAAAAAATGCAACAGTGGTATGTTCAGGTCCCCCAGAGTAGGGGGAGCAGCAAGAGGAGCACCCAGACTCCTAAATTCTTGACTTAGGAAAAATAATGTCAGTGGCTTGTGTGTGCAGCTTTCTGCCAGATGGTGTAGCACCTGCCAGGGCTAACAGATAAACAGAGAGAAGGCAGGATGAGTAACTACCTCAGGTGCATTTATCAAAGTTCATATCAATTATGTTTCTGTTTGTGTCAGATCTGGTCATGGTGCTATTTAGTTTCAAACCTATGTGTGGACCCTCCATCTAAGACACACAGCACCTACAGATTACATGTAGTAGTGGTAGCTTCTGAGATCCTCCACCAAATTTTTTTTTTTTTTTTTTTTTTTGAGATGAGGTTTCAAGCTGTTGCCCAGGCTGGAGTGCAGTGGCTACTCAGAGGTGCAATCATAGCACATTGCAGCCTCCAATTCCTAGGCTCCAGAGATCAATCTTCCTGCCTCAGCCTCCCAAGAAACTGGGACTACAGGCATGCACCATACTGTGGCCAGCTTCAAATTTTAATTTAAATCTCCAGCCTCACAGGCTACCAGTTTCTGAATCAGGTTCCTGTAATTCCTCAACATTCCATCCACTTTCTTGCCTTTGCTCAAGCTATTTCTCTCTTTGGAATGCCTTCTGCCTCCTTTCCATTGATCAAAATGTTATTTCTCCCTGAAGATCCACCTCAAATCTCTTCTCTTCCCCCTAAACTTTCCCTTATTCCCCCAGCCTGTGCTCCCACAATATCTTCAGTTAACTTTGCTCTGTATTATAGTCATTCACATATCTGTCTTTCCAATTAGAGCAAAACCTTTTTGAGGGTAGGGACTTTGTCTTATTTGTGTTCCCAGCACCTAATAGATGGCCTGGGATATGGTGCTTGATAAATATTTGTTTTAAATGACATATTTATCTTATCACCTGTATGATCTCATTAGTGTCTTCTCCAGATTCACAACTGAGTTCCTGCAGCTGGGCAAACCTTCTGAAGCTCAGTTCATCACTGAGGCTAAGATCAGAGGAAGAAAAAGAAAACTACCTAAGGCATATATGTTCACAACCCTGGCAGCACAACAGAGTCACTTGTAGACCTTTTAAAAGATATAGTTGCCTGGACCCTGCCTTCAGAGATTCTGATTTATTTTTTCTGGAGCAGAAACCAGCCGTCAATATAGTTTCTCTAGGTAATTCTACAGTACAATCGGTTTTGAGAACTATAGACCGAAAGGGCAGATGGTAAATAGTCACCAGGTCCCATATATAAATTAGAATAATTTCTTATTTGCTTTTCACAGAAAAATAGAGCTAAAAGAATGGAGGCCACATAACTGAAAATCTGGATGAAATTGATCATTTTCCAGAGAAATTTTTGCCATCAGGAGCCTGAGTTATGCTGTGGGAGGAATCACACAATGGGCATGGTACTCACCTGTGTGTCCCCACTCAGCAAATCTAGGATGTTGGTGCTCTCCCTCATAGACAGACGTCTTTAACACAAAGTTACAGGAAGCCATAAAATGAACCGAAATCAAAACACCAAACACCAAATCATCAATGAAGCTATGAAAGCTTGAGAGTTGCCGGTTCACTTGAGGGTCTCCAACACGGATGTCCCCTGTGGCATTCAGTGACATTCAGTGAGTGGAACAGGAGGGCAGAGCCAGACACTGTGAGGAGGGCCCCACGTTGCACAATTCAAAGGGCACCAAGCACATGTGTTCTATGTAAAGAGCACCCCCTGGGACTGTATAATGCTGCATCTCAGCACAGCGATTTTTCCAGTCCTCAGACCTGAGAGATTTCTGGTGGTGGCTTCCACCTTGGTTCTGTTCCCCAGCCTTCTTCTGGCCTGGGATGGTCACTCTGAGCCGAGGTGAAGAACTAAGAGACTCCTCACCAAAATTTCTCTGCTGGAGTCTTTTCCTACCTGATGATGTCTTCATCAGAAATTCCGCCTAACTGGCAGATCTTGTCAACACGTCCTTGATCCACCTGGTGGATTCCAGTTAGACTTGGTCCCTGCATGGGTCACTGCAGCAGAGTTTCAGAAAGGACGTCATTTCCTTCTCGGCATCACTGTCCCTCTTCTTTTTTCTCATTAGTCAAAGTGTCCACACAGAAGGAAAGTACATACTTTATTTTCAGATTTCGGCTGTTTTGAGATGCGTGTGTGTGCATGTGTGTGGCCCAAATCTAACAGTCTAAGGGCAAAGAAAGAGGTAAAATGAAGCAGTATTATCCATTAAAAAAATTATCCCCACACCTGCAAGAAAGTAGGGACCTTAAAAATGTTGGTTTCCATTGTTTCTGGAAGATAATAAAATGAATGCAGTGATGATGGTGATAGTGTAATCTACTGAGTAGCTTTCACTTTTTATATTTTTTAGAGTGTGTGGATAGAGCAACAGGGTCTTCAAGGTTAAGGAGGGGATTTTTTTTTTCTAAATGAAGTTGCTGTAAAAATAAAAAAAATAGGAATTTGGCATGAGAAAGTGTTTTGTAAACCTGAAAAGACTATATAAAATATATGGAGTTATTATTTTCATAAGAGATGTACAGACTGAATGCCACAAGGGTTGAAGGAGAGAAAGAGACCACATCGTGTTGTGGAAATAGGAGGAAATAGCGTCTCACACTAAGTAAGGATATGACCCTGCACATAACTTGACTTGCTCTCTGCTTAGGGACCATGGTCCCTACCCTGACTTCAAAGCAAGGCTGGCTGTGAAAATAGAATAAGACTTGTGTGTCTGCTCTTGTGAACTATAGAACACTATACAAATGCAAAGTGATATTATTATAGCTATTACTGGTGATGGAGATATTATTCTTGGTTTTGAAGAAATTGGTCAGCATTTAACAGACATAGCTGGTGGGGGAAGTCCTTGCCAGGAGAGGATGAGGACTGAAGAGGTTTCTGCCAACTTTCTTGGCTGATTGAAAGTCCCTGTACATAACAGAGTTGTTTTGGAGCATTTATTGACACCTACTCTGTGCCCAGGCCAGTGACAATGCTGGTAACACAATATTGAAAAGAAATGCTATCTGCCTTCAGGGAGCTCAGCTTCATTTGGTTCTGAAGAAGGTTTCAAATATCAGATCAAGAAGTTTATAGTTAATTTATAGGCAAGGGAGAGTCACTGAAGTTTTTAGAGCTACAGAGTGACATGATTCAGGCTATACTGACAAAATACAGTCCTTAATTCAGCTTTCAACCAGGTTACCATCAAGAAGTATTTTAGGTTAGCAGATGACTGAGCTCCTCAACCCTTAGCCTTCAAGAACTTAGAATGTTATATCCCTCTAAATAGCTTTAAAAACAAACAAACAAACTTGTGAATCATGGAAGTGATTGTTTCCTTCTTTGCAATAGCTCTTAGAAAGTCTAAGCCAAATTTAGCAAGTATTTAGGACTTCAAAGCAGGAATGTGAATCCTCACTTATCCTGGTCTTATTAATATTTTTCCCACATTCGCTTTCTTTGTAATACTTCTCTTGCTTCTGTAAAGTCCTGTTGAATTATATGTAGTTTTGTAAATCACCTTTAATCTTTTCTAGAATGAGGTAAACTATAACTATTTAAATATTTCTTTTTAAAAATTTCTTATTCAATCAACTTTTGATAAAGATTATTTGAAATGTCCTCGGGGGAAATTTGCATGAATGAGGTAATGTTACAGATGTTACTTTCTGGCAGCACTGCTGATCCTCACTTTTAAAATTTGGGTAAAGTCATATATAAAAGAACATTTGAATATAATGTGAATCTATTGGTAACAATATTCTTGCATGTAGAGTCAAAGTTTAAATTTTGTTTTCAATGGAATTTAAGAAAAATGCAAACTTAAAACTATCTAAATCTTTGTTCTTGTGTGTTTTAAAGTTCTATTTAAGTTTAAATGAAAGAGCTAAGATTTACAGCTTAGCAGAATATTAGAAGATAGAATCTGTTATCCTGATTGTTAAAATCATACATATAAAAGTTCATTTGAAATGGAATGAAATCTGTTCCATTACTAAAAGATATTTGTAATGCTTGGATTACATTGCTAGATCAAAAGAAAGGAAGGCATAGAAAAGTCTGTATATATTCCTATATTCAATCTACCTTATCACTTTAAACTTGCATTTTTAAACATTTGAAAGCAAGATAATCTTTATGAATTTGACAGTATTAAGAATATTTTTCTCCATTAAAAAATCCCTCTTTAAAGATTGCTTTCAGGGCCAATTTACAAGAGCCACTACTGAATCAGTTTTTGGTTTCTGTGTATATCCTTAATCTTTGCTTTCCTCTTCCCTGCCATCCCCCCACTCAACTGACTAGATGGGTGATCAAAGTTCATCTTTTTTTGTTTCTAACAGAATTAAATGTTTCTGGAAAAGTTAAAAGTCCCTTCTTTAAAAGGCAATGACTTTCTACCTGTGAAAAGAAAAAGTGAACTTCAGAAGAGAATTCTGGAAGTGAAATTTAGAGATGTTCCAAATAAAGGCAATACAATATGACTAGAACTAAAATGTTATCTTCCGCGTCTACTACATGGGGAAGAGGCTCCCAAGGGGCATGTGTTAGGGATGACTTACTACAGAATTTTACCCAGACTTTTGATGAACAGATAATTACTTCTACATTAACTAATTTGGAACATAGAAAATAAAATATCATCCAGTTGATATTACAATTTAAACATGAGCTCAATCTTAAATCTGATAAACCAATAAATAAATATACCTGCTAATAACCCAGGCTAGAAAGTAAATGATGAACTTACATGGCCGATGCATTTGTAGTGAACACATGTTGCTTTCTGGAGATCACTGCATTCTTTTCTGTGCTCAATAACCTGATTAAACTTTGCCAGAGGTTTACCTGAGACTGACTTTCCTGTCCTTTCAGGCTCAAATCATTTCTTTATTTAGAAAATCAGGACATTTGTTTGTTTCTATAGTTCAAGCACTTCTTCTCATCCCTATGCTGTCTCAAAATGTCTCAGATGATTAACAGTCTGACTTTCTTGCACATTATGGTATGCCATATCTGCATACATATGGTATGCCATTTATCTGGTCTAGAGAGTTGAAGTCAGGCTAAGTAGGTAAGGGGGCTTTTCCTTTCTCCTCATATATCTTGAGACACAGTTCTCTGCTCTTGTGGTTTGTGTGACCCTTTTGAGATCCTGTTATGCTTTCATTTGCACCAGAAGAAAATGGAAATCAAGTTGACATTGAGTATAAAATGTCAGAACTAGAAAAGCTATTAGATCAAATCCAGATTCAGAAACAGAGTGGGATTTAATCTGTCTTGTTTCTTATGGAGACAGGTACATTGGGTTATATCAAAGAGAAAGCTATTAAACATTTGGATCATATACTGACTCCTCTGTCCTAAGTCTATGCTCATATACAGCAGACTTTTGATAATAATTTGTCTTTCTGTGTAGATCTGCCTATAGATAAAGAACATACTTATCAGAGGATTGAAGTCCCTAGCTATTAATATAAGTGAATAGATGATGACCTTTTTGGTTTATACATCAGAGCTTGTTAGTGGGTGTCCATCTGAGAAAGAGAGAGACAGAGAGACAGAGAGACAGAGACAGGGAGACAGAGACAGAGACAGACAGACAGAGGGGGAGAGAGAGAGGGAAAGAGAGGGAGAGAAAAAGATCAATCTATCCCTTCTCACCATGCTGCTAAATCAGGTTTCTGAGTTATAGCCCTTGGAACATGAAGATCACACCAGGGGACTGCCCCTTCACGGCCCCTTTGGGCACCTAGCAACCCTTCTCCGTGGGGTACTCTGATTCCATCTTGTTGCTAGTTGTCCACCAACACCTGCTTTGTGAAGACAGTCCACCTCTTGGTTTGCAAGGACAGACAAAAAATACAGCTACTTCTCAAGAGGCCATTACTGACCACAATAGGTCTTTTCTTCCTAAGAGCAAAAGCCAGAATCCTTCCACCTGTTAACACCTGTAAATCTTCTGAAATGCTCGTTGGAACAAAGACTGTTGTTTCTTCTTTAGACGTATGACATGAAAATCCATTTTTACAGTCATACAATGAAATATGCAGCTGTGCGGAAAGCTTCAGGAATAAAGAAAGATTACAATAGACTTCTTTCCAAACCTTTTAGGGATTCTTCAAATGATGGTGTCTAATGTGAGAGCTTGATACATGTTCCAAGGACTGAATCCTAGGCCTTTACAACAACTAGAAAAAAGGATTGAAAATGCCTAAAAGCTCTAACACCCACTTTAAAAAATCCTTCCAAATTATAATTATTGAAAAATACTATTTGGAACTATATCATGATTAAGGAAGCATCTGAAAATAAAGTTGCTTGGCAATTTTGCATTACTCTCCAACTAAAAAATCTGTTTAATGGACTTTAAAATGATTTTGTATTTGTTTTTTAAAAAGTGTGCATCTCTATCCAGTTTGACAGCTTAAGTACCAGGCTCTAGCCAGACAAAATCTGAAGTGACTAAAGGCAGTGCTTCTTAAATAAAAGCAAATTGGAACTGCCATTCCAAATCACTACCATCTCTTCTGCCAAGACTAGATTAGCACTCACACTCACATCTGATGAGGGAGTCACCTCGAGCTTGCAAACAGCCGGTTTGGATCACCTTGCAAGTGCAGGGTAAAACCAGAAAAGGTTCCCAGAACTCTGTTCTCTGGCCAGCCTATATAGAATGGAGAATTTGGTAGAGGTGATGTGTTCAACACTTGGATACATTTTAGAAGACAACTAGAGCCTAGTTTCTTCTCTTGTCTCTAGGCCAGCCCAAAATAACCAAGCATGCGCCCTCGCTGACCTCTAAAGGTAAGTCACTATTATGTTTCTTACTTGCTCTTGTTTTACATTTCTCATTTGTCTCATTCTACCATCTGACTTCGGTTCTGCTTCTGTTCCTTTGGAATTGGTGTTTGAACTTGGTTTCTTTAGATCCTGGATTTTCTTAATAGATTCCAACTGTGTTTATGCTGCTGGCTCTCTAGGTGCTAGTCCACCCCAGTTCTTGCTCTCTGAAGCTAACTTCCAGCACAGTCCACTTAGCCGTCTGGTTGGTCTGTGTGTCTGTAAGAGTATATGTCAGTGTTTGGTGTAGGGGGAACAGGGTATATGCACAATTTGGATAATCACTGGAGGGGGAGGGAAGAGGAGAAGGAGAGGGAGGGGAATAGGGGGAGGGAGAGGGTAGAAGGGGGAGAGATAAAGAGAGAGAGAGAGATCTAAACAGAAACAAGGGGAGTGAGAAAGTAATGCATTTGCTACTCCTTATTTACCATCCTGAGATTTGAGATAAATTCTTAATTAGGTGTTTAGTTCCCTGCCAAGCATTTTATTTCAGCCCTCAGATTTTGCTGCCACCTGGTGCTAAAATGTTCCAGGTAGTGATGACTAAATAGTTGGGCAAACTCCAGAAAGTATAACCTAAATTCAGAGATAACACAAATTAGAATAGTGAATATTTAACATAACAAATAAAAGACGTGACATTTTAAAAAATAAACAAAACTAGCTGAATATAATAAATAATGAATGAATATGGTATACGTATAATAACAAATTTATAAAGACGTAGTAATAATAAAGTATTATGTAGATACAATATATCATCATTTCTTAGAACTATGGTCCCTATCTGATTCCCATTTGAGCTGTCACTCCCCAATGTGACAGAATGCTTAGTGTTAATACACATTAACAACAAATAATTTCTCTCAGTTAATGGCTTCCCTAATTGAAGACAGTTTGCTGCCTACTCCTTCTAAATTGAGATTGGTTAATTTTGCCCAAGGTTTATTTATATTTCACAAGGTCTGTTTTTTTCCCTTTTGCAGCCTTTATTGGTCTGCCATCTCTCTCCACTCTCCATCCTGCCACCATTGTTCTCCACTGCTTCTCCAAGCAGGGTCTGCTTCCATCGCTTCTGATTTTTCCAAAATTATGTTTTGTCTCTATTTTTCAACTGTCTGTGTTGGAGTATTTTTCCTTCCAGATGATTACATATCATTCATCTAACCTTTAAAGAAATGCTGCCCTATTGGGCTCCCAAATGGAGCAATACTTTACTCTCTTAGCATTTGAGTCTCAACTATTGAAGGACATAAGAATAATTCCCTAAGGTCTAGGCAAGAGAGGAGTTCGGTAGTACCATTCATCTGAGGCAGATTATATTTTCCAAAGATGACCAAAGAAATAATTCACATTTCACATGCTATTTTTACAATGTGACTTTGGCTCTCCTCCCATAAAGAAGTGGAATCTATGTTCTTTTCCATAGAATCTGGGTGGGCTTATGACTTTGGAAGAAGTGATGCTATGTGACTTCCAAGGTTAGGTGATAAAAAGTGATAAAGTTTCTACCTGGCTCTCTTGGGTTGCTCACTTTTGGAACCCAGCCACCAGGCTATGAGGAAACCAAAACTAGCAGGGACATGTAGGGACACCACATGGAAAGGTCATTTGTACTTCTTCCAGCTGATAGTCCAACTGAGGTCCCAGCCACAGCCAGCATCAACTGCAAAGGTACCTCCTGATGACTGCAACCCCAGCCATCAAGTTACCCCCAGTCATCAAGTCACCCCCAGCCTCCTGCCTTCCTGGCTGAAGCCCAGACATCAGAGAGCAGAAACAAGCCATCATTACTGTGCTCTGTCCAAATTCCTGATCCACTGAAACCCTGAGTACAATAAGAGTGTTGTTCTATGCCACTACATTTTTAGAGTGGTTTGTTATACAGCAAGCGCAATGGAAACAGTACCCCATTTAGTGTGTTCCTCACAACCTGTGAGCAAATGTCCCAAGATGGGTGCAGATCCCAACTCTCCTCTACCAAATACACAAGTTCCTTGTCATCCTGAGGCATCTCCCTTAATGAGAGCTAGAGCAGTCTTCATCTCCTTTGTTTTTGAGGGTCTTATTTCTGACATCCCAGAAGCCCCACCACTAATCTCAAATTCAGATTCTCCATTTCTCTCAGGAAATCTGGGGCTTCATTCTGAGTATTTCTGTCTCACTCATTCCTGGACCATTTTTTTACACTGTCTGTCTGTCTTAGTCCATTTGTGTTGCTATAAAGGAATACCTGAGGCTGGGTAATTTATAAAGAAAAGAGGTTTATTTGGCTCATCGTTCTGCAGGATGTACAAGAAACATGGCACCAACATCTGCTTCTCAGGAGGGCCTCAGGGGTCTTCCACTCATGACGGAAGGTGAAGGGAAGCCAACATTACATGGCAAGAGGAAGGAAGCAAGAGAGAAAGGAGGAGGTGCCAGGCTCTGTTTGAAAACCAGTTCTTACAGAAAATAAGAGTCAGAACTCACTCACTGTCATGAGAATGGTTCTAAGCCATTTATGGAGGATCCACCTCCACTACCCAAACACTCCGACACTGAGGATCAAATTTCAACATGAGACTTGGTGGAGCCAAACAAACCATATCCAAACCAGAGCACTGTCTTTGGCTTCTCATTCTGTCATCTGCCCCTGGCATTCTTATGACCTTGGGATGAGTGACAGTGGGAATTTTACTTCTTCTTAAGAGACTCCAACCTACCCACATGAGTATGACCTCACCTTCTTGTTCTAAGAAGACAATTATATCACCGATGACCCACTATCAGTATTTTCTAGACTATACAGCCCTAACTCTAAGATAATAACAATATCTAAACTTTATTAAGATATTACTATGTGCCAAGCATTGTGCTATGTACAAGCATTTCTCCATACCCCTTTCAATCCTTTCAACAACCTTATAGAGTAACAACTGTCCTCCTTCCCATTTTAAAATGAAGAAAGTGAAGACCAGAAAAGTTAGGTAATTTTCCCAAAGCAACACACTCTGAAAATGGTAGAGGGGAATTCAGATGGCAGTGGTGTGTCTCCAGAGCTCATGCTCTTAAACACATGTCCCATGTACAGGACATTAAACAGCTAGCGTGCATCAAACCAAGCCCAGTCACTTAAATGTCTATTCCAAGGTTAGGTGAAGATCTTACTTAAATGTCTCTCCTGCCCTTCTCTCCCTCATAGCTTCTCATTTCTGCACATAAGGGCACATAAATCTCCACAAGAATATGCAACTGCTTCTAGGTGAAGAACATCCAGTTTAATTTTGTACAGAGAAAATAAGCATTTCTCCCAAACAAGCAACAAAATCTGTATATGAATAAATCTGGCTGCTAAAACCTAGCCAGGACAATTTATATTATAGCACAGTCACTTAGCTTTTTGGGCTAAAATATCTGTGTTTAAGTTGCATCACAGATCTTCCCAAGAACAACAGGCAGAAACTTGTTTTATGTTTGTGTAACTAAAGGATGGATTCAGGGCTTTGTCCTCTGGAAATAAAGGATAATATGCCTCAAAGTGTCTTTTTTAGAGCAGAAACAGCTTACCACTCTTTAATACAGTGTTTTGCATTGTTTTATTTGCCAGTGTAACTGGGCTGGGGCAGGCTTCCTGGGAGCAGCCACAGCTCTTGCTCCAGGCCTGCTATTGAAACTGCCCTCAGCACTTTGACATACCCCTAGTATGAGTCCACCTCTTCCACGCATGGATGAGAAATGGATATTGTACTGAAAATTCCATGGGACTAGTGGAAGAGGTTTTATATTACAAAATCATATTTCAAACTTAATAAAATCCCATTTAAATATTTTCCACTGTGGACAGCAGCTTTCCTGTCTCTTCAGAAATCTTCCCCCTTTCCCCACAGTTGTTCTGCAGACTCACACTCCTCTTCAGCTCCTCATCCCAAATCATGATCTAATAGAATTTTTCAATAGCCTTTCAAAGACTCAGTTTAGTGCCAGATAAGTGGCAAAACTCATTAGTTGAATCAGGTCATGCAGAGGCATGGTCTTTTTATTTATTTTTTATTTGGAAATTAAATATGGTTAAAGAAGTATGTATGGATACCAAGTGACAAGTGGTGGATTATGCTGGATTATACTATGTCAATGTGGATAAACTGAGAAATCCATTTCCTAGAATTCCATTTTTTGTATGATTTTGATATAGAATTGGCCAAGAGAAGAACTTGTGCTTGATTTGAAAGGCAAAAGTGAAGCGGTTATCATTACTCTCTAAAGGATGTTGTGATCAGATGTGATGGATACAGAGGTGCCCAGTGGGTCCATCTTGTCATTTCTCTCCATTAACATTTAAACATGTCTCTCCCATCTTTAAAAATCTCTTCTTTAATGCCTTGTCCCCTTCCATACCACTTTCTCTTCTTTTATGCTAGCTGTGTTGATTTTTACTTTTCTCCTCTATTCTCTGCTACTGGCCTCCTCCTCTCTAAAACTGTTCTCACCATTCTTCTCCCTGTACTCATTCTTCATAGTCTAATACTATTATATGCTGATGGATATCAAGAATATATCTACCTAGATGTCTCCTCTGAGTTTCATACCTGCATATCCAATGGTCTGCTCATCACCTCCACCTGGATGGCAGACAAGTACTTACAACTCAATATGTCCATAACCAAACTCATCATATTTCCCCTCAAAATTGTACCTCCTTCATACCACAGTGAATAGCACCATCATCCACTCAGGTTTCCAAACCAGAAACCAGGTTTGAAATCTTCCCACTTGCCTCCTTCCCACTGCCACTCTCCTTGTTTAGATTTCCTTTATCTCTTGCCTAAAAGAATGCAGTCTTCTTCTAGAAGTTGTGAAGATCCAATGATGTAATACAATTAGAATGCACCATACAAACATTATGGTTTATCTTCAGTGTAGAGTTATATTAACCCTGAGAATGTAGGCAATAAATCCATTTTATAGGAAAAGTTGTAGCCAGTAATGGATTAAGATGAACAAGATGAAAACACACATGCACAACAGTGGACATTTTCAGTGTGTTAGACCCGATGGCAATGCTGTGCATTCCATAAATATTTATTAATTTCCTACCATGTGCTAGAACTGTGCTTGCAGGAGAAGCTTCCATGGCATGGATTCACTATGTACTTGTTCTGAGTCCAGCACTGTGTGACATGCAGGGGATGCAAAGAGAAAAATTTATGGTCTCTATTCTGAAAGGCACTCAACTTGCTTCAGTCACTGCCCATGTTAAATGATGTCACAGATGGTCCATAAGGCCGAGCTCCTCCATAGACCGTGTTGTAGTGAAGTTCCTTCCACGGCCTACTATTTTCAGAGAACAAATTAAGTGCAGAGGGTGGAAAAAGTGCCCCCATTTCAAAGTCAATCTAGAGACATATGTAGGCTGTTGTCTAGATGCAAGGATTCTTTTCCAGTGACACATAGGAACCACCTCCTTGAGACGTGAATTAAATTGCAAGCAATCTCAGTAATGAATTCAGCCTTGCGCTTGGCTCATTCCCAGAACCTCTGGCTTAATTATGAGAAGAAAACCTATTTATTCTGGGACATCACCACTTTGGGATAAATTCCTGGAAGCTATCAGAAAAGCAAAGGGAAGATCTTTCTCAGAGTCTCTGCTCTGAGTTTCTGAGAAAGAAGTGTTTCATGCTTGGCCTCTCAAGTTGCTTTTAGTTTCAGCCCGTGGATTTGCCCCTTATTTAATTCCCTTTGAACTTAGGTCTCTCTGTCCATTTGAAGGCCTAGACCCCATGTAGGAGACTAAGTCAACCTTTCTTGTGTCTTCCTCAGATATCATCTTTCCCTGAGCATATTCTTCATATTATTAGTTATAAAATACAGTAATAAAAATAATATTAATACTCACATGGTACTTTTCATCTTAGAAAACTCCCTTCATGTGTTTTAGTTCACTTAATCCTAATAGCAACCCAGAGAGGCAGAGCTATGAGGAACCTGAGGGTTACAGAAAAGTAACTTGTCCAAGGATCACACAGCTATTAGGTGACAGACCTCATCAAGAACCCAGATACTCTTAACTCCTGTCCTCTTTCCACCTTTTCTCCCTATGCCTGTTCAGTGGCCAAAGTAATTTTTAGCTCTGATCCACTTCAAAGTTATTCTGAAAACTGAGTAAAACTGCTGATATTGAGAGCCAGGGAACACTGATGTCTGTCCTGAGGACTAGCTTGGTTGTGGGGACCCATGGAGGCCCCCATAAGCCAGGTCCCCAAGGGGACCTACCAAGAGCAAGGAAATGCAGGAGAAGGTCTCCTGAGACAGTTCTTAACCTGGGCTCACACTGAAAACACCTGGGGAACATTAAACACTACTAAAGCCTGGGTTCCAGCCCTAGAGATTCTGATTTAATTGGTGTGGGAGCAGGCTTCCATTTAGCTATTTTAAAAGCTCCCCAGGTGATACTCATATTCTGCCAAGATTCACTGACATTGCCTGTGGGCTTCCATGGTTTCCTTGTTCCTTGTAGGGTGTTTTAGGCCATTTGCCTTGCGGAATACCTGAGGCTGGGTAATTTGTAAAGAAAAGAGGTTTGTTTGGCTCAGGGTTCCTCAGGCTGTATGAGAAGCATGGCTCTGGCATCTGCTTCTGTCTAGGGACTCAGACCCCTTCCACTCAAGGCAGAAGGCAAAGGGAAGCAAGCATGTCACATGATGAGAGAGGGAAGAGAGAGAGAGAGGAGGAGGAGGTGCCAGGATATTTTTCACAATCAGTTCTCTTGGGAACTAATAGAGGAAGCACTTACTCATTACTGTGAGGACAGCACCAAGCCATTCGTGAGCAATCTGCACCCATGACTCCATCCAACACCTCCCACAGGGCCCCACCTCCCATAGGGCCCCACCTCCAACATTGGGGTTCAAATTTCAGCATGAGATTTGGAGGGGACAAATATCCAAACTATATCATAGGGTCTGTGAACTCATTCCGTCTTTCTCTTTTCTAAATGCCTATTATATCAATCATATATAGTCATTACATAAAATCTAGAAAATGCAGATTAATCTTTGGAGATTAATCACAGATATTCCACAGAGAAATAAATCCTGTTAACAATTGGTATCTTCACAGATTTTTTTCTACATATATGTACATAAATAAATTATCCTATACTCTTTCTTTAATCAAAAATGATATACATACTGCTGTATAATATACCTCTTGTCATTTTTTTCCATATCAATGAATTCAAATCAATATCATTTTCAAATACTTTATAGATTTTGCATTGTAGGACTGTATCTCATTTAGTCTTTCATAACAAATAGGATTTTCTTTTTATCTCCATATCTGTTTCTTTTCATAAGAGACACTTGAAATCCTAGAATCTAGTAGGGACGATCAGATTTTGTCGATCCTCTTGGCTTCTGAGCCAACTGCAATTTATCTGGAAGATTTACAATTAATCAAACAGTACACCAATTTGGGAAAAGTCTCTTTGGAGGGAAGTTTGGAAATTCCTATTAACACCCAAACCCCAATAATCTTAGAGAATGAAACTCATGGTTCTACAACCTTAAAATTTTCAGCATGTCTTCAGTTGTTTGAGGTCTTGCTTATCACGTTGTTTAAGCCTAGTTAGCTACCTGGCTAAGCTTGTTGAGGGAGTCTATGTCATAGTGCTAAAAATAATAACTAGCATTTGCATAGCACTTTGCAATGGATAACCCTAATGTTAGGGCTGAGATGCTGGTGCACACAGGTTTTGAGAAGGATTTCTCATGCAGAGATTAAGATATATAAAAGTAAAAAAAATTTATCCTTTTAGAGGAGAGAGAGAAAGAGAGAGAGAGAAGCGAAGAGGGTTGGAGGAAGAGAGCAGGGAAATCGCGTGGCACCCCAAAGAAAGAGAAGGGGGCACCAGCAGCAAGGCTAAGTGGCTCACTGATTTTAAAGGGGATGAAGAGAAAAAAACAGTGCTGGCTGTCAGTTGATAATAAAAGCGGCAGCAGGTAGATAACAAAAACCGCAGGGATGTCAAAGTCCAAGACTTGGTTTCCTGCCTTCCTTGGAGACGGGATCATCGCAGGAGATGTGACTCTGTCCTGGAGATGTGGTTGAGGCTGCAGCTCGTTCTTCACCTGTTTACTCAGGATCTCTGTAAAAGCAGATTCTCAAAAAACCAATTTTGAAAGAGAGAGATTTACATCTCTTTTCTGTCCATTCAGCTTCTTCAGAAGTTGTGCAAAACAGAACTCCTGCACGGTGCCTGTTCGTGAGAGAACTCATAGGATTGATCTGTAACCGTTACTGAGAAAATTGTAAGATTAGGTATTGCCGCCCCTTTCCCCTAATATAAAAATAATGAAAATTAACTGCCCTTTATTACATATCCTTATTGAGAATCAATGTGCCAGGCACTGAACTAGGCACTTAACATAGTCCTCTATTTGATATCTCTCATAAGGTCTGTATACAGTGACATTATTTTCCTGATTTTACAAATGAGACAGCTGAGGCTCAATAAATACGGATTGTGTCGTGGTTTACTCACCAATATATCTCAGAGTCTAGCTCAGTGCTTTGCTTTGTGCCTAGGAGAGGGTGGGTATTCAGTATGTAGTTGATGGATGCAGCAATAATTAAGTCACATGCTGTTTCATTAATTCATATTGTCTCTGGCTGATGCAGAGTTGCTCCACTCAGAGATGTTCTTCCTAGGCCTTCATTCTCCAGCAATGATTATTCGCACGGTAGTGATTTGGTGGCTCATGGAAATGTGTCTGCATTCTTTTCATTCTCTAGGGCAGTGGTTCTCAAAATGTGGTCCCTGGCCCATCAGTATTGTTGTCACTGCTGAGCTTGTTAGAAATGCAAATTCATGGATCACCTCCAGACCAATGAATCAGAATCTCTTGGCATTAGTATCAATAAATTATTTTTAATAAGCTTTCCAGATGATTCCAGCAAACATTAAAGATGAACATTAAAGTCTGAGGACCACAGGGAATAAGTAATTTGGGTCTGGTGTGTTGAATTTGAAGTACCTTTAGGATATTCAGGTGAAGATGTCTGGAGGCATCTGGAGCCTCCAGGTCTGGAGCTCAGGAGAAAGGACTGAGTTGGAGATATAGATTTGGGGGTGGTAGTTGAAGCCATGAATAAGACTGCTCAGGACAGTGGGAAGCATTAGTGCAGAGGAAGGCCATTGACATACTCTAAGTAATAGCATTATTTTAGGAGAGTATATGAGAGATGCTCAGAGAATGAAGAATCTGAGGACATTCTTCCTTGCAAGCAACTTGCACTGGAATGTTTGTCTCATCTTCTCCTCTGGATTATAAGATCCTTAAAGGTGGGGACTGTGTAAACTTTAATAAGTCCCTCAAACAAAAATACATTGCTGCACAGGCTGTGAATAATCAGTGAATTCCTACCAGGATTCTGCTTTGGAGAAATCCAAAATGATCAGAGCCAACAGCAAGATGTTTCCCCCAAAATCACTTATATCATTTCCCAATGGACAGTATGGCAGATTAAAAATAAGTGAATAAATAAAGGGTATCATGTGTAATCCACTGATCTCCATGCTAATCACATTAATCAGAGTGAATTAATTACACCTGAAAACAGATGCAATGTTAAATTCCTTAGAAAATCAATTCATTAAACTCATATCAGAATGCACAGTCAACAGCCCCCATGTTTAGAAACTATCAGCATGATTTGTGGCAACTTCTGATTTACTAACGAAACTGCTTAAAACATTTTTAAAGGCAATTACAATTACTGTCTGGCATTTGATGGAAAGGAATCTTATCAGCATTGTCCCTTGTGTGTCAACTGTCACAATTTTCTAAAAATTTTGAGGCGAGAAATAGGCAGGCTCTACTATTTGCTAGCCTCGATTAGGGTTAATTCAATGTGTGTCTGCAAATAATAGTGTTTAATGTAATCTCTCTAATTACAGATAAAACGCATTTTCAGTCATGCTCATCACTGACAGTATTTTGGGATAAGTTAAACTGACAGCTGCTTTCTAAAGGAAAGGAAAATACAAACCTTCCTTGGGGTTGTGTGGATTTCTCTCTCTCTCTCTCTCTCTCTCTCTGTCTCTTGCATTAAAGTTAAGAAAAGATGAAACTACACACTTTGGCTCTGGATACCAACTTTGGAAATCATGACATAATTTATCTCTTGGAAATTTGACATGTTTTACCAGCTCCTACCCCCATCAATGAATATCTAACTTGAAGTCACTCAACAAGCATTTTCTAAGGTTTCCAGTGAACCAGGCATTGTGCTATTCACTAAGGTGATCAAGAAGAAATGATTCTATCAAACCTGCCCCTCACAATTGGCCCCATGAGCCAGGTCAAGCTTGCTACTATGCTAGACATAATAGTCACAGTGCCCTTATATTCACAGCCCCTCCGGAGTGAAACCATTCAAGCTACAATGATTTCTGAAGGGGCAGTGCCTGTTCCTCCACAACCATAGCTGACTGGATCAGAGACTACTCATAGACACCTGATCCACAGATTGTCCAGGCATCTATAAAATGGCTTGACATGAAAAGTTGAGCTGGATTAATCAAATTTTCTTTCTTAGGAATAGAAATTGGAAAATACTGGATGAGGTAGTTAGGGGTAAAGTTGAAATTAGAAGGTAGTAAGAGAAAATCACCACCTCTGCCCCACCTCAGATCATCAGGCATTAGAGTCTCATATGGAGCACACAACCTAGACCCCTGGCATGCGCAGTTTACAGTAGGGTTCGTGCTCCTATGAGAATCTAATGCTGCCACTCATCTGACAGGAGATGGAGCTCAGGCAGAGCTCAGGAAGTGATGCCAGCGATAGGGAGCAGCTGTAAATACAGATGAAGCTTCGTTTGCTCACCTGCCACTCACCTCCTACTGTGTGGCCCGGTTCCTGACAGGCCACAGACTGGTACAGGTCCACTACCCAGGGGTTGGGGACCGCAGTGTTAGGTGACACATACACTGAAAGGGCAAAGTGAAGGCCAGCTGATAGGAAAACAACTCTGAGATGAGCAAGGATTGCCTGGTTCTCTGCATTTGTTCCAGCATCTCTTTGCAGGGACAAAGAAAGCAGGTCTTGAGGGTGATGGGTTTGGTGAAAGTGGCCATATGGGGACAGAGAGGTGGCTGTGGAGTCCAAAGGAGGACAACTTTGAAGCTGTTGACCACAGAGTCAGAGTGGAAGTTTTAAATCACCTGGAAATTGGGAGGTTGGCTGGAAACAGAAAAGAGTTATGAGAGGTTGAATGATTGAAGTCCATTTTGAGGATAGAGAACGTTTGTGTTTAGAGGGGAAAGCGCCAGAAAGAGATTCTAAAAGTGGAGCAGGGCCTTGTTATTACAAGGCTCAGTGGGTCTAAGGCTGGTGAGGGATAAAGGTTGAGTACTGTGGAGATAGAATGGTGGGGACCTGTGGAGTCAAGGAATCTGAAGAATTAACAAGACAGGTGATAAGACTGATGGGAAGGAAAATGAGGTTGGATCAGAGTATTGGATAATAACTATGGTGCCCAGGTAGAATTCTTACCATTTGCTCATGAGCAAGGAACTGAGGTTGAATGACCCCTGTGTTATGAGAAGGAGCAGGGGTCTGATGACAGTTCTGTGAAGGCAGTTAGAGGTAGTAGAACCACATCGATGGGTGTTCAAATCTTACTAGCTGCGGGATCCTGCTGCCAGGTACTTAATCTCTCCCTACCTCTTTCCCTGTTTTCCGACTGCGCATATCAATGCCTTCTTAGAAAGAGTAAACATTAAGTTAGATTATGCATGATAAGCGTTTACTGAAGTATCTGGCACACATCATAGATGCTTAATAAATGTTAAGTCTCTCTTCTTTTCCTCTCAAATCAAGTACCCTTAGAGGGCCAGTATGGGGGATGGCCAGCATCACAGCAGGGAGTCAGAGATGGGGCTGATGATCCCTGGGCTCACCGAGGAAGCCATGAAACGAGTCAGACAGGGACAGAAAAAATAAAACAGGAAGGACAGTGTGCTTGCAACATAAGCCAAACAGAACACACAAATAAAAATCATTGCTTATGTCAATATCACAGTACAACACTGAGGAAGAATTTTCTGAAGTATTTCTTGAAGAATTTTGTTCATGATGAGGGATGTTACATAACAGAAGGTGCAAAAGCCCTCTTTGAAACTAGGTGGGATTTTAAACTGGTTGGATGAAGGATGGGCCTTCTCAAAGAAGAGTGTTTGATTGAGATTATGGACCATTTAAGCCTCTTAGATTTTAGTCCTTTCAGTTTTTAGCCTAGCCCTGGAACAAAGGTTTATAAACAGCCTTGCTCATGGAGCAACCTCAGGTGCCTCCTTAAGAGAAAGCACTGGAATGCAAATCAAAACTACAATGAGAT
>VBSM01003204.1:23426843-23471080 GCA_008086735.1 Cheirogaleus medius
ATTTGAAACCCAAAAATTTGTACCCCCATAATTTGCTGAAATAAAAAAAAAAGAGAGAAAGAATTGGGGAGGCTCTGAAATCAATGCCTAAGGCAAAAAACCACGGGTAATCAAGATTATCCTTGGAAAGCACTTAAATCATATTTAACCTCAAAAGTCAACAGTTAGCCAAAATAATGGAAAACAGGGTCTCAAAGAGATATATGCACATCCATGTTCATGGTAATATTATTCACAATAGCCAAGAGGTGGAAGCAAACCAAATGTCCATTGTTGGACGAATGGATAAACAAAATGTAGTATATACATGTTATGGAATATTTTCAGCCTTAAAAAGGAAGGAAATTCTGACATATGCTGTAACATGGATAGACCTGAGGACATTATGCTAAGTGAAATAAGCCAGTCACGAAAATGCAAATACTGTATGTTTCCACTTATATGTGTAGTCAAATTCATAGAGACAGAAGGTAGAATGGTGCCAGGGGAATGAGGGAATGGGGAGTTGTTGTTTATTGGGTAAATAGTTTCGGTTTTACAATATGAAAAAGCTTTCTGGAGATTGGTTGCACAACAGTGTAAATATACTTAACACTCCTGACCTGTACCCTTAAAAATGGTTAAATGGTGAATTTTATGTTATGTGTATTTTATCACAATTTAAAGTCCACAATTAACCTTTTTTTTTTTTTTTTTTTTTTTTGAGACAAGGTTTCACTCTGTCTCCCACGCTAGCTTGCAGTAGCACGATCATGGCTCACTGCAGCTTTCAACTCCTGGGCTCAAGCAACCC
This sequence comes from Cheirogaleus medius, assembly GCA_008086735.1. Lineage (NCBI taxonomy): Eukaryota > Metazoa > Chordata > Mammalia > Primates > Cheirogaleidae > Cheirogaleus > Cheirogaleus medius. The sequence continues at coordinate 23,427,637 of VBSM01003204.1, forward strand.
TCCCACCTCAGTCTCCCATAAGCTGGGACTACATGCATTCCACCATGCCCAGCTAATTTTTCTTATTTTTTGTAGATATAGGGTCTCACTATGTTGTCCAGGTTGGAATGATTAGCTTCTTGTGTTTATCTTTGTGCATTTAACTTATACAGGCAAGAGCCACTTATTTAGCCCTGACCTTCCTGCTTCCTCCCAGTTCAAACCAGACTGTTGTCCCTATCATCCCTAAAGGAGAGGATTAACCTTCTCCTCTTATTTTTTCCCTTTTGGCCAAGCATATATATATATAATTATTGATACAAGAATCTATATTTGAATTCATATACAAGATGGCACTCTACCATCTCTCTCATTCTTACTAGTCATATTTTATAGTTGAGTAATGAAGGTCCTACTGAGAAACAGGAAAAATGGTTTGACTCCTAGACCACACTCGGATGTCACAGAAAATATTCACCCACTGAAGAAGTAAATTATCAGAGCTCCTACATTTGTACTTTTGAGCCGTCAACACACAAAAACCGTATTTGCACTAACTCTGAATATAGGGTGTTTTGGGTGGAGATGAATAAAAGTTGCATTTGCATTACTCGTGAAGAAGGGGTTTCTAAGCAATGTAGTAGTAATGGCTTAAATAAAAAGGCAGAGAGCACTGATCAATCTTTGAGAACCTAACCCTGATTCTTGGAAATTTTGGTTCACAAACAACTAATATCCTATCGTCTTGATATAAAAATGAATATTTCATACCTCTAAAGAATACTTTTAGGCAACAAATTGTTAGCTCAATTTAAATTATATACAGTTGAAAGAAAAATGGAGTTTCATACACTGTGCATGTTTTTATCTCCTCAAAGCACCCAGCAGTGCTTTGCCCCCAGGAAGTAGTCAATAAATGGTTATTGAATTTAGAATGCCCTTCCTTCCAATCAGTGAGGTTTAATATATTTCCTATTCACAATGCCTATTAATTTTTCAGCATCACTAAGCCTTTAAAAAAATCAATTTTGGGATGTGTTTAAGAGTTCACAGCAAATACTATTATATAATAATTAAAAGGAAATTGTTAAATGAAGCGTGCTTATTCAACACACAAATAGCCATTGATAAAATGTAATTTAATTTAATCATTTCAATTTACATTGTTAATGTACAAGAGCATTTCTTTCAAACCACAAGTTAACACACACTAAAGACCAATGCTGTTAGAGGAGCAGAGGAACTTTGGAAAACTCTGCTGTCTGAAATAAAAGCAAGGCACTCTCCATTAACAGCTGGTGGATTCCTGATTTCCGCCCACAGAAGGCATGTTCACACTGAGAGAGCTCTCCCACTAGGGGAAGAATTACCTGCTTTAATACTTGTTGTCCTCTTTTGAGCTAGTGTGGTCATCCACTCTGTATAAACTTATGTGCAACATTAAGACAAAAAAAGGGAGCTGAATCGATAGGTGACTTGCGAGGCCCTCATAGTTGTAATAACTATGGAAGACAGAAGAACATACTATGATCTTTATTTTCAGGACTAGTGTCTGGACCTATTACTAAAAACCTTCTTCATTCCTCCCAACCAATAGATATGATGGCTAAAAAGTCTTTTCCTTAAATCTTATGAGTGTAAAAATAAAAAGTAACAGCATTTCTCTAGGGCTCTGCTTTTTGTTTTGTTTTGTTTTACTCTTCCTTTACAGACATGACAAAAACAAGGATTAACTTTCCAAATACTAATGGTGCACAAGAAGGTTATGTATGCACAGTATTTCTAATTTATTCAAATTCAATTTGAATTTGGTCTGAAGCTATCTTGCATGAAATGTTAGCTTTCCTGATATTTAATAATGTTTATTATGTTTGCATATAAGCTCAAAAAATTAATGCAAAAGTACTACTTTACTCATGGTTATCTTCAGGTAAAATGTAAATATTAGTGGTTATGTTTAAAAGCCTAATTTCCTACAGATGCAGTTAGTTGAGGAAAAAAAAAGACTATGGAAAGGTGAATTAGGTCTTAGTCTTGATTCTGTGTCTAGCTGTTTCACCTTGAGTAACTCTTTACCCTTCATTAGGCCCCAGTATTCTCCTTTATGAATTTCAGGAGGTTGGACTAGTTGACAAGTCAGGCCCCTTCCAAGTCTAACGTTTCAAAATCCTAACATTCCAGGTCCTATAATCTTGATATAAAAATAATAATCTTTCATAAAAGCTCAAACAAACATAATACATGATCAAATATCAGAATGACTCCTGGAAAAAAAAGTACATGATTTCCTATCCGGGTTATACTTTGCAGCAATTAGGCAATTCATTTGGCATTTGTTTGATTGTATAATTTAATGATAATATAAACAGCATAGTTTTGTTATTTTTCCTTTAAAAAGACTAAAGCAAAAATGATTTAAAGCTAACAAAAACTACTGTGACATCAGTTTGACATTCAAAGTTTGTTTCTTAGCAAAATGTCCAAAGATATTTTGACTTGATACAGAGTATATAATATAAAGACTTTTAGACCTAAAAATCTTCAAACATTATTCGAATTTAGCAAAACATAAGCAAAATTTTAATATCAAAGTGCTAAACAGTACTGCCTTAAAAGTCACTGCAAATGAACCATAAAATAACGGCATGGGAAGTGACATTTATTGTACAAATGGTTAATAAAAAGACACATTATAAATATATATGTAACCTGCTATATTTATATATATATATTTGCTTATTTAATTTCTAATTGGTGTACCCAAATCACTGTGAACACCCCATTTAATTACTCTGTAATTCAGCTTCCAGGAGCTGGTGGTCTTGCAATAAATACAGGCAAAGCTATTACAATATAACGTGCATACAAATGTTTATACAAATAAGGACACTATGCAACAAATTATCTCATAATCATATGGCATTAACAGTATAAACATACAAAAGGGAGTACGAACACGGAATGTTGAAACGCAGCCCACTAATCCTTTCTAGTACTCACATTCATACTATTTTTTTTTAAAAGACTTGCTTGCTCTCCAGAATTGTCTCTTTAACCAATAACAAAAATTAAATTATATATATAAAAATCCTTACTATCCCTGGTGCTTACCCTGTATGACCCAATTCCTACTAATTTGCATGTTCTCATCTCAGAATCAAATACTTGACTGACTGCTTCTGAATGAATGTATCAGTCAGTTGCTACAACTGAAGCAAGATTAGGGGACTCTTGGTGGGGTGGATAGAATACAACCAAAACAGTTATATGTAATCTATTTTTTAATCTGATCCTCCTTCAGGACAACTGGACAGTCGAGGCAGGGATCTGGTTCCATCAAGAATAGCCTAAAAGTCTTGGATGGGCCATATCTCAAAAGGGTTCTACAGGGCAGGTGAATCAAGCCTCTGCTAGGAAAATTAGCATGTGTCATTTGCTAACATGACTGCCTCCTTTTTATTTTCATATAAAATAAAGGAGTTAATAAACAAGACTAAGACAACACTTTTAAAAATTGCACTTGTATATGGAAGCAAACAGCCATTATTGTTTTGCTATGTCTGATTTGTAGGTAATCCTCCATCTCTCACCATTTGTTAAAGGAAGAAAGAAATTAAGAAAAGGGAATTTCTGCTTTGTTTGCACTACATATGTACCTTTGATACAGGAAGCGTATTTTAAAGGGATCAATATTAAGACACATCCTACCCTGGCGAACAACCCTTGGCTGTTCTTGTTTTTAAATACAAAGCAACTATAATTGTATTCCCCAGAAAGAGTTTTAAAACAGTTATATTATCCTTTATTTTTTCCTGCTGGGATAGCATCGTCCAAAAGTGCTCTGTTAGCAATTTATTAGAAAACCCTCATGAACTATACCTCCCTGCCACCCCACCCCCCAAAGCCTAAATATAAAACACAACCCCAACACAATATGCTGCAAGTTTTCTGGCTTTAGGTTGTAAGGAAAAGAGCCAGAAAAAAAAAAAAAAGTCTTTGCTTTCTACAGGAGCTACTTTTTCCCTTAAGGAAGGACAGGAACTGGTAGGTGTCCAGACCCATCCCTTTGCTGCTAGCAAGCAGGTGCTAGCAGATGCGGCGGCTCCCTGCCCAGGCTGCTCCTGGTTAGAAGGGTAGGGTGTCTTGGAAGAGCTTTTCAATGATCATAGGTGGAGGCACCAAGTCTTCCAGCTTCAGGTAGAAGATGCGCTGGAGGCCCAGGGTGGAGATCTTCTTCAGTTCTACCAGGGCACCCAGGACCTTGGGCTCGGTGGGCTCCAGAGCCTGTCCCTTATTCTGGTGGTCTTTTAAGCTGCTTGTGATCTTGTTGCATAGCTCCTCCACTCTCTTTGGTTCTTTTAACCCATGTCGTTCTGCAGAGGAATAGAAAAGGGCAAGTTTAGGAGGCAGACACACCTTAAGATACTTCAAATCCTTAATTGAGGTCTGTGTCCTGTTCTGCCAGCTGGGATGGCATTTTACAATCAAAGTGCCCTCCCTCTTAGAGGTTGTTCACGGCTGTTGGTATCAAACAACACCAGGGTTTGAATCCCAGTCCTGCCACTTACTTGCTATGTGCCCTTGAGTAAATCTCTTAACTTCTGAGCCCCAGTTTCCTTACGAGATGAAGATGACGATCATACCCAGTTCAGGGTTTCTGGGAGGACAGACTTAGGTAGATAACACAAGTGAAGCCCAGTTCCTGGTACCTAGCTGCACTGAATGAATGGCAGCATATGGTTATTATTTTGTACCCATTATCCTACTTAGCTCTCACAAAAGCCCTGTCAGAAGGCAACTCTTTTTCAGAGTGCCACGGAAACACATCCAGGCAGCTGAATTAATGTTCCCATCTTGACAGACTCGCTTGAGGGAGGTGGGGAGGCTGTATGTTCTATTTGCTAATGCAAAAGCTGCCCGGCAAGACCCAATTTAAAGTGCATTCTTGTGTTTTCATGATAATCAGCACTATGGAGAATCCAGCTTTTCTTTTCCTTGTCCCCCACCCCTTTGAAACACCTATTGACTACACCTGACACTCTGTACGAAATACACATGTCCTCCCGCTGCGGAGATGGAAAAGTCAAAGAGAAAGGGAAGAGGCCCAGAAGGATGTTGGAACAGGCATTTTATAACATATCAATACATGAATACCGGTAGTTTATATTTTACAAAACAACATATAAAATGATGCCCATGTTAAATATTATGATCTATTTTACGTATAAGGGTAACTGATTTTCCCAAAGTCACACAGCTTCTAAAAGCTGGAATTTGGGCCAGTACAGTGGCTCAGGCCTGTAATCCCAGCACTTTGGGAGGCCAAGGCAGGAGGGTCACTTGAGGTCAGGGGTTTGAGACCAGCCTGGGCAACATAGTAAGACCCAGTCCCTACAAAAAAATTTAAAAAATGAGCCAGGCATGGTAGCACGTGCCCTTCGTCCCAGCTACCTGGAAGGCTGAGGCAGGAGGATCACTTGAACTCAAGAGTTCAAGGCTGCAGTGAGCTATGATTGCATTATTGTACCCTAGCCTGAGCAACAGAGCAAGACCCTGTTTCAAAAAAAAAAAGCTGGAATTTGAATCCAGTCTTCTGAGGCAGATTCTGGCAGAGCAATGTTGCATCTCCCTGTAATGAGAAAGGAGTCTGACCTCCAATACGAATCACTTTGCTTTCCCTCAGCATTTAGATAGCAGAGCCTCTTCTCTAAGGGAAGAGGTTGGCCCCAGTTATTTCAAAGTATTTTCTCTCTCAGTACATTTACATGTAAAATCATAATCCTTGAGAGATGGAACACGTCCTTCTAATGGGAAATCAAGCATTTGTTTCTAGATTTTAATAAATTTATTTATTTTTCTAGTTGGAGATATTTTTGTTAGAATAGTTATTTCCTTGAAGCAAAAGCCAATCAGAAAAGTGAAGCAATTATCCAGACATTTTCCTCTTTTCTTGTCTCAAATAAAAGAGGTCTGGATCCAGGAAATCTATATTGTCCTCAGTTTGGCTAGTTGTGTAAGACTTGGGCAAGTTCTTCCCTCTCTAGAGCCCTGTAAAAAGAGGAGGTTGGATTTAATAACCTCTAAGGTCCCATTCAGCTCTGATGTGTTATAATTACATTACAGTACAACCATGAACACTGCCAGCAATATCTCAGTGGATCAAACTGGCAGGCATCTCGTCTCAATGCAACATTCTACAGGGAAAAGGGCACTGGACTTGGAGTCAGACAGACCTGACTTCCAATTCTGGTTCTATCACTTCCGAGCCAGGTACCCTAATCTCTGTAAGGTTCAATGTCTTCATAGGAAAATGGGAATTACTGAGTGGCAGATAACACACTTCTTAGTGGTATTCTTCTTGTGTATCTTAAATATTACACAATAAATGAAAAGAAAAAGTATGATTATAATAAAACCCACTTCCCTGAGATGTTGTGAGGCTAAACTAAGACGATGTTATGGAAAAATGTTCTGTTGACTGCAGAGTACTACACACATGATATAGTCAGCACCTAAGACAACACCTGACACTTGGCAAGTGGCTGGTATCTACAATGTCTAACAAAAGGCAGTAAAAGTCTCCTAATTCCCAGGCTCTGCAGTGCATGATTTTGCTTTCCCCAGGAAACTATTAGCTAATCAGCCCAGGTGCAAACCTGTCTCCTAGGGCTTATCTTTATGAAATACATAGTCCCGTGTTTCAGTCTCAGAGGAAGCACCCAAGAGTGAACTTTAAGAGAAATTCTGCCTGCACTGGTGTTCCGTCTAAAGTTTTATTTTTCCCCCAAAAGCAAAAAAGCAGGCTGCAAATTTGGCAGTAAATTTCAAGAGCTATAAAACGTTCATAGCCTCTGACAAGTAATCCCACTCTTGGGAATTTATCCAAAGGAAAAATTTAACAGAAAAATAAACTGTGTATGCATGGAGACATTTGGTATATTACCAAAATCAATCTCCCCCCCTCAAACGAAACAAATAAACAAAAAACTGGAAAAAGGTAAACGGTTGAAGAATAGGGTAACTGTTAAGTAAATGATGGTACATCCATATAATGGAAGATTCTGTAGATATCAAAAAAGACAAATATGAAGGCTATGAAGCAACATGGAAAGTATTTACAACATTAAAGAGTAGAATATTAAATCATATCTAAGATGTGATTCCATCTATGCAAAAATGATTTCTGCATATAGAGAAGGATGAAAGGACACAAAAAAGTGAAAATACTTATGGGGTTGTTGGATAGCTTTTTCCTTTCTCTTAAAATTTCCAGGTTAGTGCTGTTTGCATAATAATGTTCAAATAGCACAAGACAGATTTGGTCTTTTGTGAAGCCCTCTACTAGCTATAACATGACCAAATGTCGTCTTGCTAATACTAAATTCTATTAACACTGAGATGTATCAAGTTAGATTCATAACCCAGGGAGAGATGCTTTTCTCAGAATAAAATACCAATCCATTGATTTAATCTTTCCCTTCCTTTCAGTGTCTCGTATCTCACATAATATTCAAGATCCCATATTCATTATTAGGATAAAGAAACTGAACAGTGTGTTGGCTGTATTTCGGGAGGGGGCTGATTGTGGAACCTTGTAACCAGACTTTCTCATGGCCAAACTCACAGAAGGTGCCGCGGAGTTTTCCCTGCTCTCCAACCAGTTGCGACTGCTCAATAACTATGGCAACCATTATTTATTCAGTGAATTCAAGTGGAGATCGATACCTCCTGCCAGCTGGATCAACTCTAGGCCTGGAATTCCTTGAGGAATTCAGAGACACTCCTGTTAGAAGCCAAAAGCACCTCAACCCTTCTTTGTTGTTTTGAACAGCCACTGGATTTGTAGCTTCTTTACTTTTTCAAAAGAGCTGAGATAAAATTTAGTCTCCATGCAAACTACTGCCAGCAGCCAGCAAGATTTTCAAATCACTAGGGAGTCACTAAGTGTCTGGGACCTTCTTAGTAATTTGAAATTCCTTAAAACCCAATCACTGACATTTTAGTTGAAGGGATCTCCTTTCTTCTTGCAGCTTGGTAAACATGGCTGCAGAGCTGATATACAGAGAGTTCATAAATTCTGGGGAAAATCAGACATTTGAGTTATCCCTCTTCCTAGAGAATTATACACAGAGGATTTTAGTTTAAGATCTTTGTCCACCAATAAAGGAAACAAGCTTCTTGGTATTTCTTGCATATTGATTTACATCATTTTTATCCAATACTTTAATATTTTAACTCAGGCTTCATATATTCAAAACTTTAAAGTACAACTTACAGAAATGGTGAAGTAATAAATTTATGTGTCATAATCATTGTATATATGAATTGGAAGAGATTTGAGCCATTTAATTCAAATTCCCACCTAAGACAAGAAATCTCCACAACAAGGTGCTACAAAGAGAGTGTCAGACACCAGCTGGACTGGGAGTTAACTATTTTACCCTAATAATAAAAACATATTTAATAGCACTTTCTATTATGCTCTTTTACTTAGATTATTTTATTTCACTCTCACAACAATCCTGTAAATTAGGCAGGACCATGATTATCTTTAATTAATAGATAAGAAGGCTAAGGCTCAGAGAGTTAAGTAACTTGCCCATAGTCAAAATTAGCATGTGGCCAATTTCTTTCACTCCAAGTCCAGAGATATTTCTATTATACTAGATTGCCTTCCATCTTTGAATGTCTCTAATTGTTTGAAAGTCTCTCCTCATCCTAAGATGAACTAGCCTTCCTATAACTCCCTTCTACCTTCTGTGTACCTAAGTATCTAATTGATTAATTACTTCTTTCAACAAATATTTATTGAGTACCTATTCCATGGCAAGCAATGTTATAGCCAGCAGACAACAGATCACACTCCTAACCTGCGTGTGGTGTTAACATCTAAAGACACTGTTGGATTGCTGTGCATTTTAGCTATCCATGCCATAGATCTCTGCGGAAGGCAAGAGGAAGGGAGGTAGAGAGCAGGAGCAGAGGGGAGGCAGGGGAAAGGGAGAGATTGATTGAATGGAACAATAGTGCTATTTAGGTCTGTATTCATGTTTTTCTATCTTCATCTGGTTAAGATCTACTCCTCCTTTAGATCTCAGATCAAATATTTCTTCAAGGAAGCTTCCCTTTTTAGCTCCAGTCTAGATATGTTCTTCCTATGGCACTCTACTCTTTCCCTTCACAAGACATAACAATTTGAAGTCAGGTATTTATGTGATGATTGCCTGCCTCTTCCATTAAATGTAAGCTCCATGGTGGCGTGGACTGTATTTGCTCAACATTGTATCTCCAGCACCAAGCCTAGTACATGAGAGACACCCAACAAATATTTGTTAAATTAATACATAAATGGAGGCTCAACGACCTGTAAAATGCCATTAAATAAATACTAAAAGTAGAGGTTGCTTAGAATTAATACATAGGTTGGGAGTTATTAAGAACCTAGCAACAGTAAAAAACTTTATAAACTCTAAAACCTACCACATCTTTAGAACCAGATTTCTTGGCTGTAAATCCTGGCTCTACCATTTATTAGCTGGGTGACTTTGGCTGTATTTCCATACTTGTAAGATAGGGCTAATAACAGTACCTGCCTTATAGGTTGTTATGATAATTAAATGAATTAATGCATGTAAAGTATTTGGAACAATGCCTAGCATATAGAAAGCACTTAATACAGATTTGCAAGTATCTTCTATATCTAAAACTCAACTCGTTACCTGCTCCTTCAAATCAGGTACTTCTTGGAATTTGTCTGTTAATGATATTGTGATCTTCCCCATCACTCTCATAATCATCTCTAACAGTTCCTTCCCTGGCCCATCATATTGAATCTGTTGCAAGAACTCAGTTATTATCTCTGTGATGTTCCCTACATCTATCTCCTTCTCTCAAGACCCACTGCCTCTGGACCAGATCTTCAGTATCTGCTACCTAGATTGTTTTAATACCTCTTGAGGGGTCTCCCTGCTTCCCATATCTAGTGCAATCCATCCTAGGTATTTCCAAATTCACTTATTAAACAACATTAAACAAAATAACACATGTACAGCTGTTGGTACAGTGCCTGGCACCAAGTATTTAAAAATGGTAGTTATTATTAATTTAAGAGAATCCTAATAACTAATAGGTTTCCTCGTTCCTTGCTGCTTAAGGTGTGGGCCCTGGACCACATCAACATCACCTGGAAACCTATAAGAAATGCAGCATCTCCAAGAGTTCAAGACCAGCCTGAGCAAGAGTGAGATTCTGTCTCTACTACAAATAGAAAATTTAGTCAGGTGCAGTGGTGCGCACCTGTAGTCCCAGCTACTTGGAAAGGCTGAGGCAGGAGGATTGCTTGAGCACAGGACTTGGAGGTTGCAGTGAGCTATGATGATGCCACTGCATAGCTGGGGTGACAGAGTGAGATTCTGTCTCAAAAAAAAAAAAAGAAGAGAAAAAAAGAAATGTAGAATCTCAGGCCCTGCCCCAGACCTACCTAATCAGAACCTGCAGTTTAACAAGATGCTCAGTGATGTGTATGCACAGGAAAGCTGGAGACCCTCTGCTCCAGTCAATCCTAGTGCCCATAAGATGCTTGACCCAGTCTACACCTAGCGTTCATCTAGCCTCTGTTTGTAAACCTCATTCCCCAAGGCAGCTTATTCCACTTTCAAATAGTTCTGTCTATGAGAAAGTTTGTCTTAGATTGAGCTAAATTTTGCCATCCAATATATAGTTTCCAGTTCTGCCTCTTGGGCTCTTATGAAAAATGTCACATTTTCTTCCTCATGGCAGGAAGCAGGGGAAGAAGAAAAGGATGACAGTAGCCATCAGCAGCCCCACCAAGGAAAAGTAACTCCTCTTTTTGAGCAGGTCTAGGGCACAGGCTAACTCAGTGACAGCAATATAGCTGTAGCCAATGGGGAGGGAGAGGCAGGCTCTTGGAGAGAGCTGTGTGTGTAAATCAAACACCAACAAACAAACAGGACTTCCCACTCTGAAGTCCACTGCCTTTTCTGGGAAGTCATCTCGCTGCTCCCTCTTATGTCATGTATAACATCCCTTACTGACGGGCAATCCCAGAGACATTGCACCCACGCTGGTCAGGAAGCCACAGCCAGTCGGCAGCCTGTGTTGAGACTGTAATAGTGTTTTTAGTCTGACTGTCTTTGATGTTTTGAAGTATGTGTCTGTCTCTCTGTCCAGTGGGACCACAGACTCTTTGAAGGTAAGGGATTGTGTCCCTTGCATATAGTAGATGCTCAATAAATATGTACTGAATTAATGTGAATTGAAATAAGGCAATTATCAAGAATTCAGACTATTTTCTAATAACAGTGGTAGGCTAAAAATAATTAATTCAGATTTTTCTAATTTGCAAGACTTTCTGATAGTCACAATTAACCCATTCATTCAATGAATCTTTGCCATGTGTCAGACACTTCTAAATGCTTAAGTGCTAAAGATAAATAAGATTCTCCCTGTCCTTAAGGAACCCACAGTCTAGTGGGTAAAGAAAGACTCAAAGAAATTCCTTAATACATGTGTATATGCAATTTTAGGGATGCATGAAAAATTTTATGGGTTCTTAGAACGGCTGGCTCTTTCTAAATGTGTAAAACAAATAGAATAATAACAATGAAGGTCTGTTTGACATTTTTTTCTCTGCAAAGTACACGTTAGCTCAATCTTTATAAGAAACCTGCAAGTAGATATCATCATCCCTGTGAGAAATGAGAAAACGGAGACTCAGAGAAGGCAAAGAACCTACCCAAGATCGCACAGACCTGAACTCAGATCTCCACTCTCCAAATCCTATGACACTTCCCCAAACCCCTGTTTTTGTTTTTAAGTATTTTGCCCTGCCAGGATTCATATTTAGTTTTCCTTACAGCATAGCTAATGGCTATATTTGATGCAAAAACAGGGTAACCAGGTAACCATTCAGAGTAAGTAGGGGGAGCTCTGGAAAGACAGGTGGTGGAGGGTGTGGCAGGGTCAGCCACCTGTCTGGTCCCACCATGTCACTGTTTCACTGCTTTCTGGCCCTGATTCTGATCTCCTTTCTCCTCAGTCTCTTTAGAGTTCATGTTTTAATAAGACTAGGAAAAAGACTACAGGCAGAAGAGAAAGGTGTCATTTTCTTACCTGAAAGAAGACCTGAGTAGGGAAAAGAAAGCCGTGGGGAACATTATTTTAGTGTAGTGACTCACAAAATGGCATCTGGGCACTTAAGAGTCCCTCTGTCATCTGGTTCAAAACTACCTTTCCAATCGTATTTCCCCTATCACTATATGGGAAATGCACTTTGCTCTGAGGTTAAGTCATAATATCAGGCCATAAGGTAAATATCATGTAGAATCAGTTTTATCCCTCAAAAGCCTTTAAATTTCCCAAAAGCACAGGACATGCTCACAGCACTCATCACCAGAAGCAGAGAAACCATGACTCACAGTGGATTCCTATCTTTTCTCTCATGCTCACTCAGGACATACAGTCATGGAGTGTAACTGCCTGCACTCTTCATTTTTCTCTTCCTTCTACTTGGATTATATATGTGATTTAATACATGAATAACGCAATTCCACTGGACATGTGTTTCCCCCAAAATGTGCTGAGGTGTTCCACTGCCATGCCCTTGCTATTCTGTTTCCTTGGAATGTCCTTTGTATCTTTCCATGTTCAGACGTGACCTCTTTGGGAGGTCATTCATGATCAACAACTTCCACCTTTCTTCACCCCTAAAAAGTTAGCAGTAATCTATACTTCGCCCACACTGAATCAGTCCCTTTTAATGACCTATGCACGAATCACCATATATCAAGTTCATTATATCATAATTACATATGATTTCCTGGTAGAGTATATACTTCTGGCAGCAGAATTCATGCCTGGCTCATCTTTGGATCCCCAGAGACTGTCACAGTGCCTGGCACATAGTAGGCCCTCATTACTTAACAAATGGATATTTATAAAGTGGTAATTTAGTGCCAACTTTCTGTTTGAAGGACTTCATACTTATTAAACATAATTAACTGTGACCAGATATCAGCTCACTGGTATCCCATCAGAAGGAAAAGCCTTTTTGGAGATGTGGTACCAGCAAAATGTCAACGGTTAGGGTGGATAAACTGGAGACCTAAAAACATCTGAAAACCACTACTGTGGGGAACTTCCTATTTACTGTAGGAAAGGGGAGTGATCTGAAAGAAACCATTTCCTGCTCCGCTTCATCACCTAGTTTTTCATGAGGGGGCACAGAGAAAGGAGGAAGAAGAAAAAAGAATTAGGAAAAAAAAAAAAAAAGAAAAACTTATGTTTGTGCAAAGCAACAATACTGTCCAGATTCTTAATACTTTTCCTGCAAGCAAGACCAGTTTAACCTCTAACATCCCATTTACCTTTCATGAGTTTTTCTCTGTGTTAGGTAATTTTGGGATGAATTTTTGAATGCAAATAGCCCAGCTGATACTCTCCGATCACCTTTTATGATCAATGGAGCTTATTCGGAAGTCAAGATCCATAAGAGCCCATATTCAAATGAAAGTTAATATCCACAACAACGCACATTTTCCCCAGGCATCAACTTTTTTGCTATTTCCTGCTGTTTTCACACATTTCAAACCCCTTTCCAACCAGCAAATCAAAAGAGAGTGCTGTAAGGTCTGGAGAGGAGGGCTTATCTTTGTTGTGGGTTATAACCACAGCGCCTATAACAACCTGCTCTGCACAGTCTGGCAGGAATGAGGGCAGAAACTGGAGCTACCCCACGGGGCTGGCCCAAAGACACCACCCCAGTAAAGTACTTGGCCCATTTTAAGTGCTAGGTAAATGCGGTTTTATTACTTTAATATCATTGTCCTCCTTTGAGCCTCTCTCGCAAGTGCCCAAGGACATATTCACCAAACATACTGCCTTCTAAAGCCAACATCTATTTCCTCATGCCACTGAATTTGATTTTGGACTATCCAGGGTTCCCAAGGGGAAGGGGCAGGCATATGCCTAATTTGAGGGTGTCTCTGTCACCATCACTCCAAGGGGGAATGCAGGTGGATTTAGTGCCTATCCTGAATCCAGTTTGGCTACATCACCAACCTAATTTTCTATAACCCTCACTGCTACCCCATGGAATAGATGTGATTATCCCCATTTTGCAGATGGGGAAACTGAAGTTCAGAGAAATGAAACACATTTCTCAATACTTATTAAATAGAGGACCCAAGATTAGAATCTGGGGTGGATTCCAAAGTCCATGCTATTTCTGTCATGCCAAACTGCCTCCTTCCCCAGCAAGTCTTTGGAAAATTTTTATTTATGCCTGGATTCTCGCCCCTTCCATTTTAGTCTGGAGACATCCTCTGCTTTTATGAAGGACTAGCTCCTGTGATCTCTTCCAAGGAGACCACCCCCACCTGCTGTCTCTGGGCACTTTGAACCCGCTCCCATATCTCCACAGTGGCGCTTAACACCTTATATCACATGCAGTAGCCTGCATGTCTTTGTCCACCAGGGATGTGTATTATCATCTCTGAAAACCCAATGACATGGCACACAGTGCCTAGGTCAGTGAACATATGTTGATAAACTAGACTCAACATCCATTTCTATAGAGATGTGGCAATGTACTGGTTTTATTTACAGAAAGCCAAGGCTGGCTCTAGTTTTCGTTTTTTGTCTTTTTAAAATGAACTAAACTCCATACTTTCTAGCTTTGAATGTTTAACAGTCCTAGGAAGAGCTAAATGGTTTTGAAATTGAGCAGAAGAGCTTTAGTTCAAAGAAAGGTTTTGAATCAGTTTCATTCCAGTCCTGCTGGAGTCATATGCTTGTGCCTTAAGTGTGCTTATTTGTTTCAGGTGTTCCAGGATGCCATTTGAAAATCCTCCAAATGGAATCCATACTCTTTGCTACTGCCTAGGTTTTTGTTAATGGCTCTCTCGGAAATCCCTGGCAGCTCCATCCAAAGAAGTGGGTTTCTCATCCAGGACCAAAGACCAGGAGGAAGTCAGGTTTCAGTTGGAATGCTGAGGGAACAAGCTGACTGCTCCTATGCCACTTCCTTTTCTTTGCAAACTGTCATCATGCAAATGACGAACCAGCCTAATAACCTTTTATGGCACAAAGACACATCTCACTTTAGCTAATAGGCGATGGCCCCCAGAAATACATGTAATCAATGCTTGGGCAAACCAATGCACACTTCTGATGAAACAGAAAGAAGGGGGACATCTGTACCAGAGGACACATTTAGTCCTCTAGAAACTTACTATCAGCCAAGAGTCTATCAGATGTGAACTTCAGCCCTCAGCCCACAGCGTAGCCTGTGCTTGCATCTGACCAAAAGGACAGGGATGAACCCCAGGCCTGGCTGGCCTCTTCTGGAGCCCCCACCCCCAGCACTGCCCCCCTTAGCCCCAGTCTGCCCAGAAAGGATCTAACAGGAAATTCAGAAAGTATGAAGGAGCAAAGGGAGCTGGGCTCTGTTCTCAGGAGCCACAGGGAGGAGATGTATTCCTTTTCTTGCCCAATATGCCTTCCCATCACCCTGCCTTGGGATCTTTTATCTCCCAAAAGATAGAAAGGGGTAGATGTAGAGAGGCATCAAATAGAAATTGATTATGTTTTAATGTTTTATGCTCTGGTTCTTAACTTTAAAAAACTGTTGAGTTGAGCTATTTTGGCTTTTTACAAATATCCCATTTTCTCTGTCCTTTGCCAATCAAAGTTATTAAATCAAGTTGTATTTTATATGTCTGTAGTTCTTTTTATTGGATCACTAGCCAGCGACTGGGGAGAAGGGACAACTCGTCACCTCTGCCTCCACAGGAATGGGCTGGTTAATATAATCATCTTTGGAAACCCTTTGTAAAATAACCCTGAAGCAGCTAGTCCAACTGTCAACAGAGCTCCAGTGAAAACTTAGATTTTTATATGCTGGGTTTGTTGACAATGGTAACCCAATAGTCTAGGAATCCTCTTTCCTAGAAGTTCATGACAAGTAGTAGATGCATGTTTCTTTGTTTAAACTAGGTTAAACTTAGCAGATTTCAGAAAAATGGCGATTGAGCCAGCATCCCCTTAACAAAGGAAAGGAGAGAACCGAGGATGTGGTTTTGGCAAGGTGGTGCTTACCTGTGATCATGCTCAGTGCTGACAGGCAGGCTAAGGCTTGGATATCAAGGTTCAGGCTCTGCAAATTTAAGGAAAAGTCTTTAATAGAGTCGAGCCACTCCCCAAATCCACGAAGGCACTGAAGTCGATGCAGGACAAGTCCATTGCAGAACACAAATTTATCTTCAGCAGTGTTTGACCTGGAGGGCGAGGAGAAGAGACACATTAAACAGGTCTGTCCAGCACGATAACATCAGAGGTGCCCAGACAGCCATGGGGCAATGTTTGGAACCCAGCATGGTGCTGTGAAGCGTGCCTAGACACCCACAATGAACCATCCCCAATGATCTTGGGGATAAATAACCAGCACCACTTGTCTGTGCTAATGTCCTTGGTGAGTGTCAGCCCAGGGGAAGATGGGATGTGTGGCATCTGCTGTCTTATTGCTAGAATCAGTTGCTGGCTTGCCCTGGGACAGGACATGAAGGACCAGGCACTCACTGACTACAGAGGTAAAACCCAGCGCACTGCCTCTCTCTGCGATGAACATGAGACTGTTTTTCAGGGCTCCTGAGTCAGGGCTTGCCCTTCATTTTCTTAAATGTCAAAAACCGATAAGGCCTGAGGCTAGACACTACAATTCCATTGTGCAGACTCTAAAAACATGAAGTCCCCGCAAGTGCCAAAAGTCAATCACAAACTAAAATGTGGCCTAATATAAAACAAGTCCTTATTTTGTACTATCTTTTTTTTTTTTTTTTCAAGAGATGGGGTCTCACTGTGTTGCCCAGGCTGGCCTTGAACTCCTGGGCTCTAGAAATCCTCCCCGCTCAGGCTCCTGATTAGCTGCAATTACAGGCACGAGCCATTGCACCCAGCTCCTTCTCTCCTTTTCACAGTGGAGCTGCAGAGGGCTATTGTGAAATCTGCCCTGATAGTTTATATTGTGTACATAATCATCCCATTCTTCACTCATGCAAGGCACCCTGGAACTTCCAGTTGGACATCACCAATTAGTGGTGTGGCCTTGGGCACTCCTTTAATCTCACTGGACTTCCTTTTCCTTATCTATAAAACAGGAATTCTAATTGCTACCTCCTAAGATTGAGAGAATTAAATGAAGGATTCGAAGCCCATGAATAGTGTCCAGTACATAGGAGGATTCAACAAGTTATTAGGTGTGACTAATTCTGAGTTCCATGTGGTCTTTACTTTAATCTTAGCTTTCCTTTCACTTTTAAATCTTTTGCCACATACTTATCTATCTTGGCCTATTATATTCACAAGTCAATATCTCTATAACTGTTCTTCTGCAATTAACAGCTTTATTCATTCCTTTATTCAGCAAATATTTACTGAGCAAAAAATAAGTGCCATTCTTGGAGCCAGGCACTGGAGAAAACTTGGTGAATAGGACATGTATGTGCTTGCCTGCATGGAGCATATTCTTTACTTAATCCTTTGCTGCATGCCTAAGAGATGACAGTCACATGGCTGGCTCTTCTCTGGTGTACACTGCATTGGCTATACATTAAGCCAATTACTGGCACGCTAGTTGTAAGTTCACCCTGTCTTTCCCACCGATCCCTCCACAGAAGGCACAACACACAGGACAGAATGATTCAATCTTTAAAACATGGACCCCTGGCCACCAGCATCAGAATTGCCTAAGCATGAGTGGAAAATGCAGATGTCTGGACTTCTCCCAAGGTCTAGCAAACCAAAATAGATGGGAATGAGGCATGAGTGCACTTGAAACAGGAGTTTCTGGTAACATAGTATGAAATTGGGGAAGGGGTGGTAGGAAAGAGAAAGAGGAGAAAGATGAGGAGTTTTCCTGTAATATTTGGTGAAATATCGGTACCATCTCCTAAAAATATATAACTGAAAGGAAGCAAGGAAGATGGAATTAAACATGCTATGTGTGAAAATGAAAATAGTAATAAATAAAAGTTTCCTTTAAAAGCTACATGTGGAATTTATGAGAGGAGCTTAGATCTGAGGTTCTAGCTTTCTGAAAAATCACTTCTTAATGTGTTTCATATCACTGAGTATGATAGGTTGGACCAAATCTTTGGATCCAGGAGCTGTTCTCTTGGAGTAAACACTGGGGGTTAAGAAGCTGTGGGAACTCTGTAGAGTCCCATCAGGTGGACTAAAACAGCAACTTGTTAAACAGAAACCCTATTCCAAAGCAAATACTTACTCCCAGGAAATACCTTACACACTCTGAGAATGTTTCTAAAATCATAGAATATTGGAGCTGCAAGGGGCTTCAGAGATCACCAAATCCAACCTCCTCATTTTACAAGGAGGGAATTGAATGTGCAGTGAGGCAAGTGACCTGCCCCCCAGCAAGTCCATATCAGACCTGGGACTAGAACCCAGCGGTCCTGGCAGCCAGGCCAGTACTCTTTCTATTACGCACTGCTCAGTTTTTTAAATTTCTGATCACATTTCATATTTGCTTCTTGAGCAAACTTTTCACTGATGATTCAGTTACAAACACAGAAGCTTTCCACCTTCTTCAAAGGAAGGAGTAGGCTGAAGGAAGAAAAAATAATAGTAATTACCTGATGGAAAGTCTGAGGACAAACAGCTCCAAAAAGGCTGATTCTATAAGTAATGCCTGATCTTCTTTGGGGAGATCAGTGAATCCTGGAATCTTTTCTGCCCAGCTTCTGGATACATCAACGGAGTCTGTCAGAAGGTTGTAGAATTGTTGCACATGCTCAGCATCTGTGCCTGTAGTGGCCTGGTCAGTGGGACAGTACTAGAATGCAAACCAGAGAGAGCATCATTATCCTGATTCAATGGGGACAATATCATCATTTGCATATTGGCTCTTCCAAGCCTGTCAATGACTAAATCCATACTTCTAGGTCCTACAGTTTAGAAAACTCTTTCCCATTCACAATCTCTTCTGATTCTCACAATGGCCCTGTGATATATAGAGAAAGCAAATTGTATTGCTTAATAGACAAAGAAATTTGCTTAAGTCACATTAGTGGAGTGGTTTTCAGTCTTGACTGTGCAATGCAATCATCTGGAGAGTTAAAAAAACACTCTTGTCCAGGTCCTATCCCCAGAGATTCTAATTTAATTGGTCTGGGGTGGGACCCAGGCATCAGAAATTTTAAAAGCTTCCTCAGTGATTCCAAAGGGTAACCGAATTGAGAAACACTACCCCAAGGGTTTGTGTCCATATGGGTTTTTAGGATCTGCTGGTTCCACTGTAGCATAGCTGTCTCCCAACAAGGTGGTAATTATTTTTTTTGAGACAGAGTCTCACTCTCTTGCCTGGGCTAGAGTGCCATGGCATCAGCCTAGCTCACAGCAACCTCAAACTCCTGGGCTCAAGCGATCCTCCTGCCTCAGCCTCCCGAGTAGCTGGGACTACAGGCATGTGCCACCATGCCTGGCTAATTTTTGTTTCTATATATTTTTAGTTGTCCAGCTAATTTCTTTCTATTTTTAGTAGAGACGGGGTCTCACTCTTGCTCAGGCTGGTCTCAAACTCCTGAGCTCAAATGATCCTCCCGTCTCGGCCTCCCAGAGTGCTAGGATTACAGGTGTGAGCCACTGCTCCCATGAGCCATTTAGCCCAAGGTGCCAAATTAACCCAGTGGTTCTCAAAGTGTGTCTCTCCAGACCAGCAGCAGCAGCATCACCCAGGAATGCACCAGAAATGACCATCTCAGGCCCCACCCTAGACCTACTAAATTAGAAAATCTGGGGATAGGCCTGCCAAACTTTTATTAAGACTCTCAGGTGATTCTCATACACAGTGAAATTTGGGAATCATAGAAATAACCAATAGGAGAAAGAATGATTTTTCTTTGCTACCAATGGACTTCTGTGAGATAAAACCAACCAGGAAGTGGTGGAACCAGAGAGTTCTTTAGCAGAGCCCAGGCAGCTGTGTGCCATCAGACTCAGGGCTTGTGGCTACTTAAATTAATGAAAACTAAATAGAATTAAAAATTCAGTTCCTTTGTCACACTAGCCATATCTCAAGTGCTCAATAGCCAAACGTGGTGCAGAACGGAGCATTGATCCGTCCCTAGAGGAGAAGGGTACAAGTGGGAAGAAAGTCTCTACTCAGCTTTTGGAAATTCTGGTAGAACCAGGGTTTTTTTTTTTTTTTGAATCACTGGAGGAAAAACTTTGCTGCTTCAGGCAGGAAGACTGATATAGTGAGATAATAATCAAGGTACAACAAACAACACATAGATTTAAGAGATATGCAGAAACAGTCATGTAACTATGCACATCATTTCCTTCACATTAACACAGTGTGTGATTTTGCATCTCTTCTCTCAATCGATCTTCATGGAGCAGGGATTTTTTTTTTGACTATAAAAGTATATATTGATAAAGTAGACATTATCAATATTAACAAAAATATATCATTTAAGCATATAAAAAGGCAGGTGACAGACTTCAAGAAACTATTACAATACATCTAACAAAGGATTTGTATACAGAATGCAAAAGGAACTACTACAATCAATAACAAAACGACAACCCCATTTTTTAAGATGGCAAAAGACTTGAACAATTTATATAAGAAGATACACAAATGGCCAAAAAGCTCATGAAAAGACCTCCTCAGAGAAATGCATATTAAAACCAGAATGTGGTAACACTTCACACAACACTCTGGGAGGCCGAGGCGGGAGGATTGCTTGAGGTCAGG
This sequence comes from Cheirogaleus medius, assembly GCA_008086735.1. NCBI lineage: Eukaryota > Metazoa > Chordata > Mammalia > Primates > Cheirogaleidae > Cheirogaleus > Cheirogaleus medius. Next base: position 23,448,410 of record VBSM01003204.1, read on the forward strand.
AGTTCAAGAGCAGGGATTTTTAATCCTTATTTTACAAAAGAGAAAACTGAGGCTCAGAGAAGCCAAGAGACTTTTCCAATTTATATAACCAACAGTGGTACAGCCAGGACTTAAACTGTCCCTGTGACTTCAAGTCCTACTCCTCCTGGCTGTGAGCATGTCTGATGTTACCAGTTGGTAGCCTGTGGGATGGTTTTTGCAATCTTTAAAAAGCATTTTGCTTTCCTCTAATTGGAGCTCTCCAGCTATGTATTTATTGGCCCTATGTTGCTGTCAAGAGCATAGTAACTGGCACATAACAGACCCTCAATAAATAGGTGTTGAGTGTTTTTTCAATGAAAGAGTAGTCAAGAGAGTGTTTAGGTTTGCCACAATGCCCTAACCTGGTTGGAGGAGAAACAGCCAATAAGCATCTAGGTGTTTACTGTAGAGCTACCTAGGTAAGAGGAAATGAGGCACTTGTTTTAATTTGGTCTTTTTTTGTTTTTGTGTTTTTCCGAAAAGCAGTATGGAGTAATTAAAGAAACATCAGACAAAGAGCCCAGCCACTTTAATCCCAGTTTTGTTCTGGCCCTTAATCTGTGAAATACCTGTAGTGTTATTTCACTTTTCTGAACCTCAAGTTTTCTCCTCTGTAAAATGGGGATAATACCTTACTCAAAATTTTGTTGTGATGATTAAATTTGATCATACATGTGAAGGGCCTGATATATATAAACATGTTTAACAAATGATGACAGTGATGATATTGATAACTGTTAGGATACTTGGAACTATCACCATCTTTACAAAATGGGGGAATGGGTTGAAGCTGAAGGTTTCTACTTTTTAGCCCTGACTTTCAAAGATCCTATAACATCTGGTCCAGTGCAGAGCCCTGGCTCCTATGTTCCCAACAGTCCCACACAGTGCCTGGAATTCTATGAAGCTCTGAATATTCTGTAATGTAATGGATCATGGGAGCAAAGTCCAGGATAAGGAAGCAGTTCTCCTTCCCAAGGCTATTCAAGGATGGTGGCAGGATCCTGTGCTAAAGACATCTCCCACTACCTCCATTTGGCGCACACACTCTTAACTGGAGGAGAGTGGAAAAAGGGATTTAATTTTTTTTTGTTTGTTTGTTTTACTTTCTCCAAGGGCAGGATGACATGCAGGACAGATCTCTCTTCTAAAAGGTGACAGCACGACATGAGAAACTCCCAAGTAAGTGGTAATCTGGAGTAGAGGAAAGTGTGTTAGACCAGGCGGCAGGCCATGGGGTCCTCGTCCAGGCCCTGGCACTGACTTGCTCTACAGCTCTAGACAAGTCACTTAACCTGGGTCTGTTTCTGCCTCTGAAACAGGACTCCAATGCACTTGCTGATCCTTAAGATTCCCTCTGGCTCTTGCATCCAATGATTCTAAATGTTGCTAAACCACACCAGGTATGATGTTTTTGCCTAGATTTGACACTGATTCAGCATTATTTTGTTTTAAAACAGTGGGTTAAATGGAAAGAATGCTGGGAATGGGATCTAACTGCTCTCTCCTGCACTGACCTCCCTGAAACCATGGCTCACAACTCAACAATCTCTCTGCTTCCAACATTTGTTCAAAATCCAGCAGAGCAAGTAGATTTCACCCAGGGTCCTCTGCAGGCCTCTGCCCCTGCTGGGCTCACATTTCCTGCCTCCTGCACACAGGGAAGTGAAGCCCCTGCCTACCCTGCATGTGTACTTTTCTCTGATGGAGCCCAGCAAGGAGGAAAGTCAGCCAGCTTGGCCTGCCAGACTCCAGCCAGATCCTCTGGGCTTCACCTGCAGTGATTCTGGTCCAAGTCCCAGAATTCTGGAGCCAAACTGGACTCTGCCTGAGCCACCAGTAACTTGGGGGTAACTGGAGGTTCAGCATCCAATTTAGGAAGAAAAGAAAAATCTCTTCTATTGGACATAAGATTCAATGAAATGGAACACAACATTTTAGATTCTTTCTCTGCCTGGCCTAGCAGTTTAGAAAAAACTCACCCAAGAAATACTGATCTGAAATTGGAAGAACTGGACCTCCAGCTCTGCTTCTGTGCTCTCCTACATTGCTAGGTAGGTTTAGGGTTCAACAAAGAAAATCTAGAATTTTTTTATCAGTCATGCCAATCAGACATAGGCCAAATACAGAAAGATTTTTAAAATGAACTTTTTTGTCCTAGTCATGCTAATTTTTTTCAGCCTATAGGGATCACTGATCTATCAAAACTGGCTTTACCACTAGTCAAAGACACAGTATTACATTTACTAACAACAAATGCCTAATGAAGATTTCTTCTAATCACCTAGAATACGGATCTAGAGCTGCAAAAAACAGTAATGAGTATTATTTAATCTAAAATGAGTCTGCACATCCCTTATGGCAATAACACAGCCATATCAGCCAGACTTCAGCAATAGCCCAGGTCTAAAATAAGTTATTTGTATAGGAATTAAGTGAGACCCTTGGAGAACACCGTCCCTAAAAATTATCCATGTGAGGCTTTAATAGCAGGGTGGAATCTAATATTTACTGTATCTCACTTTCAGCCCTAGCTAGATATGTAAAATATCCTAAGGACATGTTTTTCTCTCCATTTCTCTGAGTTTTTATATCTCTAAAAATTATAGATGTGATCATTCTATGAGTCAAACTATGTATACATATTCTTAGGTTCTTACACTTTAAAAAGAGACATTTTATAAATTGGCAATGTATATATTCCCCCTCCCCCAATTTTTTCTTCTCTGATCTAACTCTATCCCGCCATCCTCCCCAAAAGACCTCAAACCAGAAAACTCCTCTTCTCCTACCAGTGGCATCACTGCAGATATATATTTGTTTACTTTATTTCTCCTTCACTAGAGTGTAAGCTCCATGAGGGCAGGAGCTGTCTTGTTCAACAATGTATCCACTGACCTAGAACACCACCCAACACCCAGCAGCCATTCAATACATATTTGTTAAATGAATTGCTTTCCAGAAAATTTATACCTCATTGCTCATCCCTTCCCAACTCCAAGAAAAGCTGAGAAATTCAAGTTAAAATGGAATTGTTGTTATTAAACTGTATTGGTGGTCCCCAAACCTTACTGTGGTCTAGGTGTGGCTCAGGAACCTGCATTTTAAGCAAACACCACCATCCCTTTCCGGTAGAGGCATATGGGCACCATGCTTTTGGAAATGCTGATCTGTACCCATAGTGGAATTATAGCAGGTAAAATGGTTAGAGGGGTCAGGGAGTGAGAAGGCTGGAAGGCACCCTGGGAGTGCATTTAGTCCAATCTCTCCACCATTCAGATGAGGAAACTGTGGCCCACAGAGAGGCAGGAACTGGCTCGAAATCATCTAGTGAATTGGTGGCAATTTGGGAGTGTCTTCCAAGAAGTTTCATGAAACCACTCTTTTTACAGCCTTTATGCAGCTTACTCTGCAGGTCTAACATGTGTTAGTCATATTGTTTCTTAGGATATCTTGTTAACACATTTAAATACCAGTTGCTGGTGCCTGGTTTTATCTGGGTAGAATCTCTTGTATTTGCAGTCTGTTACTACACTAAGTGGTTGATGACCACAACACATTCTAGTGTGCTGAAAAATACTTGAAATGACCAACTAATGAGGACATTAAGTATATTTTCTCATTAGTTATTCTGCAGGTTCCAAAGCCAAGCCCAGTATCTATCTATACTTATATTGCTAAATTAAAAGCAACTCTAGGGCAGAGAATAGCAACATTTTGAGGAGAGACAAATCAAACATGACATGTTTTGACTGCACTGATGTACACTGATCTGAGCTCACTTTTGAGGGAGAGAAGTTTGGCCCAAAGGAAAAGTGAAGGTTTCCAGAGCCAGGAATGCCTCACAGAGCTCAGGAGCTCTCTTTCTGGCCTCTAAAACATTCATTCCCTCTGTGACTTGGAACAGAACCCCTCTGCCTCCACTTCCCACAAACAGGGAGAAAACTGCTCACTTACTACCTTGAAGGCACATCTGCTGATATATGAAGATTAAAACATACCGGACTGGCAACACATTTTCTCCTTTCTCTATTGACCTTACTCACTGGGTAAGTATTCGGGCTCCTTTAATAAACTGTATGGGTCAAGTCAACTCTCTGACTCAAACCTGACAGGGCAAATTCTTACTTAGAATGTAATAAATATGGATTCACACTAAATGTTAACATCAGTTAGTGCTAAGGAGGGGGATCAGGCAGGTATAAATGAAGAGGACATTCGTTTTTCATTTTATCCACTTCTAAATGGTTTGCCTTTTAGAAAGCCAATGGATATTACTAGTATTGTAACTTTAAAAAATATAATAAAGCTTCTATTTTTTAAAAAAATCTAGTAAATTGCCATTAAATAAAAGTGTCAGTATGATGAAATAGAAATATATTATCTTGAGTGATGAGATCTGGATCTTGTCCTAGCTCTGCCACTGACCTTAAGCAAGCCAGTTAACCCCTTTAAACCTTAATTTACTCCTCTGAAAATATGGGGGTTGGGATTAGATGATCCCAAGGTCACCTCCAGTTCTATGAATTTGTAAATATAAAACTTTAAGGGGGAAAGTATTATGAAAATTGAATTTTAACAAAAGATTGTCTTAAAAAAATTACTCAAACCATAAATTATACCACACAAAGCTGGAGACTTAAGTGAAATTATGTAAGAATATATGTGATACTCTGCAAAGGAAACAAAGTGAACAGACAACCTACAGAATGGGAGAAAATATTTGCAAACTATCCATCCAACAAGGGATTAATATATAAGGAACTCAACTCAATAGCAAAAACACAAATAATCCATGTTAAAAATAGGCAAAAGACCTAAAAAGACATTTCTTTAAAGAAGACATACAAATGGCCAACAGGTATATTTACAAATGCACAACATTACTAATCATCAGGGAAATGAAAATCCAAATCACAATGAGATATCATCTCAATTCAATTACAATGGCTCTTATAAAAAAGACAGGAAAAAAAAAAAGAAACCACAAAACAAATGCTGGCAAGGATGCAGAGAAAGGGGAACCCTCGGACATTGCTGGTGGGAATGTAAAGTAGTACAGCCATTATAGGGATGTCTCAAAAATCTAAAACTAAAACTACCATATGACCCAGCAGTCCCATGCCTGGGTATATAGACAAAAGAAATGAAATCAGTGTAACAAAGTGATATTTACACTCCCATGCTTATTGCAGCACTATTCACAATAGCCCAGATATAGACTCAACCTAAGTATCCATCAATGGATGGATGCATAAAGAAAATGTGGTATATACACAATGGAATATTATTCAGTCATAAAAAAGAAATGAAATCCTGTCATTTCCAGCAACATACATGGTTATTATGTTAAATGAAATCAGCCAGGCAGAGAAAGACAAATATTGTACATTCACACTAGCATTTGAAAGCCACAAAAGTGGATCTCATGAAGACAGAGAGTAGATTGGTGGTTGCCAGAGGCTGGGAAGGAAAGAGGGGAGGGGAGAGTGAAGAGAAGTTGGTTAACGGGTACAAAAATACAGTTAGAATTTCTAGTTTTTGATAGTTCTAGTATTTGATAGTATAGTAGGGAAAGTATAATTAACAATCATTTATTGTATATTTCAAAATAGATAGAAGAATTGTGATATTCCCAACACAAAGAAAAATAAATGTTTGAGTTGATAGATATCCCAATTACCCTGACTTAGTCATTACACATTGTATACATGTATCAAAATATCACATGTGCCCCCAAAATATGTACAACTATGATGTATCAACAAAACAAAACAAAACAAAAAAAGAATATATGTGATGGTGCCTGGCTTAAAGTAGACATTCAATACATTCATTTTGTTTCATTCATTTTGTATGCTGATTTTTGATAGAGAACAAAGCAAGTTCAATCTTGTTAACTAGCGAGTTACTTAACAACATATATTCTTATATGTATATAAGCACTTGCATTTAGGGACAGTAAGGTAAACCTCAGAATCATAAAATCTTAGAATTGGAAGGGACTTACTGTCATCCAAAACAACCTTTCCCCTTGGGAGGAATCCTGTTACTTGATCTCCTTCATTACTTCTTGTGTTGATGGACTCACACTTCCATAGCAGGTAGTATGGCCAAGATTTGTCATCAGAGGGAACTGGAAGAGGCACCCCTCCTTCTCCCCCAGATTTGTTCTTGGTTGTAACAATTCTTTTGCCCCAGGGCAAAAATTTGACCTAATCCTACCAAATCTTCTTCCTTCTTGTCTACATATTTCTATTTCTCACAACCATCTCTGATAACTTCCCAGAAACAGCGTATCCATATCCCTCTTATATCCCAGCTTGGAAGTGGACTCAATCCTTGAAGTGTGGTCTGACAAGACAGAGTCCATGGGACCATCACCAACTTGGTCCTGGTCCCATGCTTCTACTACTACAGCCTAAGGTAATTCTGCATCCCTTTCTTCCACTACACACATACTTTGTTGGTTCATATCGAGTGTGTATGGAACAAACTCCTGAGATTTTCTTAACATGAACCACTGACAAGCCAAGGCTCTCCCATTTTTTAAAATTCTAAACGCTGAGCTTCACATTTATTTTTGTTAACTTTCTTCGTGATGGTTTCAGCCCTTCCTGTTCCAACCTGTCGAGATCACTCTGAATGTTGATACTGACATCCATCATATTAGCGATCCCTCCCAGCTTTCTGTCATCTGCAAATGTGATCAGCATGCTCCTACGCCTTCATCCAAGTTTTTGATGAAAACTCACTGTATTTTTTTTAAAGTCTTTTAATTTAGTTGATTTGGGTCCAATTTTTGATAATTTTGTAAAGCTATCTAAAAGCAGGAGAATCCAAGCTATGAGGTTCAACCTCATTCCAAAACAATGCAATTAAAATAAATATGCTTTGCAAAATTGAGCCAGGCCCCAAAGGTAGTATCAATGTGACCCAGACTCTGGCATGGTCAATCTGCTATTTTGGACAAAGCTAACAATTAAATTGGATAAATGTTTGTTGATGAGGACGAGGACTCTAGACTAACAGACTGGATGGTGCAGAGGCAAGCAAACACACTGGATTGATTTTTCAGTGTGGAGACAGTTCCCAGCTGGGACAACTCAAAGTGCTGGGGAGGGTTTGCCATTGAATGACTAATTAGGCTGTGTAGACTGATAATTGGATAATTCGGGGCCAAAAAAAAATCACTTTTGGGGCCTAAAATTCTCTGAACTGGCCATCAATAGTGCTTTCAAATGCCCTGGAACCATGTCAGATTGTGTGGTCAAGCCTTAGTCTAGGCAATGCCTACAAGCTTCATTAATTCAGATAAATCACATAAGGAGAGGCCAGGGGTGTTTCAGTGAGAAATCTTCATTCCTGAATACTTTTCTAGCACCCTGTCTCACTGAAACCAGAGAGGCAGTGAAGGCTGGTATTTAGGAGCACAGACTTTGAGTTCAATACACTTGGCTCCTAATTCTATCCCTGATGCATATTTAACTATGTGACCTTGGGCAAATCAGCCCTTTAGCCTCTCCCAGTTTCAACCCTCATTTATAAAATAGAGATCATAATACTTATCTTAATGGTGTTGCTGCAGGTACTTGACATGTGTAGTGTTCATACTCATTAGTACACTCAACAAATGGCACAGTAAGAAAGTTTGGTTGGCACTGTGCTAATGCTTTGACAAGTATCATCATATTTAATCTTCACAAACAACTCCAGGAAGTAGATATTATTATTACCCCATAACACAGATGAGGAAACTGAGGCATTAAAAGGTTTAATAAGTTGCTTAAGGTCACCCTGGTAGTAAATGATGGTGTTGGGATTTTCATCTATGCCTGCATGATTACAAAGCCTAAGCCCTTAACCACTGCAATATTCTATTATACTATTATTTGAGACTTGACTTTAGTCAAGAGATGCTACTTGTAATCAGAATAAGAGTCCTCAACCTTTGGTGCTAAGGATCTACCATGCTTCTCATTTGATGTCTTGTGATCAGGTGCAAAGAGGAGGCTTCACAGCCTATAATGAGGCTGGGGATGAGGGAGAGAGGATCACAGCAGGTACGCCAATCATTTCTGTCAACACTGCAACCTAAAGGAGGGCACGTGGCAGAGACACACTCACACTTTGCCAGCTATTCAACCAGAAGCTTGAAATGCTGATTAGACCTGGGAAGGGCAATCTGGTAGTAGCTGCCAAGGCAGATCGACCAACTGGGAACCCCTGGACTGGTATCTCTTCACCTGTGTGCACGCTGTGTGTCTAAGTTTACTTGTGTTTGAGTGGAGATAAAGATCCCTAAAGTTTGTGGTGGTTTAAAGGATTAAATGAGACAATATGCCACAATGTCTAGCATGTAGAAGTTGCTCGATAATTGTGATCCTTTTCCCATCCCTTCCCTCTTCAGTGAGACTCTATTTTCTTAGAAGTTTGCTTTACTAAGTCCTTTAAAAAACTGCCTTGCAGAATTGTTTATATACTTGCTCAGAAAATCCTTTTTCATGGATCTCCTCTGTGTTATCCAAATTTTGGAGGACTTTTCAGAGTTCAAATAGATGAGATTTTTACTATATCCCATCGGAAATAAAAATATTGATATGTTTTGGTTGACTTAACAACACCGATAATCATTTATGGTTTTCAAAACATTTTCACAACCATCATTCTTGTGTGACTGATGTTCAAAACACCCTCTGAGGTTAAATATTGTAATCATCTCCACTGTAGGAATGAGAAAGCCAAGAGCAGGAGCCAGGCGACATAGGCAGGAAGCAGCAGAGGTGGCCTTCCCATGCCAGTCCTCCTGACATCTCCCGATGTCAAAGCCAGAGCTCACTCCTCTCCATAATGGTATAATCCCTCTGAATAAGCAGCAGATCAATCAATGCCAGTGCTTTGGGTAAACCACTTAAGGACAACTTGAGGTTCACCCAGATGGTTTGATCACAGTAAGAAAAAAACAGTAGTCACTTTGTCTAGATGATGAGAGAAATCTGCAAATTGTAGTTCACCTGTGCAGATTTTCATTGGCACAACCACCAGGAATCCTGCAACAATGGGTATGACAGGTGCAGCACTGTCAGTGTCATTTGTTAAGGCATTTAGAGATTCAATAAGGCAAAAATTATTTGGAGCAATGGATGCACACTGAATTGCTAAATGAAGTGAGAAATAAAGAAAAGGCACGAAAACTGTCTAGCACAGTGCCAGGCACAAGTCATTCCATCAACTCTTATTACTAGTATCATGACTAGAGACACTGATCATTCGTTTGGAAGCAGGAAATCATAAAACTTACTCTGGAATAATCAAGATCTCTGGGTGTTGAGTCTGTTAAAGCTCGTACAAGGGCATTCATCATACAAATCGGAGGAGAAGGTGGAGAGGGCTGAGAAGGTTCCTGTTGTAATGGGCTCTTTGGTTTGGAAGGCAGACGACCTCTCCTCCCTTTCAGACTGTCTGTACGGACAACTGATGCCGAAAGAGAGAAAGAAAACAATCTTCAAAGTTTATGTTATGAATAGCCATAAATCACAAAAAGGAATCAAAACACATTACAGTTGAGCAATCATTAGTGAGACCAACCATTTAAAAGTGACAATAGTTTAGAATAATAGTCACATAATGATTTAATGAGAGTTGAAATAAGCAACATAAAAGCAACCCCATACTTACATTTGGTAATGAATTAGCCCTAAAAGTCTCCTTCTTAAATAGAACAAAGATGTATGTATACAAGCTCTCTATTAATTTTGAGAAATTAGAATAAATAGTCCTCAGTTAGTTTTAAATGTAAACAATATGCCGTAAAAATAAAATGTTGAAGGAAAGAGGAACTGGGAAAATTCACTATCCCAACCTAAATATTAACTTTTTTTTTCAGTGATTTCTGAGAACACATATAAACAAACAGGGTAAAAAGCATTATATCCATACCTTCTTTAACCATTCCGACACTGAGACACTTCTGAAATCGACAGTACTGACAACGGTTTCGACGTCTCTTGTCTACTGGGCAGTTTTTATTTGCCAGGCAAACATATTTTGCATTTTTCTGCACCGTTCTCTGAGAAAATACAATACAGAGATAGTCAACTAATAGTTTCTGGAAAGAGGAAGAACCTGACAAGATGTATTTTAATTACAGTGTGAAAAGCGACAGTGCAATTCGTATAATTCGATAAATTTAATTTCCTAACACGCTAGCCTGCAGGAAAAACAATTTTATTAGTGTTAGCTGCTGACAATGAAAATCATCTCGGATTGTTCTGAAGCAAGTCTCAGGAGACACCCAACTCTGAATGATAAAATCATATCTGAAATTACCAGGTCAACATATCATACCTTGGAGAATTAGATTATCTCCACTTTTAATATCCCTTTGGGAACAATTTTCTACTTGTTTCACTCCCCTGATTATTGCTGACCTTATTAAAATAAAATCAAAATTATCTGGGATGTACTTTGTTTGCTATCACTATTGTAAGTCAAATATCACAGTAACTAGCTTTGTTACCCAATAGAAAAGAAATTGTAAAAAGCAAAATCAGGATTTGTCTAGTTAAAATATAGAAGAAATAATGTTTTAATGCAAAAAGAGAAATTCAGTTAATCAGCCTCTGTAGTTTATCTTTAAAGAATATTTTTGACAGCAACACCATAAAATTGGACCCTAAAAATCACTATCACATCCAAGAAAGAAAGAAAGAAAAAAAAAACCCAAAGTACAAAAAAGAATGACAGAAAGAAATACGAGAGCTATATATTTTCAGTGAAATTTCCCATTAATAGATAATTTCATAAATGACTATTGACACAGACACCAAAATTACCATACTATAAAAGATATATCATAAAACTTGGGCCTGGATATAAAATAATGTTCTATTTTTCAGAATCCAAATAATTTTGAAATGACACATGAAGAAAGTAAACATATTTTATGTTCCAAATGTAAAAGAATGCTTGTTTTTTTTTTTAATTGAAAACATTTGTGCAAATGGATCTATTTTATCACTTAGGGTAAATTTGTTCAGAAATTACCTGGCTCTATACAACTCCACATAGAGCACAAAGTTGATATTTATTTGGGAAGCCTGGACTGTATTAAAAAAAAAATCCAGGTAACTGTGGCTGGTTGATCTATTTTGTATCCAAAAGTCTAGATTTACTTTGAACCTCTTCTTTACTTTCAGTCATCGTCAACCTCCATATTTCAGTTTTACCCTATCTTCACGTTTTAATTTCATTTTAGGGGACAGTTTCTAAATTGCTTACATAAAACTTAAACAATATAACAAAGCCAGCCTACGTCAAGTCTAAGACACATTTCCTCTGCTTTAGTATATTTTAGTTTAAAATGCAAAATTCTAAAACACAAACATACTTCTGAGTTTCCAGCATTTAAATTCTTAGTAGTCTGTAAGGATAGGAAATGTGTGTTTCCTGAATAAAGCTCTCTTTCATTGAACATGCAGTAATTTCTAACACTCTATTTCTTGCCATCATCCTTAAGGCTATATGCCAATTTGAGTGCTGGTGGCATTTTGCTTCAGGTATACATTTTCCCAATAACCTGAAGCCGTCCTCACATTTGTGTGTGCCTGCACAGTTTAAGGACAGGGAGAGATCGTTATGGTTCAATCACCGAATTCCCATCATTAACTGCACTTCATGTCACATTTTTAAAGAATTCAATTTAATGGTAGAAAGCCACTGGGTAAAACCTGCTCCGGTTCCCTTAATTAACAGATCTGTGGGGTGGTTCTCTCCCATCCTGCCCCCACCCTTTCAAGTATAGATTTGTTTTCAAGGGATTGCTGCAGAAAAGGGAAGCTGTTGGGGAACACTTAATTGACATTTCTAGACTCAGAATGCATTACCACTCTAGTATTCTGGTCAACTCTCAATTATTTAGGGTTGATTATATTCGTGGATTATTCATAATTCTCTTAATTGTTTTTCTTTCTTTTTCCTCTTTCTGTTGCCAGTTTCACTGCCCTTCAGCATTTCCACTGAAATCCTATAAAATCAAATCTGCTAAAAGAATGCAGTTACTTGAAAGTAGTCCTGGTAAAGCTTGAGTAAATACAGAAAAAAAAATGGCTAAACTAAATGGCTTAAAAAACATCATAACCCTGCATACCTGTAGGCCACTTAACATATTGCAGTCTTTCCATAAGCATTTTCTCATTTATCTGTAGATTTCAATTAATGACATGATTACTATCTGTAGATCAAAAATAACTGTTGCTTGTTGCTTTGTAGACCCATCCACAAATATGTACCTTTTTACAAATACTCTGTAGTTTCATTTAATAACAAAGTATTGTTTTATGGCCCTTTAATATATGTTTTTATCTCATTTAATACACAGCCCTTTCATTCATTGATAGTGAAACTGAGGCCTAGAAAGAATTGTTATGCCCAATATCATACAATGAGTAGGTGACAGATCAAGGTCTCCTGTTGGAGTCTTCTTATTCCAATTCCAGCATGTTTCCAGGGACATCTTATTGGCCTCCCCAAACCTGGTTACCCAATCAGTATCCCGCTTGCCCTCTCCCTCTACTCTGCCCAGCACTGGAGGATAAGGAGTGACTTGTGTGGCTTTGCAAATGCCTGAAATAATGGCCAAGGGAGTGGGGAACGAGGAGGATAGAACAGAAGTAAGTGGAGAAGTCTGGGAGTCAATAGCAAAAGGAGGAGCAGCAAGAGAGCAAGACCTTTCCCCTCCCTTCCTCCCCCCAGTAGTAGAAAGAACACTGAACTCAGGAGTCAGGAGAAACCAGCTGGCAACATCCCCTGTGCAGCTAAATCACTGCTTACAGCCTGCACAAGACTTCACTTGTCTAGGCTTCAGCTTCCTCATGGGTAAAATATAGGGGAGACTGATGGCCCTCCCACTGTAAAATTCTCCTTTATACCTATTAGAGAAAAAACAATGTCTACACCTGGCACTGTGTGTGGTACAGAGGTAGGGAAGTGTTCCTAGAGGATAGAGTGGATTGGTAAGACCCCAACTTCTATCTTCTATGGCGGGAACTGCAGTAAACTGCATCAAGTCAGTTGCCCCTGTTTATTTCAATGCTGCAGAGTTATGAAAAGGGTGTGCAATTTGGGGTCACACAAAGAGGAGTTGGCACCCTGCCTCCATCTCACTCTATGAGTGTGTGTCCTGGGGCAACTGAAAAACCTCTCCAAGCCTCAATGTCCTCATCTACAAACAAGGATAAATAATATCTACCTTTAAGACACTGGCCAGAATTCAATCTCAGGTCTGATTCTAGAGTTCCATCTCTTATTGTAAAGGTTAAACGAGACACAAATGTCCAGGACCTGACATGCAGACCCTATCTCTTCAGACACCCTGGCTGGACAGACAAGGAATGCAATGAATGAGGTGCTTGCATTTTTGAAGTTAGAGATCCTTTTGAGAATCTGCTGAAAGCTCTCCAGAAAAATGCTCATAAGGCAGTGACAGATCAGGAGGTTCCCAGACCCCTCAAGTCCTTCTGGGGTGGTCTCCTGTACATGAACCCCAAGTGAAAAGCCCTGGTGATTGATTATGGGTGTGAGGGTGCTAGGAGAGGGTATAGAAACGCAGAGTGTAACGATTACACCTCTCAAACCAGGAAGGACAAGGATCGCCGCCCCTACACCCACTCAGAAGCTCCCTTCAGCGAGGGGGCTTGCTGGGGAGGAGAGAGGGGCACCAGGAGGAGGCGGGTGTGTGCGCTCACCTTGAAGAAGCCCTTGCAGCCCTCGCAGGTGCGCACACCATAGTGTTGGCAGGCGGCGTTGTCCCCGCACACGGCGCACGTGCCCTCGCCGGACGATGAGCTCCTGTTGGGCGGCGAAGGCAAGCTGGGGCTCTCGCCCAGCAGGCTGGACGCGGTAGGGGAGGCCGTGAGGCCGAGCGGCGGGAAGGCCAGCGCGGCCGCCCTCTTGGCTAGCGGCAGCCCGTATGGGTGGCCCTCAAGCGCAGCAGCCTGGCTGCCCGCGGCGGCGGCGGCTCCCAGCGGCAGGCTGAGCGCTGCGGCGGCCGTCGGGTCGTAGCCAATGTGGTGGCTGCCGGCGGGGCTAGGCGCGGGCGGGTGCGGCGGCGAGGGCTTGAAGTGGAAGACCGGGAAGCGCGTGCCGGCCACCGTGGGCACAGCCTTCATCGGCGGGTCCAGCAGCGGGCCGGGCGCGATGCAGCCGGGCGCCGAGGGCAGCGCGTCGTCCCACAGCGCCCCCGCCTGCGGGGGGAAGCCTGGCGTGGTGGGGGTGGACGGCGGGGACTGCTTGAAGTACATGGAGGTGCTGGGCAGCACCTCGTCTTCCGGGCCGGAGGGGGTTGGGATGGATGGCTGCTGCTGCTGGTGATGGTGATGGTGGTGGTGGTGGTGGTGGTGGTGATGGTGGTAGCCGTGTGCGCGCCCCTCCTCCATCTTGATCAAGGGCCGCGGCCCGGAAGGCTGCATTTGGTACAGACAGGAGGGCTTGAGTTCGTAGCTGCTCGAGTAGCCCTCCATGAAGGTACTGAAGCTGGGCAGAGACGTGGTGGCTGTGGCCGTGATCTCGGTGCTGCCGAGGTCCATGGTCAACTTGGTGTAGTCTGGGGGGTTCATGATCTCCGTGGTGTATTCCGAGCCGTATGTCTGCGCTGCATAACTGGAACCTGGAGGCGAAGGGCTATATTGGGCTTGCACGCAGGGCATATCTGCAGGGACAGGGAAAAGGATCTCTCAGAAGCAAGTCAACACTAGTTTCCTAGCTAACAGACAGCACTGGATTCACTGCACCCTAATCTGGGAAATAGAGAGGAAATGACATCCTTTCTTCCTTCTGATAGATAGACACAGAATCCCCCACACTGAGTTTCTTTCTCCCCAGGAAGAAAGCTCAATCCTTGACAGACAAAAAGGGGCCACAGGCTGCCAAAACTCTGGCTTCCTGGGGACCTCTGTACCCATCTTCTCTCCTTCCCTGTCCTGCACCAGATCTGGGAAACTTGTCTTTCATCATAAACCCAGAGATGTTTTTAAAACATGGCTTTGAGTCCTATAAACTAATTGGAGTGGCCTCCTCAGCCACAACCTGGGAGGACAAAGAGAAAGCCAGTTGGTTTATTCTGGAGGGAAAGAGGCCATTGGTCTCCCAAGCCACACACATTGATTTGTAAACCTATGAGTTAGTCAAAAAAGGCATTCTATGAGAGACTTACTGGCCAAGGGAGACAGTGACATTCTAACATTTTATGAGTGCCAACTGAGGCTGCCCACACATGTTGTGGTCGCTCTCTTCCACCCCCTCCCCACTCCTCCAAACAGGGCTAGCAGCCTGCACAAAGTGGACCCCTGTTGATGACTTCAGCCAGCTAGGTGGTGAGATGGGGATGTAGGCCCAGGAAATGGACTCGGGGGAGTTTGCACCATCTGCAAAGAAAAAGATCAGCAGCTGCAACAAAACACCCACCAAACTTGCTCTTTGCTATAATACATACATATATATGTATATATAGTAATATATATTTCCCAATGCTGACTAATAAAATATATCAGTGGCTGTTTTATGACAACAGTTTACAGCTATCATAATAGGCGAGTTAGTCTAGGTATTTTCTTATGACAGAAGAATTAGTACCCCTGGAAAAGGAGAAAGAAGTTTCTGAATAGTCTTGGTTTCTCTGCCAGTTTAACTATGTTGAGCTCCCAAAGCAACTGGTATCCAGGGTGCTTACAACTGTTCAAAGAGGTTGAACTGGGTGAGAAGGCCCTGGGAATTATTAAATGTAGTGGATGATTTATCTAATTATTTTCCTTTCTTTATGGCTAAATATAAAGGGTAAAATGGACAGTTTCTGGTGGTTGGGTTTTCTGAGCCAAAGGAAAAGCAGGTGTTTAACGCCTATTTGGATTCTATGGTGTAAAAGGTGTGACTAATAGAGACGTGAGTATTTCACATTTCCTTTGACATCTTTCTCTTACCCACATTTCCAAATCTGATTGAGTCATGCGTGTATGGGATGAAATCTTGACTTGAAAAAAAGTGATGAGGGCCTGTTATAAGAAGCAGTGAGGAGGAGAGGTCAGTTCAAACCTTTTTATTTCCCCAAGGAGGGCCTTAAAAACACACTCAATAGTTTGAAGTTAAACGTTTACTTATCTTGCTGTCCAGTGGTTGGGATGAAATGAATAACAATCATTTAAAAGAAAGAACACTGCCCGATCTCTCATCTATTCTCCTCCCTTCAGCACCTCTAGGATTTCTCCCTTAGTCTTTTCTGTCATTGTTCCCTGCCAATCCCTACCTATTGCTCTTCTTTGTGTCTTTCTGAGGTTTCTAGCTAGAAGATGAGCTTGCTGGGGCTGTATTCTATTATTCTATGCTATCTCTCTGGTGCCTACTCAGGCCTGGCACCTATTATTCCTTTAGCAAGTTCGTAAAGAGGTGGTACAAACCAAACCTGCAATCCACTTTTGCCAAACTCAAATTTACTCCTTAGTTTTCAGCTCAAATGCTTTTCTCTTTGCCTCTGAGGTTCAATCATCCAAACATCTGCACCCAAATGATTTTGGTTTTATACTAACAAAAATGCTCAATGTTGCTCTAAGTGATTCCATAACTCTTAAATGCATACACTGGATATAAAAGGACAGCAAAAGACATTAAAATGTATAAATCTATTGGTGTATTTGCATTTTTCTTAGGAAAAATAATTTTGAGAAGTGTAGTGCTTAATTTAATTTGGCTGCTCCACTCAGTAGCAACAGGGTGTGGTACACAGAGGAGCTTCGCATGAGGAAGACACCTGTGCTGTGAAATTCGTGGCCAGTAGTCACTGTCCTGGCACTGGGAAGTCCACCAGGCTGCCCGTTGGGTGTGTGGTTCCCCTACCCACTTCTCCTAGCCCGGGGGAAGAAGAGATGGTGCCTTCAAACCTACCTGGAGGGTATCTTGCGCGCTGAATGGTGGGGCTGGGGGTCTCTCCAGCGGAAGCTGAGAGTGTAGGAGGCGGGGGTGTCCGGCGAGGCGAAGCGGCGGCAGCGCTGCCCGGCTCCGCTGAGGGTCCAGGCTCAGGGCCCGGGCTTGCCGGGCTGCGCTCTTCCGCAGTGGGCTCTGCAGGCACGGGGAGAGAGGACAGAGGTCACAGCGGGACCAGGCTGGGTTACGGAAGCCTGGGCTGTGTGTGTGTGTGTATGTGTGTGTGTTGGGGGAGGGAGGCGTTCGTGGGAAGCCTCTAGAAATGATACGTTAATTACAAAGAACTAAGGGTAAGGATGCTTAAGGGTACCGGAGTCCTCCTGGGCAAGAAGCATCTCACGGCCTTGGAGGAGCCGAGCGAAGGTTGTCCGCACCCACCGCGGTTTTGTGGCACCCGAACCGAGGCTAAAAAGCGCATAGCCTGTCGTCTCCCCGAAATTGATCTCTCTGCCCCAACAACTGATTCTGAGCTCGGGAAGTCAGGAAAACCGAAGAAAGAACACTTGAGGAACGATTTCCGCCCGAATCTGAGTGTCAGTAAGCGTGCACGAGCGGAAAATAGCCATTTTCCAACTCTGCCCGCCCCCACCCCTCAAATACAAATTTTACATGTTGCATAGGAAATGCACGAGGTCCGGAACGAATGCATGAATGCCCCGAGGAATTAAGAAAGTCTGCGATTTTCATTCTAAATGCTAATGGAGCTTCGCTTCTATTAGCCGCGAGTTTCGGGGGCCAAGGGTCAAGCAAACAAAAGGGCACAGTGCACAGCGGAAAGGACGGCGCTGGAAGCAAGACGAACAGGCAGGCAGCGTTCGCGGCTGGTGGGCCCGGCGGAGGCAGGTCCTCTCTACCTAGCGGGCGGTGTCCCCGAGGGTGGGCCGCTTCCAGGCTTCTGGCCACCCTGCGCCCCGGAGTGGGCACATTCCAGAGGGCGCTGAATGCGGCTCCGGGGCGAATGTCTCAGCGCACAGCTCCAGCGAAACTTTGTAGCTGAAAGCGCAGCTCCTCGGGCTTAAGAGAAGGATCTAGCTGCCCCAAACTCCGGCCTATAGCGCCCCCTTTGCCCAGGGTGGGCACATCTCGAAGGGTGGGAACGGGGACCGATAAAACCCCAAACCAAACCAAACAAAAACCTCTCGGGTGCGCAGGCCGCGGGGGTCGACTCCTGGCGCCCCTGTGCCCCGGGCTTGCCTGCAGAAAGAGAGGAAGGGACTCGGAGCCCCCAGGTCCGGGAACCCCTCGACAGCCAGCAAATGGGGGATTCCCTTGCCACTCCCAGCTCCAGCCCGAGCTGCTCCGACGGAAAGCTTTCGCTCGCGGTAGCGCAGGCACAAGCGGATCTTCCCACGGCAGTGGCATGTGCTTCCCGTCCCCCCGCATCTTCAATGGGGGTCTCCAGCACCCCCCCTCCAGTGGGTGCCCTCATTCCCATTCCTCCCCAGGGGCCTTTCAAGCGGAATCTTTCTCCGAGGGGCGGCCTCTGAACTCGGGTGGGCGGGGACCGCATCTTCCCAAGGAAGGGGTTCCCCTCGAGCGCCCAGCGTTCGCGGGAGAGAGCCACGCAGTCTTTCCTACAGCCCAGCCGAGCGCCCCACCGCTCTCTCCGCCCTTCAAAGGGCCGGTTACCTAGGCAAAGCCTCCGCGCCTGGAAACACGTTCCGCCGCGCCGGGCGGGGAGCACAGAGCCTTGGGGTTGTAAATTAGGAAGAAATAACTACCTCTGTCAAAGCTCCTTTCTTTCTCGTGGGCAGACGAAAGGAACACCCCCGTGTTCCCCTCCCCGTGGTGAAGTGTGTGGAGGAAACCGTGAAACGCACCATTGTGACCTCCGCGGAGTTTCCAACCCTGGGGAGCGGGGGCGGAGGTTGGGTGGGGGCCGGAGGAGTGGAGGAGAGACCGACAGAAAGGGAAAGACAGACGTTCTCAGAAAGACCGAGGAAGACTAGACAAACCGCGGGGGAGAATTTCTGCGAGCGCACGGTCCCAGGAAGGGGGCGGGTGGGCGCAGGGGAGGGAGCGGGTGTGGAGGTAGCTGTGGCCTAAGGAGTCTTTGATATTCACATTGCACGCATCTTGTTCAAGGAAATTACTCGAATAAAGTAACTTCATTCATTGTGCCCAGGAGCCGCGTTGGGCAGCTTTTTTCTTTCCCTAACTCGGTTCTAAAAACCATTTCCTCGTCGTGGGAAAAAGAGATCCAGGATTAGATTGACTGAACGGCGCCCTGTACCTCTCTCCCGGCACTCTAAGGCCCTGGGATACAGCCCGAGATTTCTGATTACTAAAGTCCTTGCAGCATTTCCCTCTGGAGAATCTGGAGGCACAAATGAAAGGCAATCTCCAAGAACGTTCTTGGAAATCAAGCGACAGATGCTTTCCCCCTCACGACTGCCCCAAAGCTTCCAACAGGTTCGAGAGGTGCCCTCGGAAGTCAATCTCCGCAGGCTGCGCTCGCTTGACCGCTCTCCTCTCACGACCGAGAACTTTCATTTCTACTGAGAGTAAAACAGTCGGAGCAACTTCTCCAAAAGCGCGAGTTCTGTCAGTGAAAAGTGAACCGTGCCTTTCCCACACCGAGCCAAGGTCTGGAGGAGAGGGACACCGTCCCCACGCGTGTCGGGGCGCGGGAGTCGGCAATTACACCCGATTTACCTCCGAAGGGAAAAGCGTAAACCGGCAAGTCGGCCACGCCAGGCAGACGTGCCTAGTGGAGCCCCAAGCTCATTTCAATACAATAAGCCACATTCCTACAATTACGCTCTCTTTCCTGAGGTCCTCAGAGTGCCTGTGCAAACTCTGGCGGCCACTGCCCAGACCCCTTCCCTCCCGAGCTTCCTTCCAGAGAACCAGCTCGGTGCCACCCTTAGGTACATTCACTTGGACCCACCAGAGCCCCTATTTTCAGTCCTACTTAAAAGGCAGGAAAATTACTGCCGTTCATCACCGGAGCTGCAACTCCCTGCCGTTGCCGCCGCCGCCGCCGCCGAGAGCATCATTACCATGACAACTAGAGCCGAAATACCCTGAATTACATCGCTGGAGCCGCTACAGCACAAATCCCGGTCCTCCTCTTTGTTAGAGGCTTTTCGCCTCTTCCAGTGGGGGGAGGAATCCCACGAGCTCCAGAGATCCCCGCGGGCCAGCTACAGGGGAAAAGTTTCAGCTCAGAACCTACCGGCTGCACCGCAAGCAAAGCCGGAGCCGGGAGGCGAGGTGGGGGGAGAGGGAACCCCACACTCAAAGTTGTCAATTTCAGGAGCGACGCTTCCCAGCAAGCCAACTTTTTATCAAGTCCCCTTATTAACTGGGCGAATCTCATACGTACTTGAGTGCTGTGGCGGTTCCGTCTTTAGAGCGAGTTTCTAGAGAGCTGTCCCGAAATCTGCACTGGGGGGGAGTCACAGCTGCTGTCCCGGAAGGGCTGCGGTGTACAAGCCCAGCGGCTCCCAGAGGCGGTGAGCGGCTGGTGGGGGATGCTGTGATCCCGACTCATGGGAGAGCGTCGCTGAGAGGTTCCGCAGGCGTCCTGGCTCGGACTGCGACCGGGGGAGAGGATGCCGCCGCTGTTCCCACCTCCACGGCCACCGCCGGCGCCGTCAGCGTTGCAAAGTGAGCCCGGGAGGGGCGGCCGGCTGCGGCGCCGCGCTGCACCGGCGAGGGCGCAGGGCAAGAGGGGTGTGAGCGCGCGGGAGAGAGTGGAGTGTGTGTGTGGAGCGTGTGTGCGCGCGTGTGTCTGTGTGTGCGAGTGAGGGAGCGGGTGTGAGCGCGTCTGTGTATGGGGAGCGGAGGAGGAGCAGGAGCTGGAGGGGTGGGGGGCGGGAGGCAGGAGACTCCGCTCTCCCGGCTGCGCGTTCGCTTGCTCTCTCGGCACGTCATTTATGCCACAGGAGCCCTAGCGGCCTCTCCATAGAGTGCCTGGAATGCGAGACGTCAATGTGACGCCATGGGACGCTACGTCACCCTCCTCCTCCCTCCCCTGGCCCAGCCAGTTCCGCGTGTGCGAGGGAGGGTGTGTGTGCTCGTGTGTGCGCGCGCGCGCTCCCCAGCCGTTCGCACGGCCGCACAATGGAAACTACGCCGCACCGCCCGCCCCAGCCCGGGGACCTCTCGGACCCCCGCCTGCCAACGCCTTTGCAGCAGCGCTGCTAGCCAGGGCGCGCGTCTGCGGGAGGGTGCAGCAACCTCCCGCGGGTCAGGCGGGACCGCCCAGCTGTCAGGCTCGGGTGGAGTAGAGTTGGAGGAGTGCTGCTGGCGCGCCTCCGAGGCTGCCCCGAGGCACGGAGCCAGGGCGAGGGGGTAAGAGAGAGGACAGCTCTTCCGAAAGGGAAGGCTCCGCCAGCCAGCTTCTCCGAGTGACCTGGCAGCCTGTGCAAAAGGAGTCTGGCACCAGCCCGAAGACTCCCTGAGGTGCAGCTGCGCTTTCCTCATGCAATGTAAAGCTGTTTACTTCTCTCGGGTCCTCTGCGCCCAGCCTGATTTCTCCCACGCTCCCCCCCCAATCATTTACTGGGTGCGTGTTTCGCACACGTATGCAGATGGCTACGGGTTTTATTTCTTTACACTTACGGTGTGGGTTTCCTAACTGGACATATTATAACCCAACGAAGTGCACATCCATCATCCACACGCGCTCTGCAGCAGAAACTACTTAATGTGTATAAAACAAATGCACACGTGTTGAACAGCTGAGAGGGTCTGACTGCTGCAAATCATCCCTCCTCCCCAGCACCCGGTCAGAAATGGAACTCTCAACTCGCACTTTCACTTTTTGATGGTTGTAGTTGGGGCCCCTCTCATCACCCAAATTAAACATTTCGAAATCAATCAACAGGATTTATTAGTCAGTCCCTCGCTAGGGCATTTGCTCTGGCCTCCTGGGACACATTTGTCATGAAATGGTGTCCTGAAAGCCTGGGCGACTGCATGTATGAGAGAGCAATTTCTTCCTGGAAATGATAAATTTAGGTGTAAATATCTTGCTGCAAACAAAAACAAAAACTTATCAGAGTTAAAGACTCCTAGTTCCAAAGGTTGCTGCTGAGTGAAAGTAATTTCTTTCAGAAATGAATTTCTGAGGAGAAACCATATGAGTGAAACAATGTAGACAGACGTGGTTCTCACGTAGTCTGTTTGAATCAGATGTGATTTTTTAATTTCTTTGATTTGTCCTAATCTGCGTGAGGGGTAAGGACAGGGAAGAAGGGATTCCATTTGTAGAGAGCATAGAACTGTAGACGTTTCAGAATAGAAGAAGGTTCGGGCTAGGTCTAGAAACTTGAAAATAAGACTACGTATAGATATGTACGGCATGTATATCTTTCTTCGCCTCCACTTCCACTTCAGACAGGGTGATGTGGAGAAGACCGTGGGAGGAGGCTCTGAAAGTGGACCTAGCGAAGAGAGGAACCGAGCCTCAGCACTGCCGCGGGTTCCAATCCAGTCTCGGAAGGAAGGAGGGCGCTGCTACATTGTATCCATTCAAAGGCTGGGGGGGAGCAGGACCTGGAGCCGCGCGGCGCTGACGCACGCTAGGCGCGTGATTGACGCAGGCGATGTTACTAAATTCGGCGGTTGGCCCGGCCCCGCCGCCGGCGCGCGCCGCAGATAGCGGAGTAGGTTCCCCTCGGTCACCCCCGCCCCTTCTCCATTCAGCGCCGCGCGGGGCGGGGCGGGGCG
>VBSM01003204.1:23471180-23482411 GCA_008086735.1 Cheirogaleus medius
GAGGAGTGAGCAAGGCGAGGCGCGGGCGACCGAGTGGGGCGCGCGGCCCTCGCGTGTGTGTGTGGAGGGGGTGGAGGGACGGTGATGCCCTGCCACCCGGCAGCCCGGCCAGCCCTGAGTCGCGTGGGGGCGGAGCTGCCCGCGGCCACCACTTCCTGAGAGCCGGGGATACCCCTCCCGGACGTCACGGAGGAGCCGAGGCGGCGGTGGCGGCCCGGGGCTCATCCTGCACTTGCATCACGGGTGCAGCAGCAGCTGCTCTGCTCCTTTGTGGCTTTTTCCCCTGTTGAGTAACTGCTTTGTTAACCGAAAATACCATGACGGGCCAGTGTGATCACCAGCTCCAGACCTCAAAGAAAGTGAAGCTGTCAGGCAAGAAGAGGGAGACTCCCCCAGCCGGCTGTGATGGTATCTGGTGGGTGGGTGTGTAGAGAAGCACTTGACAGTTTCCACGTATTACTTCTTGCCTAACTCTTCACCCCCAAGAAGGTTTAAAAATACTTTTATTTCCATGCTGTAAAATTTCATCTGTGTTCTGCACCCTCTCATTCCCCCTCCAATTAAAAATCTCATGCAGAATTGGAATCACTGTAAGCAGGAACCCTAAAATTAGGTACAGTTTTTAGGAAACATGACATCTTTCAACAAATTTATTGAATAAACTATGTTTTCTAAATGTTAATATATAAAAGGTAAGTCTTGCCCACTCAGTGTCGTTATAAAGCTACTAACCAAGTTTGTTCATACCAATTGGGCTCCTTCAGACCATTTTAAACCAGTATCCTTGTTTACTTTAAGTTAAAAAAAATTCCATCTCTGGCTGAGAATCTCCAGGTAAAGCATTTCTCTCTTTGAGTTTCTTGGTTAATTCTGTTCTCCCTCCCCTCTTCTCCCACCTTCTGCCTCCTTTGCATCCTTTCCTTCCTGAGTATCAGGTTACCAACCTCTGTTCCTGAGCTATGTTAGACTGAGGGCCGTTGTCTGACCGGGCTGAGCCAATCCACCGTTTCTGGCTCGGTGCTTCTCTCGTAGCAAGCTGGACTTAAAGTTGGAGAAGTTCCAGTGGTCACTAAGTGGCAACTTTTTTACACAAACGCAAAGTCATGGAAGCAAGAGACACCACAGCTCTCTTACATACTGGGACACCATCCTCTGCTTAATCCTAGGTCCCTAAACATATGCAATTCTTTAGGTGACCCAAATGGAATTAATTTTTCTCTATTTTTTTTTCCAAATTAGAATCTATTGGCTCTGTACCTTTTCAAAAGTCTGATTTATTAAAAAGCAGGTATACTATTCTGTAAGGCTTATGTACTATGACTTTCAGCAATCTAAATTACCTTTTTAAAATTAAAAAAAATTAAGTGAAACTTAATGCTTTGCAATTAAATCTCTTCTTTTGGGAAATCAAATAAAATAGGACTACCGTAATCTGGGAAATGTTGAAAACTTTCCTGGTTCAGTCCTTTTTCTAGAAGAGGGACATTCATGTGTGGTTTAGTTTACACATACAAAGTAAAGAAAGCAGTTATTATAGTTTCTGCTTTCATGATACTTAGGGCAGCCAATCTGTTAAAAACTCTATAAAGTAACTATTACAGAGTCACTAGATAATTACCTATCATTTTGTTTTGGATTTGTAGGCCTAATCTGCCTGCAAGAAAGAAAGTACTGTTTCTTGGAAAATAAAATATGAAATTTGGGGGAGACTTATTGTGTGTGATGTAAAGCAATTGTTTTAACAAATTTGGATTTTAAAAATTGTTTTAAATGCTCTTCTGATGAAGCAAAGACATACAATGTTGTGGATTTTGCTAATATAAAAAGAAAGATGATGATTCTTATTAATGCAAATATTAGGTGAGGAAAAGTGAAATGAAAATTCGGAGCCAGAAGTCATTATCTAAGGTGAAAATAGGAAGGAAAAGTAAAAAAAATTATGTGTAAACCCAAGTTTTCTAGTATCACTGTAGAAATTCTATGCATGCTATATTTAAGGTACATTTATAAAATTTAGTAACTTTAGCTGACATTGATTTATACATTTAAGATGTACCTGGCGGAGGAACCTGGAATTATTACAGTAATTCTCTATCCGACCTACCTGTATGCCATCCCTTTCTTATCAATTTTATCATTGCCAGATTAGTCTTCCTAAAATACAGTTTTTGTTATTTTACTCTCAGCCTTAAAAATCTTCAGCAGCTATATATTGTCTCCAAAATCAAACCCAAAGACCTCTTTTATTTCCATAGAATTTCCCTGTCCTAGTCAAACTGGTATTCATTCTCACTGTTCTTCAAAGATCCTTTCAACCTCCCACATTTGTTCATGGTTTTCCTTTTTATGGCATTCCCTCCTCCCCCTTCTTTTCTACTAATTGAAATCTTACCCTTCCTCTAAAACTAGCTCAAGATTGTGCTTCAGTCTTTCACAAAGTTTTCATTTTACTGCTTTCTTTTTGTGCTCTTACGTACCTAGTCTATTCCCTTGTCTAACTATAAGCTCCAAAAGCATGCCTCACACATCTCTGAAATTTCTGTGGCACCTAAGAATGTTCAACGCAGTAAATATCCATAAAATATTACCTCATCTAATGTGAATATAGACAGCAACCATAATATAAGTAACAAATTATATGGATTAGGATATTCTTGGCATGAATGGACATGTATGAGACCATACGTTACTTGTTTTCTTTACTTCAGCTTTTGATCTTGCTGATTGAACATTGTCAAGGTGCCTGCCACAAGCCCAGACGGCTAGCTGTATGGTGATACAAGGAAATGACAGTTTGGCTTGTACCTGTTATATCTGCGTAGGAAGATTTGCTATGATTTTTTTTCCTGGTAGACTTTTGGTTTGACTCTTATTCTAACCTCTTTCCCTCTCAATTTGTACTTTCTCTTGTGCTGCTTTCTCTCAATGATGAACTAGATGCTGTAGGCTAGGAAATGTTAATATCGACTTCTTTCAGAAAAATTTCTTAAGGTTTAGAAAATTGATAAGATACATGTATAACCAATTACATGTAAAAAAATTCTTGAATTTCTTTTCTTTTCCAAAATATATTTAGATTTATATGACACTATATGCAGAGGTAAACTGGGCAAAAAGATTATGGAATTATCATTTGTTAGAATTTTTAGATAGAAGCTCATGTGACTTTGAATATTAAAATTTGCTTTAACAAGGAAAAAGTAATATAATAGATCAGGAAAGACTTTCTATGTTGTAGAAAATTTTAGAAAAAAGTAAAAATTTGAGATGGAAAGATTACTTAATAGTATAAGGGCCAATATTTTAAAATCTCTTAAATAATGTTTGTCCATCCATTAGTAATAACAGCAGTCAGGATAGGCTTATAGTGTGGTTAAAAAGATAGTTTATTTCTTAGTCATGTTTTCCCCAATCACTGGTAAACTCTGGAAGCCTTCAATAATTTGGGGGAGAAAAGTTATTCCACATGTGTGATAAATCAATTCAGGATATTACTTATGTCTATGAGATAAGATCTGCATTTTAACTAGAATTAACAGACAAAGTAAATACCTCTTTGAAAATATAACTGCATAACCCTTTGCCATTGTCCCAACTGTGAGAAAAAAATTGCCTCACATGTACAATTCACTTCCTTGAACATATTCCCAAAGAGTGAGATGCTTTATGTTACAAGAACATGAGACTGTTTCCCAGAGGCATGGGTCTGGCTTTGCTGCCATGAAGTTGCCTAGCCTTGGGTAAGTTAATCTTTTTGAGGTCCTAACCATCATCATCTTTACAGTGGTAGTGTTGGGCTCACTTTATGGTCTTTAAGGATCTTTCAGGTTCTAAAATTGAATGCTATTTTAGGCCAGTTAAATATTTGAATCATGAATCATCTCTGCCCTGATCTCCTAAGTCACTCCATGATTGTTGTGGTCAGGAGGCTCATTAACTGTTTTGTATATAACACATGTGCTTTTAGTAGTAATATTATATTAAAGTGCTTTGGCCTGCATGGAAATTAAGTATTGCCACTGAGTGAGATCCTGATGGCCTGAGAGAGTTAACATACTGCCAGCATCATAGCCTTCTCCTGTCCATGAAGTAGAAATGAACAGAAACCTGAATAGGCCAAAAGTCATTTTATATTTAGCTTTGGAATTTGGTTTTGTGCATTCATTTGAATATGGATGAGCCACAAATTGACTTCATACAAATTAGCAGACTTTCATCAGAATGGATTCTGTTGTTTGCTTTTATTTCATTTCTAATCCTCCCTGCATTCTAAGTATAAACCATTTCTTCTTAAGTATAGCAGGTGAAGCAGAACTATCCACTTTCTGCTTTTTCTAAGAGAAGGCTTGGTGATGGTGGGGTTGCAAGTCTTTATATCTCCTTTCAGAGTGTAAGTAAATAGAGAAAGTGAAATATTAAGAAGGCAGGTCATAGAGAAAGTACCATATAAGTATTAAGTTGAAAAAATGTTGGCAAATAATCAGAAAGAATATAGTAGACTTTTGTTTGTTAACTTGTTAGGTTTTTATAGTTGGATACATCTTTATAAATACATAAGAGCTTACTTTATAGGCATTGGGAAGTATCTTTATTTTAGCAGATTGCAGGTTTATTTATTATATTGAAGGCTTAGATAGTAAAAAAACATGGTTTTTCCATTAATTTAGGGTTATTTTTTAAATGCTTGTTGTACATATTTAGATATCTGATTTTCTACTTAGATCATGTAATTAGTAACTGATTCTGATTTTTTGCCATAATACATTTTCCAGTATTTATTCCACATGTTTATAGTTCACTACTGGAAAAATTCTTCCCTGACATCTGTTCTAAATTA
Organism: Cheirogaleus medius; assembly: GCA_008086735.1. Lineage (NCBI taxonomy): Eukaryota > Metazoa > Chordata > Mammalia > Primates > Cheirogaleidae > Cheirogaleus > Cheirogaleus medius. The sequence continues at coordinate 23,476,018 of VBSM01003204.1, forward strand.
GTTCCCTTTACTAGTTATGTTTTCCTGTTTTATCAATTGTGGTAAGAAGAATAGAAAGCCATATTTTAAAGATTTCTGCTGTTTAAGTATAGTAAAATTGAAATAACCTACCTCATTTTTTCTAATTTCTGAAAATGATTCTTAATTTAAATTTACATGTTAAATCACTATTTTCATTTTTTTAAACAACAGAATAAACTGGATAAAATTTGAGATCCATTTACTATAGTTTCATAGTGTTTTATAGTTGTCAGATTGACTTTTTAGTGACTTTTCCATATTTTAAAAAGTTTTTGAGACGAGCTTCTATTATCTCAACCTTTTAAAAATGTCTTTTTGTTTCAATTGTCTTGAACCTATGTATTCTTTGGGATGAATATTGTTCAAGATGAATTTATTGAGCACTTAGGGCAGTTGTTGACATAGAGCAGGTGCTCCGTAAACATTTGATGAATAAATGAAACTAGTTTTCAGGAAGCTCTATTCAAAGTATTCTATTTTCTTTATCTTGACCAGCCTCATGGCCTTAGAACTTTTCTGGATGGTTTTACTCAGGAGTTGGGCATAAGGGAGGAGCAGAGAATGCCTGCTGTATGTCATTATGGCATTGTGCTACTGCTGCAACACTGCCCTGTCCTCCCACTGGAATGAGTCAACAGAGAATTCCAGGGCAGTATGCCTGAGTACACCACCGTGTGACATCTGTATTTGAACTAAGAAACAATTCAGGTATCCCAAGGAATTGTTTTACCATCTTTTGACCTCAAACACCCCCAAGAATTAATCTCTGGCATATCTATTCATTTTGATATACCACCTTTGTTATGATACTTCATAAGATTGTGTTCTTCCCTCTTTTCTTCACTGTCTGCCTGGGCATATATAACCCATTCAATGGTAAGTTTCTCACCTCTAGTCATCAGACTTCCAGCTGTAACCCTCAATTTCCTTTCCACTTCTGGATGCTTCCAAGTGCACAGTCACTTGTCTACAACTAATCAAACATAGACTGAGGGGCCCACATGGAGAACATTAACTAGGAACTTAAATTATATCTACTTAATGTATTTAAACATTTTAAGATTTAATTTTTGAGAAGGTAATACATTCACATGATTCAAACAACAAATCATTTAGAAATGAGAAGTTTCCCTTTCACTCCTGTTCCCTACTAAATTACAATTATTCCAGAGCTTTAAAATGCATTTTTAACCCAATACAAATATAAATTCTGTTTTCTTTTCCTTTTTTATACAAATTAAAGCTTATATACATTGCTGTGCATTTTTCACTTAATGTATCTTGGAGATCTCTTCCACCTCACTGTGTAAATATTAATATATCATTTATTTAACCAGCCCCATATTGATAGACATTTGGGAAATTTTCCATCTTTTGCTGTTATAAGAAATGCTGCAACAAATACTTTTGTTACGCAGATTATTTCACACTTGTGTAAATATATTTATAGGGTAAATTCCTAGAAGTGGAATTGTTGAACCAAAGGGTATATATGTCATGGTAGTTTGATAGGTACTGCCAAATTGCCCTTCATAGGGGTTGTATAATTTACACCCCACCAGAAATATAGGCAAGTGCCTGATTATCCATATTCTTGCCAGCAAAAATCTGGTAGGTGAAAAATGTTATCTTAGTATAATTTTAATTTCTATTTCTCTTATGAGTAAGTTTGAACATCTTTTCACATGTTTAAGAGCCATTTATATTTTCTTTTTTGTGAAGTGTCTCTTATATCCTTTGCTTATTTTGGGAAGCGGGGGTGGTTTAAAAATCACTTTGTAGTTGCTGTTTATAATATGGAGATTTGCCCTTTGTAATACGAGTTGCAACATATTTCCCCCTAGTTTATCATTTGTCTTTCAACTTTGCTTATGATGTTTTTGCTATGTAGATTTTTTTTTTAAATGTAGTTGAATTTGTCAGTCTTTTATGACTTCTGGATTTAGTCATAGTTAGAAAAACCTGCTCAGTCCAGGGTTATGAAGGAATTCTCTCATATTGGCTTTTTCTAGTTTTATGGTTTCTATTTTACATTTAAAATTTTGATCCATTTTTCTTGCTATCTGATGTGAGGGATAGGTCCAACTTTATTTTTTTCCAAACGGCTACTCAGTTGCCTCAGCACCATTTGTGAAGTCTACCTCTGCACTGTTTTACTTCTTACCCAAAACAAGACTGATTCATCTCCTTTTTTTTCACACCTACTCTGCTGTGACTGAATATGAATACAATTCTCCGCTTTCCTTCCTGTAAGACACCTTCAGTGGCAGAGATGCCTTTCTTCATGCTGCCTCCCTGCTTTTCCTCGGCAATACCATAGCCTGGCAGCCAATTAATATTTGAACAAGTACAGGCTGCTCAGAAAGCTTTCTAGGATTTTTTATTGAGCAGTAACTGGTTAAAAAGAAATCCTAACTGTAATCAGGTTCCCTAGAACAGCAGTCCCCAACCTTTTTGGCACCAGGGACCCAGTTTCAAGGAAGAGAATTTTTCCATAGGTGGGGGGAGGAGGGAGATGGTTTCAGGATCATTCAAGCACATTACATTTATGGTGCACTTTATTTCTATTATTACATTGTAATATATAATGAAATAATTATACAACTCACCATAATGCAGAATCAGTGGGAGCTCTGAGCTTGTTTTCCTGCATCTAGGTGGTCCCATCTGGGGATGATGGGAGACAGTGACTGATCTGACAGGAGGTGGAGCTCAGGCAGTGATGCTAGTGATGGGGAGCAGCTGTAAATACAGATGAAGCTTAGCTCACGGGGCTGCCACTCACCTCCTGGTGGAGAGGGGTGTTGGGACTGCAGCCCTAGAAAACTGTTCAAATGGAAATGTCTTCTGGCTGTCTCTAGTCATGCTAACCAGCTATTCCAGAAACTTAAGGTGTACTACCTGATTCCTTCTCTCTTGAGGGAGTCCAATTTGGGTTGCATTCCTCCATGCAAGTTCATATCATCTGCCACCTCTGCTTTGTCTGACAGTATGGGATATTACCTTCTGTAATTTGGAATGGGAACCATAATATGCCAAAAAAGTAGTGCTGGATTTCCCACCATGTGATGGCCAGCTCCAGAACCTCATTTACTGGGAAAGTGATTGTGGAGGAATGGTTTTGGAAACATGCCTCCTCAATTTAAACCCCAAGCAGATTTCATCTATGAAATCTAGGGAAAACCCTAGCTTTGTTCTACCAGAAGAGAGCGTCCAAGCAAGCAGATGAAACTGATTTTACTTGATACCCTTACTTAGCACTCTATAAGCTACTTGGGCTAGTTTTACAGCTCCTTGATAAAAGACTTCCTTCCACTTTGAACCATTGCCCCAGGCCATCTTTCTCTTCTAAACTTGTCCAGGCCATCTTGCCTGTTCTTTATTATTGAACCTTACCTTTTGATCCTATTTCTTATCTCTGCCTTCAGATTTTCCCTGATGTTCATAGTATACTCTTTGTCTAGTGTACCAATTTGACTTAAAAGTTGTTATACAATTTAGTTGAAAACAACTAGTAAGCTAGTTAATTTAAACTAGCTGTTAAAACAGTGATTTGGTCAAAACAATGATTTGGTAAAAAATGAATATCCCAAGTTATTAATTTTTGAGTAGTAATTTTATTGTATTATGGGGTGATTAAACACTTCTGGCCTATTTTGGGGGGATTTTTCTGATTTTTTTTCTTTTATATTTCAAGTTTATAGTTTCAGCTACAACAGCATGTTGTTGCTCGTGATATCAAAAAATTGAAGCAACCCAGCTGCCCAAAAATAGGAGTATACTTGAGTAAGAGTGATTTTAACTAAAAGGCAATAAGAGGTTAATTGGAACAAACAAACCATCTAGTGATAAGATAAACATGTTTCTTTTATTATTTTTCTTTTCCTCTCATAAAGGCAGTGCATGTGCAGTACAGGACACTCAGAAAAATGTAGATAAGTAATAGAAGGAAAAAAGAAAGCCGTAAGTTAATTCACCCAGGAATAACCACTATTGTCCTTCCCTGTCCTTTTAAATGCATTTTATACACATAAACTCTGCCCTACTGTTAGTAATTTGCCGTAATTTATTTAATCATTCTCCATTTATTGGTCAGTCACCTTTATTTAGGATTAGACTTTGGTTTCTTTTGCAACTGTGGGCCAGTCCACCTTTGATAGGGAATAGATTTCCATTCTCTTTTCCCTTCTGTCTCTCAGTCCTGCCTAGGCCTGCATCCAGCCCAGCCCCTGAGGCCTCCCTGCTTGCTTTAAGTGAGACAGTTTGTAAATGAAGTAATTCTATAAAGCCTTTCTATGGAGTTACTAAAGAATCCTGGTTCCAGAATTCCTGTGAACTCTCTGATTACATATAAAATATTTTGGGGGGTGGTTCATGCTTGGTATATGTTATGGTTTATGTATGCAAATTAGTTTGAGAAAGTAAAGAGGGGAGAGATTAGATTGGGTCTCCATTAAAATGAAAATAAAGAGGCATTGTAGCAGAGAAATCCATAATCGTTAGGGGGAAATTATTTAAAAAGATTTTCTCTAAAATAGAGTAGACAAATATGTGCTATGTGTTGTGCCTAAACCTGAGTCCATGGTAAACTCACTAATCAGTCATGGTACTGTTTTTCACTGGATCCAAAATCGGCTTTCAGTCTTTTTCAAAATGAGGTTCTAGGTAGCTATATCCACTGGAATTGCTGTGGGGACAAACCTAATTACCATTCTTGCTCTCAAATGTTAACATTATGTTGTTTTTTTCTAATAGTGGATTGACCAAGAAAGTTATAATAAAATGTTTTATATCTTATAAACAAGTTTATGATGTTAAATATGGGATACAAGCAAAGAGTAATTATCTGGATCTTAGGCAAAGCACATGCCTTATTGCTAAGATCATGGAAGCAGCATAATTAAATTATAGATTTGTTATGGAGTGAAAACAATGTCACAATAATACTCATCATTATAAATTGCCCATGGATGGTCATGGTGATTGACTCCCTAGCATTCATTCCACCCCAGATAATTAGTCTAAGCAGTTGTGGTTAATCCTATTTCCTTTGCCGGTGAAGGGTTCAGAATGGCCTGTAACCTATTCTGGCCAATGAGATGTGAAGGAAACTCTGAAGGAGGGCTGGAGTTCTTCTGGGGAAGGATTTCCTGATCCTAAAAAGAGAGAACAGAAAGAGATGATACCTCCTCTCCCTCTGAAATTATGTTTGAGTATGATGGTTAGAACTGTGCTAGCCATCTTGGGACAATAGGAGAAACTAGCTTTGGGTGAAGCTGATCTAGAGATGGCAGAACAGAGAGATGGAAGAAACCTGAGCCCTTGATGACCTTACTGAACTGCTGATTGCGTTGTACTTGGTCTGCCTTACCTCTGAACTTCCAGTTCTCTGAGATAGTACAGTTCCTCATTGTGTAAGCCAGCATGATCTGGAATTTTGTTACTTGTAGCCAAAAACATCCCGAGTGGTACACTCACTTTGTCCCAAGCAGATTCATGTCAGGTGGATTTGATTTGATTTTGATAGGTTTCTTTTTACTAAGGGCTCCTACCTCCTGCTGTCTTCTGGCTTCATAAAGTGTATGTGTAGGTTCTAACTTACCATTTTCATCTAAGTCGTTTCTAAGGGGCTCTGCCTTAGACCAGGGTTCATCACAGAAAGCAGCAAGGAGGCAAATAGCACTCACCATCTCTTCTGGAACCTTCTGGGTTGTTTGAACATCTGGTGGTGTGACTGCTCCCGTTTGTCATTTGTTCCTTCTTTTCCTGATTCTGATTTCCTGCTTTGATCTTGGTCCCTGCTCTTGCGTATTTTGTGTCTTATGCTTGACCTCAAGATTGTTTCATAGGTTTATTTTCCTCTCTTGCTTCTCCTTTCATCCCCCTTTCTCCCTTATCTCCCTCATCCACTCCTTCCTCACTTTATAACTTTACTTTGTGGCCAGTGGAGACTATTTTAAGTAGATGTGGAGTTTAGTATTTGCCAGGAATAATAATGAGTTTAATAAGCAATCATGCAGCTATTTGTTTTAGACTGGTGTGGTAGAGAGGAAGAGTAGGTCAGCACTTGGGTGAGCCAGAAATGGTTTGGAGTCAGGGCATTTGAGTCTTCATAAGGCTTCACTGTTTGCTACCTGAAATCTTGGGCAAGCACTTAAAGACGTTCAGTGTTTTCTTTAAAGTTTGTTACTAATGCCTATTTTTTCCTATTATTGTGATTCAAATGAAATAATGTGAACCTGGCAAATGGAAAAAAAAACCATTTTTTAACCACTTCAGTACCAGCATCGACTATAGTCGATAACCACAGATGAATGCACACAGCGACTTTAGCCCACAGCCGTGATATGACTTTTCTAATTTTTCATTTATC
>VBSM01003204.1:23482511-23497582 GCA_008086735.1 Cheirogaleus medius
GTGATAACCTAAGGCTTGGAAAAAAAAAAGGAAAAGGCCACACAGTATTAGTAAAGGTCAGGATGTTGATCATGAGGCTTATTTCTAGTTCAACCAGAAATTCTGGTCAGCCCAATAAGGAGGAAAGAGAAACCAATAGAAGAAATACCCCCCTCTAGTGGCGAGGGGCCAGCTTCCATATTTGGTTGCTAAGGTGGGTGATAGGAATGGATTACTTCTTAGCATGTTTAAGTTTCTTAAGAAGAATTCTGAGGATCTTGAATTAGAATATTTAAGGAAGATCTGTAGCTCAGGCTTTCCTCATCAGGAGACTTAACACATTTCCCACGATAAGTAGTATCTTGGCACTCCAGTGTGGAATTGATTGTCTGAAAAATGTTGAAGCTACAGTTGTTGGAAGAGATTCAGAGTTTACTTTTATGTAGGCCACAGAGATCATGAAAATTAGGAGACCATTGTTCCAAAACTACTTATTGATCTGAGATGATACAGTAGGCATCTTTATAATCCCATTAACAGGGGAAGAAATCCTGTATTTAAAACGTGGGTCATACCATAGAGTAGTATTCATCTGTGTTCATACAGAATAGTGCCTGTGGATTTCCTAAGTATAAATTTTGATTTGAAATTTTTAGTGGTGATCCTTAGAAATGTTTAGCTTACGTCTTGGAAGTGATTTAATTGGTAGCTATGGAAAGGCAGTGAAGTTAAGAATATTAAAATTCAATAACATTCAGTTATTGAACACCCATAATTCAGTGGCTTGGGATGAGAATCTCATGCATTCTTAATGGATGTTTCATCTTAAGGGTTTATGTTGTTGATGATAATGTTTTTAAGTGATTACTACATTTACAAATCTCAAAGTCCATTGAAGTTTTTACTGTTTCAACTTCTGTTTGGCAAGGATTCTTCTTAGTTTACTTAATGATTTCTGAAGAGGCATAAGTTCAGAGAATAATATTTTTATGATATTCTGTGTTAGATCTAAGGAAGAGTTGAATGCCTTTCAAGTCTAATACAGAAAAGAGTGGTTAAAGCACAAGAAAATAAATTCTGGTATAAGACTACATTATCAACTTGCCATTTTTAAATTTTTGATGCCAAATTTCCTTTCCCTAAAGGAAAGAAATGTGAAGCTTGCAGTAGATGCAGTAGACCAGCCTACATACTATGGAATATGTTTGGTGACATTTCTTATGAAATAGTAATGGAAAAATTCCCTAGAAAATATAAAGCTTGTATATGGATGAAGTGAGATTATATGGTTATGAAATTAATTGTGTATAACTTATGGAACTATTAATATCCTTAGTTTATGGTTATACTTCATAAATATACTTTATTTCAGGAAATAAGAACTAGGTCTGGCAGTTAATCAAGCATCTACCTGTTGGGGAAAACCAGAAATAGGGGGAAGAAGTTACTAATGGTTCATTCTTAGCTGAGAAAATTCAGTATGGAATAATTGTCAGTTAGAATTATGATTACATTAAGTGAGTTCGCAGATAGTGTTCAAAGCAAATTGGTTAAAACTGTATTTTAACACATTAACTCATACTAGTTTTGAACCTGGGGGCTTGTGCAACGTATGTAACTCACATGTCTCTTCTCCTTGGGAGCCACGTGAACTATTTTTCAAGTTGTGTATAACTCATGCACAGAAAACAATAAAAAATAACAAATTTTTCATTAAATTAGAAAGGATTATTTTGTTTTCAAAGTTTTAATTCTATTTTCGTAATAAAACACCATGGCCCCAAGGAAAAAAATTTGTTTCTAGTGTGGCAGTCAGTGTATTAAGAAACTCTACTATGAGTCTATGTACTCTGACAGAGCCTACAACTTTTTCATCTCCAATAATCTTGAGCTCAAGGCCAAAAACCTCTTTTCCTTGCCTCCTCACATTAATTGAAATAAGTCAATGAGATTCCTTCTGCCCATCAGTTCACTTTTCACTATCATGCCGCTCAGCTCAGCTGCCATTACGAGACGATAGCTGTTGTCCAGTTCTTCAGACTGGTAGTGTTCTCCACTATTTTCTGGGGAGGGTCTTTTGCCCTCTCTAGTCTACAAAGTTTTGACTCACTGATACAACTTTTGAAGTTAACAGCTAGAAGTCTAGTGACTCTAACTATGTGTTAGGCTCTTGCACATATTATCTCTGATGTTGCTTCCAGCCAACCTTAGAAGCTAAGTACTAACATTGTCCATATTTTGCAGAAGCACAAAGAAGTTAAGTAAGTTGCCCAAGTTCACACCTAAATTTATGCCCAGGTAATCTTACTTCAGAACCCATGTTCTTAATCATGCCCAATGACAGCCTCATGCTCGTTCATTTGTAAGTAACTTTGTCTTTCCTTCTGAAAGCTTATCTCTTTTCTGTATTCTCTTTCTTTTCTTCTTTTCTTTCTCTCCTTTCTTTTTCTTTCTTTTTTTCTTTCTCTCCTTTCTGTTTTCTTTCTCTGTTTCCCTTAGTTCCTCTCTCTTGCTTTCTCTCATTCTCTATTTCTTTTTCTCTTTTTCTCTCTTTTTTCTTCTTCCCTTTCTGTTTCTTTCTTCTCTCTTTCTTTTCTTTTTAGAGATAGGGTCTCACTCTGCTGCCCAGGCAGGAGTGCATGGTGTTATCATAGATCATTGCAACCTTGAACTCCTGGGCTCAGGTGATCTTCATGCCTCAGCTCCCAAGTAGCTGGGATACAGGCACATGCCACCATGCCTAGCACTTTTCCTTATTCTTAAAGCTCAAAAATCTCACTGGGATATATCTGGGTATATGCCCTTTTTCATGTATCCTGTCTAGCACTAGGGCTTGATCTGGCAACTCTAGTCTCCTCCTGAGGGACGTTTTCTTGTATTATGTTTTGATTATTGCTTTTTCCAATATGGTCCTTGTTCTCCCTCTGGAACTCCTTTTATTTTCAGTTAGACCTCCTAGACCTGCCTTCTAGTTCTCTTATCTTTTCATTTAGGAATTCCATTTCTTTTTATTTTTTCCCTGGATAATGTGATATTCTTTCACCTGCTTTTCCAGAAAACAAATTTGTTCTTTGGAGGGTCTGTTATATTTTTTACTTCCTCAGTTGAAATTTAAAATTTATAAATCATGTTTAAAGAATTCCCCAATGTATTATTTTGTTCTGGTTATTCCTTTGTACTTAATACCATATAAAAAATAAAATATACAAGTAAAGATGGTTTATTTTAGAAATACAATGCTGTTTCAACATTAGGAAATAGTAATATATCACTTTAATAGATCAAAGGAAAAAAATCCTAGGATCATTTCCACAGATATTGCAAAGGTATTTGATAAATCTATGCCCATTCTTGATTAAAAAAACAGCTCTTGGTAGTCCAAGAAAAGAAAGATATTTTCTTAACAGCCAGTGTCATAATTAACATTGAAATACTTGAGCAACATTCCCTAAGTGTGTCCTAAGAACTGTGGATCTGGTATTTTATATAAAAAAGGGTATCTTTGCATATTAGGGTAAAGCAAGATGTTATAACTAATACTAACATTTCAGTGGCTTAATACTATACAAATTTATTTTTCCCTCATGTAATAGTCCAATGTGCATGTTTCTGGTTAGTAGATAGTTGTTTTTCTCTGTATGGTGATTCAGGGACTTAGGTTCCTTCCATTATGTGGCTCCATCATTCCCTAAGACCTTAAACTCTTCTGTTTCCAGCTGATGTGATTTCAGAGATAGGGTGGAGAGTGCACACTTTCTTCTCAATTACCATGGCTTGGTTGTGACACACATTTCTGTTCACATTTCCATATTCCATTGGCCAGAACTAGACATGTTATCTCACCTGTCTGCAAGGTGTGTATGTGTTGGGGGAGGGAATGGGAAACATCATCTGGCTAGGTAGCCACAGGTATGGAAATAGATAGACATTCTCATTTGTAGTTAGCAGGAGTAGAAATTAGGACCACCTGAATGGAGGGCACTGTGGTAATATCTATCAAATTTAAAAATATATATATCCTTTAATCTCAAAATTCCACTTCTAGCAATTTTTCTTACACATATATTCACAAATATGTGTTTATTTACATTTTAAGGCTATACCTAGCAATACTGTAATAGTAAAAGATTGGAAACATTCTGAATGTCCATCAAAGGGGACTAAATAAATAAATTATTGTATATCCATGCAGTGGAACATTGTGCAGCCAACTAAGAGGAGCAAGAGAGTGATGTGTACTGACTAGACAGAGAAAATCAAGGAACAAAACTGTGTGTGCACTGCTGCCACTTATTTAAAAAGATAAATATATGCACTTACGCTCATATACTCAGAATATTTGTGGGTCATGGGAAACTGGAAGAATCACAAAAAACTAGTAACACTGGCTGCTTCCAGTTAAAATTATAAGGTAATGGGGGGATGGGATGAGGGAGAGACATTCTTTTACTGTATATCCCTTTATACCTTTTGATGTGCAGCATTTAAATAAGTATAAAAGTTAGTTGTAGAGGTATATTAAATAACATGGAAAGATGGTCATAATGTTGCCTAAAAAAAAAAGTTTACTGAAAAGTATGTACAATATGGTCTCAGTTTTACAAATAAAGAAATAAATGAGATATACAGAAATAATGGTTCGTGGGTTTTTTTTTTTGCCTATCTGTATTTTTTTTTCTATAATGAACATTTATTACCTCTGTAACTATAAAAAATTACACAAATGAAGACACTGAGTGAAAACTTTTCTTAGGAGTCATTGTTGACCCTGCTGTGAAAACTTTTCCCATTTCTCCTGTTAAGATTGATGAATGCATCTTTTTTTCTTCCATGATACATTTTTTTGTATATCCATCACATGCTGAAATGCATTATCATGTATATATTTGGCTCACCTACTCTGTGGTCTTAGAGGACTTGAATCATACCAAATTCATCCAGATATCTCTCTCTCTACTAAGAAAGTGTCTTTCTTATAACAGGTGTGCAGTAAATATTGAGTTGGTGCTTAAACCAGGGAGTGTAATGAGTGAAATAGTTGTGCACTTTGTGTTCTTGTGTGATGCAACTTGTATTTAATACTGCACCCCAGATATCACTGACTTGTTAAGTAATGCCAGTAGCTTACTAGTGCATTTCAAAGCCCATTTCAAAGCCAAATGTTTCCTTTCTAAAATGATATTGGTTGCCTACAGGCATTGATCTCTCCGCATCCTAGGTTAGTCACCATGGGTCTGTTACAGAAATAAATGTAGTAAGAAATGACAAAGTTTAAAAAAATGTAAGAATAATCAAACAAGAATGACAAGGTCCCAGCTCTGATACAGATGAATACACTATCTGCTCGATATTATAATTTACAGCAGTTTCCCCGTGTTTTCTGTCTGTACTATTTTCCTTTCCCTATTTCTATCCTTTTGTTACAACCCCTCCTTGTACACATAGCTGTATTTTTGGTGTAGATTATCAGAAGTCAGTTATTAGTGAATGAATGAGAAGAAATGCAAATTAAAGAATTGGGAGCTGAAAACATTATTTCAGCAGTAAGATTTTTAGTTGAAAATTGCTTAAGAATAGATTTGATAGTCCAGGGTCTCTGCAATTCTCAGTTTTATTGCTACTATATCCTTATCCATGTTTCTGCCCTATGTTCAAGTCACAACGGTCTATTTATAGGCCAGAAGTTCCTTCTAGGAGCTTTCTGCAAATCTTTTTCTTATTGGGAAGTCATTGATCCAAGTTCTATTGTGATGGTTAATATTGTGTGTCAACTCGACTGGGCCAGAGGATGCCCAGATATCTGGTTAAACATTATTTCTGGGTGTATCTATGAGGGTGTTTCCAGAAGAGATTTGAATCAGTAGACTGAGTAAAGCAGATTGCCCTTCCCCATGTGGGTGAGCATCATGCAATCTGTTGAGGGCCTGAATAGAACAAAAAGGTGCAGGAAGAAAGAATTCTCTCTCTCTGCCTGACTGCTTGATCTGGGACATAGGTCTTCTCTTGCCCTTGTATTGGTATGCACACCATTGGTCCTCCAGTTCTCAGGGCTTTGGGGTTGAATTAGAACGTACATTATCAGTTCTGATTCTAAGGCCTTCAGAGTCAGACTAAAATTATACCACCACCTTTACTGGATCTCCACCTTCCAGACAGCAGATCATGGGACTTTTCAGCCTCCATATTCACATAAGCCAGTTCCTCATAATAATCTGTCTCAATCTCTCTCTCTCTCTCTCTCGTTCTGTTTCTTTGGAGAACCCTAATACATCTACCTTCCCATAAAGAGCCAATTCAGATGCCACCCATGTCAAGTAAGTCATCATAGAAATTCAGTCAATTTGTCTCTCATTCTTCTATTAAATTATTATGCCCTATTAAAGCACTAACTACAGTTTGTTAATTCATTCTATACACATTCACTGCATGTCTGTTGTGCATATGTTGTTCTGGGAGCTAGAATAAGAGACCACTAAGACAGTCTGTCCTCAAGCAGCTCACAGAATAATGGAGGAGGTAGTAAGTAGAGAGTTTCAGTAAAGTGTGATAACTGCAATGTGTGTGTGCAGCATTCTGTGGGAGTGGGGAGAAAGAGCAGCTAATCTAGCAGGGAACAGAGGAATTCCAGAAAATTGGGTTGAATACTGAAGGTGGAGAAATGAAGGTAGGAAAGGGAATTTTCCAGAACAGTGGAATAGCACATAGGCCATGGAGATATGAAATGTGTGGCATGTCGGAAGAATGGTCAAGAGCTCAGGCTTGAGTGTGAATGGGGGAAAGTGGCAGGGGATGAAGCCAGAGAGCAAGAAAGGGTGCAATTGTGATGGGTGTTTTGTGCCAAGCTAGAGATGTGAGCTTTCTGAAAGCAACATAGGACCTTCCAAGGATTTCGTGCAGTGGAGCAACGTAAGCAGGCCTTGAATTCTGTGAGCTTCTTGAGGACAGGAATCAAGTCTTACACGTCACTATGTCACCTTAGCACCCAATATAGAGCTTAAATACATAATTGAGGAGCAATAAAGTTGGATTTGCTGAGTACTCCAATATTTTAAAAGAATTGATTTATCTGAATTAATAACAATAGTGATAATATAGTATTGAACACTTTTGCACTTCATTAAGTCTATAAGCATTACCTTAAACCTAAGTCTTACAACTACTCTAAGAGGTAGGTATTGTGGCTTAGAGAGTCTAAATGAGGGGACTAGCATAGCAGTTAAGTCTGCTTAGGTTTGAATTTCAGCTTCCCCACTTACTAGTTTTGGGTCTGAAAGTTAGATGTGTGCCTCAGTTCCCTCATCCATAAAATGATACTGATATTATAATGATACCTACCTTGTAGGGTGTTGTGAGGATTAATGATTCATGTTAGTGCATGTAAAGTGCTTGACCTGTACTTGGCTATGTGATTACATGCTCAGTCAATGTCATTCTTAGCTATTATTAAGAAACATGCCCCAAAGTCGCTTGAGCAAATTTGTGGTGAAGCCCAGGGTGAACAAGGCAATCTGATCTCAGAATCCACACTCTTTAATTACTACACTATGCTATAAGTGCTTCTGTGGTTATAGTGCAATGATTATAGATTGATGGGTTCTGAAGCAGTGAAACAAAATTAAGACTTTCAGTCAACATGGCAAATACTATTTGGGGTGGAGAGTTCTTCTTCAGGGCTCTTTGAAGAACTCTTCCTTTGCTGCCTGCGCATAGGGAGTTGTGTGAGAAATATGTCTTTATAATTTAGGTAAATGTCATTAGTTCTGGGTTCATAATGCACATGATTGGTGAACCTGGAGAACATCTTACAGAGGTCTCCCTTTGGAAGTCAGTCTGCTAGTGCCGACATCTGGCATACCATGTCAAGTCTTGTTGCTCTGTTCCCCTTCTCCATACTCCCCAGATTTTTCCAACTTTAGGACCCAAGTGGGAGTCTTATGTTGGAGGATGTTGTGCAAACCACATGCGTAAAGAAAATAATTTACATTTTTCTTTTCTTAGCTTCTGGAACATCAGTGATTCCATCCTCCCACTTCTATTGGGCAGAAACTGAGGTATTCTCCTTATGCTCCCTCATCCTCTCCAAAACCCACTGCATAGATACACACACCCCATTCCCTGCCATTCATGTCAGCAGGGATCCAACATAACTACTACTTTCTGACTCAGGGGCCCAAGAACATGCAGAGGCTTTGGTGATAAAAGAGCCCACCAACAATTCACCTTTTAATTTCCAGTCTCACCCTTTCCATTTACGACTGTCTTTTTTCTTTTTTTGAGACAGAGTCTCACTTTGTTGCTCAGGCTAGAGTGAATGCAGTGGCGTGAACGACCGTCTTTAAGCATGCTTTTCTCTGTTTCTTTGCTCCATTTTATCCCTTTATCCCTCTCACAATGCCTAGTATATAGTAGGCATTCAATAAATAGTTTTGAGTGGATAATAGAAAGGAAAGATGCATTGTATGTTTAATACCTTAATAATATGCATTACATAAAAAATGTGTAAAAATATTACCTTGCTTTAAATTTTTTATGAGAGCAGATGGTTCTTAGTAAATGGGCCCCACCTTCACCTCCATGGCCACATTAGAGCTCCTACAACTTCTGTGTTTTATTTGATTATCTTGGGTGTAGCTCTGGTGGTAAAGAAACTGAATGGATGTCTCACAAATACTGAAGGAGATTTCTAGGTTGGAGGCAGATCTGTCTCATGGTATCTATTATTCCTCCAAATTCTTTTGCAATTTTCATGACTTCACAATGAAAAAGTTTCCATGGATTTAAGACTATAAAGGAAATTTAAAAAACCCCAGGAGACATACGACGTACTGTTGGAAAGAGGTAGGGAGAAAATAATCTGAGGGAAATAGAAGATATCTAGAAAATTCAAGTTAATTACTTCAACTTTCTTTCTAAGTTTAAAACTTCCTTGGAAATCATTGGCTTCTACAGACTTCCAACCAGGAGGGCAGCAGACCTAATTCTCTTATTTTCATACTGTACTAGCTTTAATAAGTTATCTTTTAAAGTAATTTGAAAACACATCTAATTTGAATATATTGGTATAAAATTTTCATGTTAATATTTCCTTATTATTTTAATGTCAGTATGATCTATAGTTATATTAATATAATTATTTCATTCCTAATGTTGTTTTCTGTTTTCTCTCTTTCCTTATCAGTCTTATTCGAGGTTCATCAAGTTTATTACACTTTTCAAAGAACAAACTTTTGGCTTTGTTAATTTTCTCTATTAATTATCTCCTCTATCTAGCTGATTTCTGATTTTACATTTATCAACTTTGGGTTTAATTTGGTCTTCTTTTTCTAATTTCTTAAGGAGGTTTGAGCTCTTTAGATACCACAACCATGAAGGTTATTTATTCTGGGTCCTGGATATCTATAGCTATAATCTTCCAATTTTTGAACCCCTTGCTTACATCATCACTTATATTTCAAACTATAGTAGTCTTCTTCCTTTATTGTCCTCCTGTCTCAAACTACCCATATACCTTTTTTCCCACAAACTCAAATTTTTAGGGTTTTTAATGAGTTAAGATTGATTGACAGCACTTGTTGATCAGGGTGCTAAAACCTGCAAGATTATAGCTATAGATATCCAGGACCCAGAATAAATAACCTTCATGGTTATGGTATCTAGAGAGCTCAACTTCATGTAGACAGTGATGCTGAGATATTTCCCCTCCTGCTGGTTTCCTAGGAAAGCATTCTAAAGAAATGTAAAAAAGAGGTTTAAACATTAAGACCTTGTCTTTGCCTGAAAGTCCAGACTCATGCTTAGTCTGGGCCATGATGATGCACCAGTGGGCTTTCCAGACATGTTCAAAGCACTAAACCTGGTCCTTCAGAACTTTGATTTGTCCTGGAGATATGCGAAACACTCAATGTGTGTCCAAAGACGAAGAACATCTGCTTCTAAAGCTTGAGCATCCTGTATTTGTGTGTGTGTGTGTGTCTACAACCTGAAGGTAGTCTCCAAGACTTCAAGTGAAAGTGATAACCAAGCTTTAATTTGGTGTACTCCACACACAAATCTTGCTCTCTGCCTGCTTTGACTCCAAACCTCCTTAAGAAATTAGAAAAAGAAGACCAAATTAAACCCAAAGTTGATAAATGTAAAATCAGAAATCAGCTAGATAGAGGAGATAATAGAGAAAATTAACAAAGCCAAAAGTTTGTTCTTTGAAAAGTGTAATAAACTTGATGAACCTCGAATAAGACTGATAAGGAAAGAGAGAAAACAGAAAACAACATTAGGAATGAAATAATTATATTAATATAACTATAGATCATACTGACATTAAAATAATAATAAGGAAATATTAACATGAAAATTTTATACCAATATATTCAAATTAGATGTGTTTTCAAATTACTTTAAAAGATAACTTATTAAAGCTAGTACAGTATGAAATAGAAAATCTGAATAACCCTGTGTCTATTTAAAAATTTGAATCTGTGGTTTAAAAAATCTTCTCATGAGGAAAACTCCAGGTCCATATGGTTTCTCTGGTGAACACTATCAAACATTTAAAGAAGAAATAATATGAATGTCAAGCAAATTTGGAAAATAGAGGAGCCCATTTTATGAGGCAAGTATTACCCAGATACCAAAATCTGAGAAAAATATTTCAAGCAAAGAAAATTACTAATTGATATTCCTTATGATCATAGACACAAAAATTCTTAATGAAATATTAGAAGGTTGGATCCAGCAATATTTAAAAAGGTTAATATATTGTGATCAAATGGGGTTTTTACCAAGAATACAAAATTTTTAATCCAAAAATCAATTACTATATTTCACATATTAACAGAATAGTAGATATAAACCATATAGTCCTCTCAATAAGTTCAAAAAAGCTTTTCACAAAATTCAATAATTCCTGACTCAGCAAATAAGGAATACAAAGAAATTTCTTCTACCTGATAAAAAGCATCTACAAAATACCTATAGTTGCATCATATTTAACACTGAAATATTGAAAGCTTTCCATCATGACTGAGAAGAAAGTATGGATTCCCTTTCTTACCATTTCTATTTGATATCGTGCTGGAGGTCCTTCCTAGCTGATCTAATGAGGCAAGAAAAGGAAGTAAAAGCTATAAAGCTTGGAAGGGAAAAAGTAAAACCCTCTCATTCTCATAGACATGGTTCCTTACATAGAAAATCTTAAGGGATCTACCAAACAACCACTACAACAAGTAAATGAATTTAGAAAGGCTAAAGAATACAAGGTCAGTATATAAAAATCAATTGTATTTGTATAGATTAGCAGCAAGTAATTGGAAAATGTAATGAAGAACATAATTCTATAAGACAACACCAGAAAACACAATATACTTAGAGATGGATCATAGACCTAAATGTGAAATTAAAGCTATAAAGCTTCTAGAAGAAAACACAAAGCATAGATAGCATAAAAAGAAAGGAAAAAATTGATGAATTAGAATTAAAAACTTTTGCTTATCAAAAATTGCCATGGCAAAAATGAAAGGGAAAGACATAGTGGGAGAGACTACTTGCAATGTACATATCTGACAAAGGACTTGTGTCCAAAATAGACGCCTACAAATCAGTAATAAATAGAAAAACAACCCCGTAAAAATCAGTAATAAATAAAAAAACAACCTAGTACAAAATAGGCAAAACATTTGAGCAAGTAGCTCACCAAAGAAGATGTACAGATAGCCAATAAGCACATGAAATTACTCAATACCATTAGTCTTTGGGAAAATGCAAATTAAAATTATAATGAGAATCATTTCACATTTTCTAGATGGCTAAAATTAAAAAGACAGACAACACCAAATTTTTTTGTTGTTTTATAGATTTAGGGGGTCCAAGTGCAGTTCTGTTACATAGATATATTGCATAGTGATGAAGTCTGGGCTTTTTGTGTAACCATCACCCGAATAGTATGCATTGTACTCATTAGGTAACTTCTCATCCCTCACTCCCTTCCCACCTTTCCAAGTCTCCAGTGTCTATTATTGCACATTCTATGCCCATGTATACACATTATTTAGCTCCTCTTATAAGTGAGAACATATGGTATTGACTTTCTGTTTCTGAGTTATTTTACTTAAGATAATGACCTCCAGTTCCATCCATGTTGCTGCGAGAGACATAATTTCATTCTTGTTTATGGCTGAGTGGTAGTCCATGGTATGTATGTATTTATCTATCTAACTATCTATCTATATACACACCATATTTTCTTTATCCAGTTATCCATCAATGGACACGTAAGTTGGTTCCATATCTTTGGTATTGTGATAGCACTGTGGTAAACATACAAGTGCAGGTATCTTTTTGATATAATCATTCCTTTTCCTTTGGGTAGATACCCAGTAGTGAGATTATTGGATCAAATGGTAGTTCTATTTTTAATTCTTTGAGAGATCTCTATAGTGTTTCCACAGAGGTTTTACTAATTTACATTCCCACTAACAGTGTATAAGCATTCCCATTTTTTTCCCACATCCTCACCAATATCTATTGTTTTCTGACTTTTTAATCATCGCCATTTTGACTGGTGTAAGATGGTATCTTATGGTTTTAATTTGCATTTCTCTGATGATTACTGATGTTGAGCATTTTTTCATATTTGTTGGTCATTTAAACATTGATGAGGATATGGAGAAATTTCTGGTGGGAATATAAAATTATATATCACTTTGGAAAATATTTTTGCAGTTTCTTTAAAAATTAATCATATACCTACAGTGCAGCCTAAAAATTCTACTTCTAGGTATTTATAAAAAAAATACTTAGGCCCACAGAAAAACATGTATAAGAATGTTCAATGCCTCAAAGTGGAAAGAAATGTCTATGAACAGGAAGATAAATTGTGGCATGATTCATACAAAAGAATACCACTCATAAAAAAGAATAAAAAACTGATATATGCAGCAAGAAGAGCAAATCATAAAAACATATTGAAAGAAGCCAGACACAAAAGAATACATACTAATTCTACTTATATAAAGTTCTAGAACAGGCAAAATTTATGGGGCTAGAACAGTGGTTGCATATGGGGGTATGTGGTAACTTTGGAGTGGTGGGTATATTTGATTTCTTGATTGGAATAGTGGTTACATGGGTATAGACATTTATCAAAACTTGTTGAATTACACACTTAAGGTTGGGCATTTCATTGTATGTGTATTTCACCTCTATAAAAACCAAACTAACAGCTAAATATATGCTATTATAAAAATGATGTAGGGAGATTAAAAATAAAGATTTGGGCAAAAATTATATGTAGTAAAGAACAGATGGTGGCAATATTATTACCAGATATAGTAGATGTCAAGGCAAAAGCATTACATGAAACATTAAATGAAACAAAGTAATGCATTTTGTATTGATAAAGGTAGAATTCAGAAGAAGTGCATCTGGAAAATATAGCACTGAAATATGTAAACAAAACTATTATAAATACAAGGGGAATTAGAGATGACCACAATAACTGCAAGAAATTTCTAACATAGCTCTCTCAGTAATTGACTGTATCGTGTATAAAGAAATGAGAATATATAAAATTAAAAAAAATTAATGATATATATTAAGCTCTATAACGTATGAAGAGACATTCTTTCCCAATGTCTACATTAAACATTTACGAAATGTGATTATACAGTGGGCCAGATAAAAAACTTTAATTTCCAAAAGCAGAAAATGTATAGGCCACGATCTCTGACCACAATGCTATAAAAATTTGAAATTGGTGATTAAAGGTTAACAGACAAAAGCAAAAAAATCTAAACTCTTGAATATTTTTTAAAATTTTTTTGTAGAGACAGGGTCTTGCTCTGTCACCTAGGCTGGAATGCAGTGGCATGGTCATAGCTCACTGTAACCTCGAACTCCAGGGCTCAAGTGATCCCTCAGCCTCCCTAGTAGCTAGGACTACAGGCACATACTACCACACTGGGCTAATTTTTAAAATTTTTTGTAGAGGAGGTTTTGCTATGTTGCCCAGGCCAGTTGAACTGCTGGCCTCAAGAGATCCTCCTATTTTGGCCTCTCAAATTGCTGGGATTACAGGCCTGAGTCACCATGCCTGACCTCTTGAATATTTTAACAGACACTCTCCTAGATCGTTTTCTCTTTTGGGGCAAAGAAAAAATGTATACATTAATGACCATGAAAACTATTCCTAAAACTTAAGAGTATGCTCATGGATATAGTGAGTAAAATGGTTACTAGAGGCTGGAGAAAGAAAGGGGTGATGAAAACAAGTTGGCTAAAGGGTACAAAAATACATTTAGAAGGAATAAGTTCTTGTATTCAATAGCACAGTAGGGAAATTAGTTAATAATTTATCGTATATTTCAAAATAGCTAGAAGAGAAGAATTGTAATGTTTCCAAACAAAGAAAAGATAAATGTTTGAGGTGATAGATATCCCAATTATGCTGATTTGATCATTGTACATTGTATAAAGGTATCAAAATATCACATGTACCCCAAAATATGCACAACTTATGATACATCAATTTTAAAAATACAGTTCTAAAAAATTCTATTAAAAAAACCCTTAAGAGATGGCCAAAGTAATACTTTGAGCAGATTTGAAGCCTTAAACTTATTTTAATATTAAATATGAAAAATGAGAAGAATGAATGAAGGAATTAGAAACAGAACAATAAATACAATTGAGGATGTAGGAGATGGAACCTAACAAAATTAAATGCAAAAATTATAGGATTGGTAAACGTAAAGAGAGTGGAATGATAAATCCATTTAGTATGTTGAGAAAAACAAACAAAACTTCTGACAAGGCAAATCAAAGAAGAAAGGAAAACAGACACAACATTAAGACTAGGAATGGCATGAAACCACAGATATTAGGGAGATAAGAAATCAGGAATGAACAAGACACTCAGTTTCAAAGGATCTGAAAGTCATGACAAAATGGATGGTTTTCCAAGGAAAAAACAATCAAATTTCCAAAATTAATTAAAGAAGACCTGCATACAAAGGAATCATATAAGAAATTATATAGCTTGTTTAACACAGACATAGAAAAAATAATTTTACACTTCGTATGGAACCAGAGAAGACCCC